>OZ020509.1:132020291-132391512 GCA_963971375.1 Platycheirus rosarum | reverse complement strand
TGATTTAGCACAGAACAGCTCAGTGCAGAATAGCTAACTTTTTGACATTTTGTTCATATGATTCTTCATATTATTTTTCCAAGTATCAGTGGCAAATAAATAGAAGTCGATAAAATGACAACGAAAGCAAAATTTTGTATTTTTGTATATTTTTAGCAGACTAAATTTTGAAATTAAATTTCTTCTTAACTACGGCAAAAAGTGAACACAGAATTATCTTCTTTTACAAAACCCTTACAAGTGTGAAGGCTAAGACTAGCCATAGGTACCAAAAGTGGGTTCTCTGCCTCTGAAACACATATGCAGGGGTTACGTGAGAGCATAATTATGCCATCTAAGCACTAAGCCCTTTAGAACGAAGTACATCATGTCTTGCATACTAAACCTTCAAAAATAAAATAACTAATATAAGGGAATAAACGCATATTTCTCTTGGCGTTTTAAGATATGTTATTTGTTATATTATTTCTCCTGTTAATGTAACAAGCAAAATAGGTTTCTGGAATTTGTTAAGTTTCTCTCACATTTAGTGATTTGGCTTGGCTTATGATGCTGCACTGGCCATTTTTTGACTGATCGGAATACAAAAATACAAAAGATCCATCTTTGTGGTTGTGTAGATTGACGGAAAAAATGGTTTGCTTAACCTTATATCAGTCTTCTACGCTACTTGTTAAATGAAACAAAAATTAAGAACAATTTTATTACTTCTATTAGGTAAATAGTGAAGAAATGCAAATCCAGAGCTAATAATTTTTCGATGCCACTGAATCTAATGAGTTCGTCCTAGCACCTAGCTTATTTTCTTTCTTATTATTTCGAATCAAACTCTACATCTGTACCTATACTGAGTATTTTTTATTTGAACTTAACTTTCTCTGGTTAAATTATTATTTGATTTATAAGGAATATACACTTTCATTGGAATGTAAGAACAACTATCTACCTTATATTGATACATCAAGGAGATCCATTTAAAATGTTTGCATCCTAGTTCTAGATGCTGTTCCTTTTGTCAGATTTTCATTTTTAGGATTTCGTGGTAGACCCGTAAATTAAGAATTTTTAAATATAAAACCCGATTTAAAAATTAAGAGTGAATGGTAAGCAAATAATTAATCTCAAAATCATTTGAAGTTAAAAGAGCCCTAAACTCCGAAGAGCTTTTCTCATCATAACATTAAAAGTCCCATCACAAATGGAAATATCGTTATCAACTTACTGCTGTAAGTAATATTATTGTAATTATTGTTTTAGTTTTATATGTTTACCTAGTAGTTAAATGTTTAACCAAAGAAAAATATAAAATTACATCTGCATCGTGTGTTTGGGAACCACAATTCCTGTGGTTCTAAAATTAATAGTCTTACTTCTGAGGAAGCTAACTTATTTATTTTATTTATAAATTAAATAAAAAAAAAAAAAAAATTTATTGGCGCGACAGCTCCTTAAGGAGCCAAGGCCTAGTGACTTATACTCTCAACCATTCTTGTGTGTGTGTTGTTATTCTGCAAGAATGGAAGGGACCTACAGTTTACCGCCGAGTCCGAACGGCTACATGAGATGCACTTTTTCGAGACAAATTTTACTCTTGGAGGTTTTGTCAGTTCCTCGCAAGAGGCAGTACCTCAGAAAAAAGGTGGCTATGAGCTGGATTTGAACCCAGGTTCTTTCGCTTAGCAGTCCGACACACTAACCACTAAGCCACGGGGCACTACCTAGTTTATTTACGTCAGCTTCTAACCTCGTTTTGTAGAGACAAAAACCTTTTACATATGAAATAACAAGAATTACCTATTAAGTGTTACTATATTTAATTGAATACAAAAACACAAGCAATCACATTATTAATTCATATTTTAATTAAATTTTGTATACATTAAATTTAACCTTCAATGCAATTCATATCTCAAAAAGTAAGATCAACTGTCAACCGTCAAGTAAAAACAACAATAAGTGTATAAATCATATAATGAAATTAAGTGTAAGATATATTGTTAGGCAGGTAGGTAAAATACTTACATATATAAAATCATAAAAATAAATAAAACCTAAGATGCCAAGAGAGGCAAAAGCCATCAACTTTACAAATCATTCCTTCGCTGCTCTTCTTGGCAGTAAAAAAACAGCATCTTCAATTTAATTCCTCACATTACAGTGTAATTGATGATGCTTTCTCGGCGACTTAATTTATTTCAATCTCCTTACTGCTGCAGAATGAATGTCTGCGAGATGTCTTATGTCTTCTGAAGCTTCGCGTATATCCAACAACATCAACTTGCAAAACAATTTAACATCCTTTTTTTCTCATTTCAATTATAATTATTTTTCTGAAGTGGTTTGGGTCGAGAGTCGAGACGTGCAGAAAAATAAATAAATTGATGTAATCCACTCGGAGTGCATTAAAAACACAATGAATCTAACTGAGGCCATTAAATTGAAATGAAAATCTATGTGGGCAGAGAGTTCCGCCCCCTAAAGCGCGGTTCGCTGCCTTCTGATGGGCAACCTCCGGAGACTGAAGAATTGTGTTGGAACAGCTAGGTCCCCTATCATTTACTTGAGTCCTGAATGTTGAGAACAAAAAAATAACCGTCAAGTAACTTGTGCGACCACCTCCCGGTGCGGTTGTGCTGCCTGTTGGACCAATCCATTGGGTGATATTGCAAAATGGCTGACTCAGAAACTCAGCTGCTAGCAGCCTACACAGGTTGTTGCAAGTACTTGTGATTTTCTTTTTTGGTTATACGAAAAGAAACGGTGTGCAGTAAGTATATAAGTCACCTGCAGCAAAGTGGTAAAACAAGCGGGCAGCTACTTACGGTATGGAGGGTTGACATGGCCGCATTTTAGCTGAGTTTCGCCCTATGATAGATAAAGTTTTTTGCTTCCAGGTAATGAATACAATTTCAGTGTTTTTTTTTTTAATAAAAGCGTTATCGAGTTTGTCCTATAATTGTCATTGATCTTGGCTTATGAACGCAGTTGAGGAGTTGTCTGGATCGTATCGTTAGAAGTACTTTAAAATTGAAAGGTGATAGAGACAAACATTATTCCATTGAAATAACCAGTTGCATTCCCCATTTAAAAAATTCCTGCTGCTTGAAAGGCCCACCAGTTTACCATTCAGCCCAACTTCAGCATACTATTGAGTACGAAGATTCTTTCTTTAAGTCATACACAACTCAAATGTGAAAGGCTTGGTCTGGTTTTGGTCTTGTTTAATTTTCTAATGCTCGAACTGCGAAAGGGGTTATTTTTCTACCCTTATAATGTTTAAACACCGTGCGAGCATTAGGGAAGAAGGGAAGGATGTAAAAGGAGATGTCGATGGACATTAGTTTTGAAATTCTGCGTATCAAAATGGGAGGGAAAAACCGAACCAGGTAGAGCGTTCCACATTCGTGTGGTTCGACTAAAGAAAGAATCTATATTTAACAGTACGTCTGATGTTGGGCTCAAGGGTAAACTGATGGGCATTCCTAGCAGAGCGAGTATTACGGTTGAATTGTTTAAGGGGAGGAATGCAACTGGCTTTTTCACTGGAGCACTGTTTATAAAAATAACGATAGAGTAGAATAGTGTAATATTTCTATCACTAATTAATTTTAAAGCTCTTTTCTGAATGCGATCCAGAAAACTCAAGTGCGTTATTGGCGCACCTGCCCAAATGTGGGAATTATACTCAAGTTTTGGGCGAATATACATATGCTTTATATATTGTAGCTAGATTAGAGAGGGGGGAAGAACTTCTTGCATCTACGAAGGAAACCTAAACACCTCTCAGCATTCTTGGCGACATCAAATATGTGGTCATTCCACAAAAGGTGGTCTGTAATACACATACCGAGAACTAAGAGGTAGTCGGTTTCTTCGATGCAAGTGCCTCTAATGGATAGTGGCATTGGGGGTATATTCCGCTTTAACGACAAAAGACAACATTGTGTTTTCGAAGCATTAAATTCTATGCGGTTTCTTATTCCCCATTGTACAATGCTGTCAAGGTCAGAATTTAATGAACTTATCATACGCTGCCGTTGCAGTTCCACATCCGAAGAACATGGATGTAAATCTGGAAACGAATATGAAAAGCTGAGAGTACTGTCGTCCGCAAAACAATTTATTGGATTAGTTGTTTGAGTTAATAGATCATTAATAAATATAAGGAAGAGAGTCGGAGACAACACAGAGTTTGTGTTCATCGAGTCCAAATGCACGCATTTTCGATAAAAGAGCTTGATGCCAAACTTTATCAAATGCCTTAGAAATATCAAGTGCGATAATTTTGCTTTCACCAAAACGGTGAAGAGATTGGTTCCACTTTTCGTTGAGATAAACCATCAAATCACCAGTGGACCTGTTACTACGAAAGCCGTACTGCCGGTCATTAAGAAACTTTCGTTCCTCGAAATATTTCTTAAGCTGAAAATTAATCAGCGTTTCCATGACCTTAGAAAGAAATGACGTTAGTGCAATTGGTCGATAGTTTGAGGGTAAAGAAGATTCGCCTTCCTTAGGGATTGGCTGGACAAATGCTGTTTTCCATCCACTCGGGAAGAGGCCAGAGGAATACGACAGATGGAAAAGCTTACGCAGAGGTTTTGCCAGCGTTGAAGAACACCTCTTCAGAACAATAGCGGGGATACTATCCGGGCCAGCAGATTTGTGTATGTTGAGATCTTTCAAGACTCTAGCGACTGCACGGGTGCGAAAGAAGATTAGTCCCATGAAATCATGTTCTAACACCTGCTGGCAGCGTTGAGTCTGCAGCGAATTGGGCTGCAAGCAGATCTGCTTTTTCTTGAGAACTGACAACAGGAGTATCATTGAAGACAAGCGTAGGAACCGATGATGACTAGGAGTTCTTTACGTTTTTAACAAATGACCAAACATTTTTACTGCCTTTGGGACATTGCAGTATTTTTTGCCGAATTTTTTGTTCATGAAAAAATTTAGTCTTTCGAATGTGAAGATTACAGGCCTTTCTAGCTTGTTGAAAATTTTTCCGGTTTTCCTCGTTGATGTTGGCTTTATAATAACGGAAACTTACATTTTTTAACCTAATAACCTCTTTACAGCTCGAATCAAACCATGAGTTATCCTTAGGTTTGATTCTCTTCGATCTATTTGGGATAGAATTTCTCATCCCTAAAAGAATTATACTTGTAATCATATACCCATTTAAGTAATAGAAAAATTATTCCTTTCACTCGAGAAAATAAAAAAAAAAAACCTATTTTCGAGCTCACTCAAGTCCACCACTGGAACAAGGAGCATCATCTTTGTCATCGCTTGGAGCCAAGAGTTGAATTTTTACGTACGTGGAATAGATTTATGTTTTTTTGGCATTTATTTTGTGTATTTTAAAGTTAATTAAATTATAGTTTCCTCCTGTTTCCATTTCTTGCTTATTTTATAACAATATAACATCAAAAAATCCCGCATGTTCTTTTTATCAAACAGAAGCCCATTATTAAAAAAACATACAAATATAAACATGTTGTCCATCATTAGGCGTATCCTGACGATATGGAGGCCAGATGGGTAGCCCTTGGCGCTTCCGTTTGTTTGCTCTACAGTTAAAAATCGATTTGTCATTATCTCAGTCATTATGTTTCTCATCGATGACCAGAATTTGAAACAACATCAACGGTAATTTGAGGTGATGATTTGGCGTTTTAACAGAAGCCTTTGTTTTACTGTCGGCCTCTTTGCGGTTTCTAATGATGGGTCGGGATCAGTCCAATTTAGTTTTTTATCACTTCCTCCCATTTTCGCAATTGGGAATCAATTTTCCCGACTATAGTTTATAGATACGATTTCCGGAATATTGTTTTTATAGAGTTTCAGTTTGACGCCGTCGGCAGAAGAAATGATCGGGAAATAAAGTTGAAGAAAATCGAAGATTATTGAAAGCAACAGAAATATTTTCACACAAAGGCTTCCCAAAATGCTATCTGAGTAATAAGTAATAAATAAAAGTCAGTAATTAATAAGTAAAATAATAATAGTATAAGTACATATATGAGTTTTGCCTTGATTTTAACCTTCTATTATATTTTATATCCATATATAAGAACAAAATAATTAATTTTGAAAAAATATGCGTCTGTTGGTGCATACCATTTAGCTTGGCCGATTTTTCTTTACATTTTATACGTGTTTGTTTATTTAGCAATCCGAGGGGTTTTGTTTTTTATTTAATTTTCAAAGTTTGAAAGGTATCGCCATCTGTAAGAAATCCATAAAGCTTAAGAAATGAAAAATGTACATGTTTTTCTGGTGAGAAACGACAATGTTGATGTTTATAATTCGTTTCTAAAATTTTTTAAGTAACTTTTCACGATTTTTCGATACCTAATGGTATACCTAAGGACTTTGCAATGCAATATGTTTATGAATATCTAGAAAATATCTTTTTTAACTTTTTAATACCCTTCAGATTTAAAACTAATCACTTATCAGTTAAAACTATTTTTTTAATATTTTTCCTTAACATTGGTACCTACAAAAGTCTTTAGCTTAAAAAGGATTTTCCTCATTTTTATAAATGATCTTCTGTCTGTTACTTCTAATCCACTTAACTGTTTTTCTGACGACTCTACCCTCAGCTTTTCATATTCGTTCGATAATTCACGTCCTTCGCCTTGGGACGTACAATTGCAACGGTACCGTATGTCAAGCTCATTAAACTCCGATTTATACAGCATTGTTAAATGGGGTTATAGGAATCGTGTGGAGTTTAATGCTTCGAAAACTCAATGAGGTCTTCTGTCGTTAAAGTTAAACATACCCCCAATGCCATTGTCCATGAATGGCACTTACATCGAAGAAACCGAAAAGCTCTCAGTACTGTGTGTCAACAACGACCTCCGGTGGAACGACCATATATTTGAGATCGCTAAGAATGCTGCTAAGTGCTTAGGTTTTCTGTATCGGTGTAAGAAGTATAAAGGGTTTATACGCCCTGAACTCGAGTATAACTCCCACCTGTTTATCCTCTGTTGTGTCCGTTGCTGGTTCTCTCGTAGAACGGGGCTTCTTCATTGTTCATTATGTCCTCGAATCGGTCGCCTGTGATGGCTCGAATTTTAAGGTAGTGATAACTGGGCTCTAGTTGTTGCTGGAGTAGTTGCTGTATTTCCAAATTGGGGTGGTCCTCCAAGTTCCACAAAATATTTTTGGAGAGCTGTGTCATGAACTGATTTATTGGGATCAGTTTGGTGTCTTCATATAGCTTCTTGTTTGGGAAATATTTCCTTGTAATGGGGTTTCGGTGTAGGCCTGTACAGCTACGGAGTATCTTCCTTTCAACTTCGATCTTCTTCATATATGTTGGTGATATGGTGAACCAAATAGGACAAGCGTACGTCAGAACGGGATGGATCAGCTATTTATAGATGAGGAGCTTAGAATTAGTGCTCAGTCCGTTTCTTCTCCTAAGAAGCGGGTGGAACAGATGTAGGGAGAAGTTGGCTCTCTTCAGCATAACTCCCACCTCTGGGCAGGTGCTTCGCAAACATCGCTTCGCCTGCTTGATAGAATACAAAATCGAGCGTTAAGATTGATAGGAAATAGAACTGCCCCTCAAACAATTGCCCCTCTCGAACAACCACGCAATGTTTCATGTCTTTCCTTATTTTATCGTTTCTTTTATAAAAAATGTTCACTCGAAGTAGCCAGCTGCGTTCCTCCTCTTAAAAGTTCCTCCCGTAATACCCGTCTCGCAAGGAATGATCATCAGTTCACCCTTGAGCCCAATATCGGACGTACCGTGAAATATAAGGATTATTTTTTTAGCCGAACAACACGAATCTATAATAGTTTACCCGGCGAGATTTTCCCTTGCCATTATGATCTGCAAACATTCAAAACCATTGTTAATCGACACCTCCTATCTCTCCCATCCCTATCTTCCTAATGCCCGCGCAGTGTGTTTTACATTAAAAGGGAAACAAATAGTCCCTTGTGCACGCGTTAATTATAAAAAAAAAGAAAAAATAAAGCTAAATATTAAAAAAACGTAATAACTTGGTTCTAAAATAATTTTTTTTTTTTTTTAAATTATTATTTAATAAGCCTGATAATGTCTTGATTTTGCTTGAAAAAGGGGTAGAGTTTCGAATTATGACTTTTATTTTTAAGCGCTACGCAGCGTTTTTCTCAAGGATCTTGCCTTATAGTGCTGTAGACACATGAGATAAAGTAAAATTATAGAAGTGCAGTGTTCATTTACCATTGTTGGTACCTCGAAAATACAAAATACAACTGGTAAGAGGCGGGAGGAGGTTCAAACTTAATTTGGTTTGGCGGTTAATAAATTTGGATACAATTTTAAAAACAAATATAATATTTTTTCGGAAATGCTGTTAGCTCTTGTTCTAACAAAGATTCAAGAAAACTGTCGCAATTTATTAAAATCCTCTCATTAAATAATCAATTGATTCATAGATACTTAGACATTTTTTTTAAATGATATTTATTTTACACTAGCTAGAATTTATGCAGACGCTTTCCGAGCTGAATTGCTTTAAGGCTTAGACTAGGCGCGTATTAAGTGACCAGGTCACACGGCCAGGATTTTGCGGCCAGTTTTTATGTGGGCGTGGACGCTGGCGGCCTATAGTGCGCGCAATTGTAGGTAACGTAAAAGAACTCATTGGCCGGTGCGGCCTGGCCGCCTTATGAGCGCCTGGCCTCAGGTTTTAAATTAGGAACATTGATATATATATATTTTTTTAATTAAATGAAAAGAAATCCTGTAACCTTATTTTGACTGAAAACCTACAGTAGCCTACCGTAGGTCGAGTTTAAGAATCTTAAAATGCAGCGGCCATGCAAGATTTGCGTTCATAAAAGTATATAAACTTCATCATCTTTGCATGAAAGTAGTTGATAACTGTTTTCATAAAAGCAAACTGACAGTCGAAATGCGATTAATTTTGCAGTGATTTTAGTTTTACTTCTCAAGCTGAAAGTCGAACTTACGATCTCTTGCTTAGCAAGAAAACATCTCAGTTTTTTAGTTTTCATTGATTTTTATTCAATTTTACTTATAGCTAAGTACTTAAATCTAGACAAAATTCTTAAAACTAGTTGAATCTATCAACTAATTGCCTTTCGACCTAAAAATAACTTAAATTAATATTAAAATTTAAGTGGCTATATTTCTAGTCCAAAAAAATTTAAACTGGGTGTCTATATCGATTTTCTTTACCCTATCTTAATCTAGTTAGATAGATAGATAGATATATTTTTTATTGTTTGGATGAAAATTACACAGTTTACAATATTTTTTAAGTCATTGCACAGCACAGAGATATGATAACAAAGTTTATCTTACTACTGAACATTAATATTATGTTTCTGAATAGCTTACATTTTAACATTTATAAATTCGAAGGAAAATAATTACAAAAAAACCTTCATTTAAATTTTGTTTATAACTATATCACAGATACTGCTTAAATTTAGGGAAATAAATACAAGCATTTATTTGATTTAAAAAAAAAATATATATAAGAAAAAAAGAAAAAGATGAATAAATAAATAAATAAATAAATAAATAAATAAATAAATAAATGAATTAATTAATTAATAACTAAATAACCAAATAAACAAGTAAGTAAATAAATGAACAAATAAAAAAAAAATATTGATAAACAAATATGTAAATAAATAACTAATTAAATTAATCAATCAATAAATTAACAAAAAGGAATAAATAAGTTTATTAATGATTTAACAAACAAATTAAACAATGAAGTAAATAAATAATTTATTAAATAAATAAGTAAATAATAAATAAATAAGTAATAAATATGACATGAATAGTAAATACAACAAATATGATAATTAATAAATATTTGTTTGCAATATTTGATAATTTTTAATTTTTATATAAGGTTTCTAATAAGAATGTTTTCACTTAATTCACATTTTCTAAAAAAAATTTCATTGAGAACTTCAATTTTGCGGTCTATTTTTTATGCTTTTGCCTCATTGTGTAATTCCTGAGTTGAAAAATACCATGGGACCTTAAGGATCATTTTTAAAATTTTGTTTTGTAATATCTGCAATTTTTTCTTATGCATTTCAGCACAATCTCCCCAAACATGTGATCCATATAATAATATTGCTTGAAAAACGACTTTAAAAATTATTAGTTTGTTGTGTTTGCTAAGTAATGACTTCCGGTTAATAAGCGGGTATAATAGTTTAATACCAATATTTATTTTATTTGTTGTCATTTGTGTGTGTTCCTTGAAGGTCAACTTTTTGTCAAAGTAAACACCTAAGTACTTGACAGAGTTGACCCATGGGATATCACAGTTATTTATATTTAAATTTTGACTGGATAAGAAACAATGCTTTCTTTTTCTTGTAAAAAAGATAGCTTGACTCTTTCCAGCATTTATTTTAATTCGCCAATGTTTATAATATTCAAAAATAAGGACAAGGGCGTTTTGAATATTGTTTATTTTATTCGTAGGAATTTCATCGGATGAATATATCGCAATGTCATCAGCATACATACCAAAATCACAATTTTGTAAGACTGGGAAGTCCGATGTGAAAATATTAAATAAGGTAGGGGATAATACTGATCCTTGGGGAACACCTGCAGGAATAATCTTAGAGACGGAACTTATTCCGTTCAGTGAAACAATGAACTGTCTGTCACTCAAAAAACTTTGAATTATCTTAATTCATTCATTCATTCATTTACAATGAGCTTGTGTATGAGTGCATTGTGCCACACCGAGTCGAAAGCCTTTTCTACGTCTAGCAGAACTAACCCTGTAGATTTCTTTTCTGTGAATTTTTCTTTCACATGTCTACTGATTCTAAGAACCTGGTGTGACGTGTTATGTTGTTTTCTGAAACCAAATTGCTGCATCGGTATAATATTCTTATCAAGCAATAAAATTTCTAATTTGGTTCGAATTACCTTTTCAAAGATCTTGCTGATACTACTCAGTAGGCTTATTGGCCTGTAACTCACTGGATCTTTTCGGGGTTTTCCCGGCTTCAATATTGGTACAACTTTTGCCCTCTTCCATGTTAATGGGAAATATTGCGTTCTAAAACATGCATTTAATAAACCGGCCAAATAAACAAATCCACTTCTGGGAAGTTGTTTAAGGAATTGATTCTTAATGCCATCAATTCCCGGAGTTTTTTTATTTTGCAGACCAAATATGAAATACTCTATATCTTCTACAGTAATTTGTTCGTCATCGGGGAAACTTATTAGGGTCCTATTAAATTCACTTATAGATGTGTCTACGAGATTAGTCAAAACTGTATTAAGATTTACTGAAGCAACATGATTATTAGCAAAAATATTTGCAAGAGCGTTTGCTTTTGCTTCATTTGAAGTTAAAACTATCCCTGATGACTCGAGGGGTGGTATTAGCGTATTTTTTTTTTAATAATTTTATAAATGTTCAAAAATGGTTTCGAACTAGGATGTAAGGAACGAAGTTTATTATTCCACTCTTTGTTTCGGAATATTAAGATTGATTCTGTTATTAGTTTATTAAGATGGTTCATTTCTTGAAAATCATATTGCTGTCTGAACCTTTGCCATTTTCGCCGGTACATATTTCTCATTTTAATAAGATCTAGGATTGAACGAGGAAGGACAATCGCTCGTTTGTTAATTGATTTTTTAGGGACTGAAACATTGATACTATCTAAAATGGTTTTTTCAAAAAACTCAACAACATGACAACATGTAACGGTTTCACTACGATTTTGAGATTGACGAATTTTTGAATTAAAGTGAGAACGATAAAGGTGCCAATTGGCATTCTTAAAATCTAAATATTAATAAATAAAATTTAATAAATTTGGCCTAAGCGTAGAATCACAGCAGACAGGAAGATGATCCGAACTAAGCGCATTGGCAGTAGTAGGGGTTGTAAAAGAATGGGGAATATTTGTTAGAAATAAATCTATTGTAGATGGTGAAGATCTCCTGGCGGCAGGGATATATGTTGGACCGTTTGGGTACATAGTGCGTGATGGGATATCTCACCGTTAAATCTAACAAATCATTACCCCATGAGTTTGCCCTAAGGCAACCCCAATATCGGTGTTTACAATTAAAGTCTCCGCCTATTATAAATTGGTCATTACTTATTAATTTCTTTAAATCGTTCTTAAAATAACGCTTTTTAATATTATTGGATCTACCACCGGGAAAGTAGATGGAATAAATTTTTAGTTTATTGAAAAACCAATTCGATTCCAATTGCTTCAATAATATTAGTATTAATTTTTGGTAGTAAAACGTGTTTTATTTCTTTTTTGAGGAGGATGGCTACACCGCCACCCAGGCTCTCTCTATCTAATCTATGACATATATAGTTACTATTTGAAAAACTGATACCAACTTCAAGCCAAGTTTCACACACAAGACAAATATCAACATTAGCATTTAAGAGAAAATTAAAGAACTCAGTACATTTATTACGAATACCGCGGGCATTCCAACATACAATTTTCATATCATTTAAATTACTTTGCATTATGAGAGTATAAGTATTTAGTAGCTAGCTGTGCAATGACATGAAATTGATCAAACTTGGACTTACATTGACCAAGCTTAGTAATCATCTCCATCGTAAGAGAAGCAAGTTCTTCTTGAGAAAAGAGATCGCTCTCTTCTGAAATATTAATATTCATCGAAGGCGAAGCAGGTTCCGTCGTTCTCGTTGACTGTTGTTGTTGTTGCGGTAGCTGAGGTTACTGACGTTGTTGTGTCGAGCTTGGTGTCATCTTCCAATGATTTGAAGGTAGGGGGAGCAGGGGAAATTCATGTATATTTCTAATCCCAATATTTACATGCCTATTTGTGTTATGTGTCTGCTGTCGTTGGGTAGGTAAATTGCGTTTAGTTGTTCTTGTGGTTCTCTCTTTCATCTCAATGTATTTTATTCGGCTATTACATGTTTGATCCGTTGATCGATGGCTTTGCTGGCAGTTTGCACATTTGGCAGAAGAACTTTCATTGACAGTGCATTCCAAAGTCTTATGGAGACCGGAGCAATTAGCACAACTCGTTTTAATGCTGCAATGTCTCTCCCCGTGGCCAAACATTTGGCAATTATGACACTGTGTTATTTTATTTTTAAAACGCTTTTGGAATTCCCAACGAATATGGGTGCGAAATATTGTTTTAATTTTTTTTCTTTTAATGATTTTAACACCTTGTTATATGTTTCTAAGCATTCACAGAAAATTTGAATGCCGATGGAAATTTTTTGGATTGAATAATCTGTTATATCTAGTTCTTTCATGAACGTATGAATAAAAACACTAGTTTTGTTGAGCACTTTTATTGGGGGAATCGATAGTTTTTTCTCCGGAATGGGTGCGTAAGTGTTTATGGATGGATCATCCATTTCATCGTCGATAGAAAGACTCTGAAATGGATTAATATTATCCATCACAGACATTTTGGGAGGATTTGATTTCCTAGATTTGTTAATCGAGGATTCACGATCCTCTTCGCTGCGGGAGCGTTTTCTTTGAATTTTGAAGGTTTTTAATTATTCTAATTCGATATATATGTACTGAATCGCACGTCAGTCACCGACACTAGCACGATTATGAATGACTTAATCTACTTAAAATTAACTTACTTAAAATAAAATAAAAATAAACTTTAAATAACTTAATATCTTAAACCTAAAATACATACATCTAGAACAGCCACAGCAAGCTTTTTTAATGTTTTATAAATATTTTTTTTTTGTTTTTTTTTTTATATTTTTTTTGTTGCCGCCGCAACTGCCCTATCTAACTTATGATACCCTAGACATATGTTAGTCGACTATAGGCAATAGCGATGTAAACTGAAATTAGCTATTTTCACTAAGCCACCAAAACTGGTGGACCTGATTTGTGACTTGTGACTTCCAAGTCGGGCACTCCCCTACTGAACCGGAGACGCTCTGCTTCGCTCCCACCGACTATGTCTCGGCCGTAAAGGAGCCGCCTATCGACTGTTCTGCCGCCGACGTGGTAGATCAACGGAATCGGCGATCTATCCTGAATCAGCCCTCGACTATCAAGGTATAAGAAAATCTCGGGCGTGGATAGTAAGCCCCGAAGATTTGTCCATTAGTTGAGTTCATCGCCTTCGTAATGTGTCCGCGAATGGGCTTAGTTAAAAACTTATCATCTATCCTGTTTGTATTGGCCCCGTTGTATAGAAACTCGTTGAATTGAAGCAAACATCTTACTACTGCACCATTTTGCCAATGTTGATGTGCATTGTATTAAAAGGTAAAATATATTTTTTTTATGTTTAATAGAAATGAAAACGAGTAAAATTCTTGTCAGATGCTGACAATAAGCTCCTGATATCAATTGGTTAGCTATGTTCGTCCGCGGCAATAAAAATCCCGTTTCACCTTTAACATTATCCCAAAACAAAAAAAAACCCTTTCACAAATTCCAACAAATTCCCTACTATTTTATAATAATGCGACAGCGCTGCATAAGTTTCTTTATATATGAATTTAGTTACAATAAATGATGAGAATCAAAGACAATAAAAATTCCTACATTTTCAATGTTTAGAAGACAGGCTGAATAGAACTTAAATGCTGTTATATTGAATGAATCATTTTTTAATATTTTAGGTTTACCTATAGTTGATTTAATTAGGTCGGTAAACAAAATCAAATCATGAGAATCTACAAATAATATTTCAGAAAATTTCGTTTTTCCGGATTTCTTTATAGAAGCCGCTTAGGAGAAAAAAGTTTTTAAATCTGGCGAACATTGTGCAGGATAAAATTGCGTTCCCATCTCAAATACACAAAATAACCCACCCACTTCACCGAAAGTATAATTTTCCAATTTTTATGTGATTATCGCCTACTTACTTTACCTATATTTGCATTATGAACTCTTTTTTTGCAATGCAAACTTTAACACTCTCAAAGACAAGTTACTAACACAGAAACATTTTCACTGCCAAATAAGGCTTTTTCAATACGCTAAGCAAAGAAAAGGCACATTTTTTCTGATAGACTTTTATTTTTAAACCAATGCTATACTCAACCTGTGCTGTACCCTCTTCCCAAAGGATTCCTAACAAGAATTGCCTCTCATATTTACTTAGTCGTAAATGGTACTTACCATTTTTTTTTTGTTTAATATAAATAATAAACCACAAAAAACGATAATTGAACACTTCTTAAAATTTTGTCCTAGCTTCCCACCGGCTGGCCATTAGATAAATCGATATCGTTTAAACCATTTTAAAACATATTTATCTTCTTAACTGTTCGAAAATACTAGAATTTTTTTCATTTTCCATTTAAATAATTTTCTTGCGCCTATCTTTTTTCCGCGATGTTGTTTTTTTTTTTTTTTTTTTTGAATTGGCTTCTCAGGCATCTTCTTTTTACATTCCAGGACTATAGCTTAGTTGGTTTTGTTGTATTTTGTCGAACGTGATAATCAATAATCTTAATGTGTAGGCTTCCTCGGATTTTGTAGCTTTATATTCGATCGCGCTTTTCTCTTTCTGCTGTCGTACGTCCTTATAGGTTTCAAATACCGACATTTATTCATTCAAATGAATTTGCGGAATAAGCCTGTTTGGATCAGAAAATGGGCAGTACTGATGTTCAATCTCTTACTCTTAAAAGCGGAATCCATTTTCTTCCACAACATCTATACACACCAAGTGCTTTTGCAAGAATCAAGAATGTAGGATCTTAACTTATTATTATTATTATGATTGCTCCATCACCAGCAAAGAGTAAATGATTCACATTCTGTTTGTCACCTTATCCTCTAGCAGGAAGTCAAGCACTTAAATACAGTTCAAAAGGCACCAGATAAAGATAGCATTTATAGATTAGTTTTCAGGTAAACTACGTTTAAAAATATGGATTAAAAAACAACAAAATGAAAGATGTATAAAGGATATGTCGAAATTAATCATACTACTTTAATTATTAACATATCCATATGATTATATGATTTGCACAGACCTCAGCGAACTGAAAATAGAGTAACTGATAGTCTTAAGCGGCTAAGATGGGTCTTACAATCAATAAGGCGAGAGTCGCAAGGGCCAAATACCAATTATCAAGAAAAAAGGACACACAATACATATTCTTAATATTAAACGATATCCGCCTAACACGGTTGATTTCAAGTAGGCAGCAGGAAACCTTACTTTCATAAGATCCGATTTTATTGAGTAGAGTTATTAGGCAAGAGTACGATAACTTTGGCGCCGCATATTAATTATGGATTCTTGTAGAATGACAAAAAAAATAAAAGGCACGACTGGGTCGCACGTACTTGCTCCCGTGTGCTAATCCTTTTTAGGTACAGGCGTCTTTTTGACAAAGATTTAATTTTAATGTTTTTTTGACGTGCAACTTCTTTAGAATCGTTGTGGTTTGAAGCTCGAACGAACATGCGTCACGACAAAGGGATAAACACATAATATGTAGGATTGTTAGCTTTTGCAGTTTTTTAGTGTATCATCTTTCCACTTGTAGTTTACTGTTTATAATATAATTTACTAATAGAAAGATATAAAGGACATTTTTCAGTTTACTTTTTATTTTGGTGTGGACAAATTTGAACAACTGGCATAAAGATTCGTCGGAATCAGCAGTATGGCAATAATGCTAGGTATAGGGACCTATATAGGTTCCAATAACAATCATTTACTTTTTGAAATCAAATTAATTAAAATAGCTGAATTATGTTTGATGGATCGATAAACGTATGATGTGGGTAGGTATTAATGGAATTTATTAAGGATATTATTTACCTATAATAAGGTTGGAAGGAAGGTAGGTACTAAATATAAGATACACGTTCCAACTACTGTTAAGCGAGTAGGTATAGCGACAATATTAAAAGTTAACACAGTGGTTTTGTTTATTTATAGGAAGGTGTAAGCTTTTGTTTTCTCGATTGAAATTTTTGCATTCAGTAGTAATCGAATAATTCTTTTTATTTGTTAGTTGTTTTTGAGTGTTTATCATAGGCTCATTATTTATTCTGTGTACTTTTATGATGATGAAATGCTTTAAAATACGTAGGTATGTATGTAGGTTGTCACCTTCTTTTATTTGACTAATGGCTAGGGCTTAGCCGAGCAATATGAAATAAAATTTGGGGTAATTTTTTTTATGAAATCAAAAAAACACTATTCATAACGTTTTTTGGAAAAAATGTTGTAAGCCATCTTATTTCTTTTGCTGTTTTCTATTTTCTGAATTTTTCATTTCAAAATCGTTCGACCAGTTTTTTCAAAAAAATGTTTTTTTTGAAAAACTTTTCGAAAACATATTTTAAATTTTTTTTGAGTATGTCAATTCAAAGAAATCTAAAGCTTATACTAGGAGAAAAATTTTAAAAAAAATCTATAAAACCGTTTTCAAAATATTCAAAAAACAAAATATTTTTTTAAAAAAATTATTAAAAATTAAAAAAAAATGTTTTTGAAAATTTTAAAAAGCAATATTATTTAAATCACAAAGTTCTACATATTTTGAAAATTTCATCAAAATCCGTTAATTAATTAACGAGAAAGTCTGATTTTAAAAAACCGGTCATATGGGAAGTACCGTTATAAAACTTTTTCTGAAAAATCCATTAAAACTAAAAGATAGATTTTACATAGAAAACATCATTCTGAAAGTTTAATCAAAATCGTAGGAGCCGTTTTCGAGAAAAATAAATTTTTCATTAAAAGTTATATGGCAGGTACCGTTAGTTTTGGAGCTAGAATGCCAATTCCAAAAACTGTCGGGTAGAGCACTCTAAAAATACTATATACCAAGTTTGAATCAAATCGGCCCAACCGTTTGGGCTGTAGATATCGATACGGACAGACAGACAGACAGACAGACAGACAGACAGACAGACAGACAGACAGACAGACAGACAGACGGAATTTCCGGACCCACTTTTTTTGACTTCTCTATCATCGTAATGGCATGTTTGATTGTTAGAATTTTTTTTTTTTTTTACGAATACATAACTTGCCTTATAATCCCTATAAGTCGCAAGTAAAAATATTATGCCCCTGTTTAGCCAGGAGGGACCATTTTCTAAACCCACTTTTTTATAATTTTGTTGGTTCTTACGTGGTTTCTCCTTACACATTTTGGGTAGAGTACGATAACTTTGGAGCTGCAAAATAATAACGGATTTTTGTAGAGAGACTGAAAACAAGTATTTTTGACTATGATATAGGGCTCTATAAACCCCCTTTAAGGCAACACTTACAATTAAAAGTTATACTTTTTCTTTAAGGTAGGAATTTGCATTGAATTTTAGTTTTTAAATCGGTAATTTGGTTAATAGTTTTTAAAAAAATTATTTCAAAATCAAAAAAAAAAAAATTTAAACAATGTGTTCTTTTAAGGATATGCAAAGTTTCTTTAAATTCAAAGAACATTTACAAAACTAAACTCGCACCTACTTCAAATCCTATAAAGATGTCAAACAGGGGGGTTGCAACATGCCTCCCTCTTACCTATCTCACTTTTATTTGGCCGTAAACTTTGTATACCTATCTAATCACGTAAATACCAAACAAATTATAAGAAAGTAGGTTTATTAATTTCAAATTTCTCAAAACAGACATACATAGAATCATCTTATCTTCAGTGTTCGATAAAAAATCAATAGGAGTAACAAATAATAAAAGAAACTTTAGTACATATTTTCATAATTTCCGAAAAATTTAGAAATAAATTATTTTTAATTTTTTTTCAAAATTGTCGAGTTTTAAACAATCTTTGTTTTTTTAAATTATTGATAAAATTACTTATTTTGAAATACATATATATGATAGAGCAGACATTTTGGCTTGAAAAAAGGTATAGCACATGTTAAGTGTTGCCGTTGTTATTAAAAATATTTTTTTCCGATGCATGTGTTTTTTTAGAAAATGGCCCCTTTTCCTAAGAGGGGTTGAATTTTTTTTTTCTTCTCTCTATAGGAATCTGTTGTTATTTTGCAGCGCCAAAGTTATCGTACTCTACCCGAATATGTAAAGAGAAAAACCTCGTAAGAACCAACAAAATTATAGAAATAATTTTTTTCAAAAGTTTTTACAGATATTTAAAGATTTAAAAAATAGTAGGATATAACAGATAGACTTTTGGCTTTAAAAAAGGTATAGCACAGTATTTTTAGTGTTGCCGCAGTTTTTAAATATATTATATTATAAAACTGCCTCTTCCACCTAAACGGTTGGAGATAAACCATTTTCTTATAGTTAAAAATGTTTGCATCATTTAGTATCTCTAAAAGAATTCGTTATTATTTTGCGGCGTCATAGTTATCGTATTTTTGCCTAATAACTCTACTTAACAAAATCGGATCCTATGAAAGTAAGGTGTCTGGCTGCCTACTTGAAATCAACCGTGTTAGGCGGATATCGTTTAATAATTTGAATATATATTGTATACCTTTTTTCTTGATAATTGGTATTTGGCCCTTGCGACTCTCGCCTTATTGATTGTAAGACCCATCTTAGCCGCTTAACACTATCAGTTACTCTATTTTCAGTTCGCTGAGGTCTGTGCAAATCATATAATCATATGGATATGTTAATATTTAAAGTAACGGGTGATTTTTTTGAGGTTATGATTTTCATGCATTAGTATTTGACAGATCACGCGGGATTTCAGACATGATGTCAAAGAGAAAGATGCTCAGTATACTTTGACATTTCATCATGAATAGACTTACTAACGAGCAACGCTTGCAAATCATTGAATTTTATTACCAAAATCAGTGTTCGGTTCGAAATGTGTTTCGCGCTTTACGTCCGATTTATGGTCTACATAATCGACCAAGTGAGCAAACAATTAATGCGATTGTGACCAAGTTTCGCACTCAGTTTACTTTATTGGACATTAAACCAACCACACGAATGCGTACAGTGCGTACAGAAGAGAATATTGCGTCTGTTTCTGAGAGTGTTGCTGAAGACCGTGAAATGTCGATTCGTCGCCGTTCGCAGCAATTGGGTTTGTGTTATTCGACCACATGGAAGATTTTACGCAAAGATCTTGGTGTAAAACCGTATAAAATACAGCTCGTGCAAGAACTGAAGCCGAACAATCTGCCACAACGTCGAATTTTCAGTGAATGGGCCCTAGAAAAGTTGGCAGAAAATCCGCTTTTTTATCGACAAATTTTGTTCAGCGATGAGGCTCATTTCTGGTTGAATGGCTACGTAAATAAGCAAAATTGCCGCATTTGGAGTGAAGAGCAACCAGAAACCGTTCAAGAACTGCCCATGCATCCCGAAAAATGCACTGTTTGGTGTGGTTTGTACGCTGGTACTTTTTGTTGCCAAAAATGGAAGAACTGAACTTGGTTGACATGTGGTTTCAACAAGATGGCGCTCAGCTCGCGATTCTATGGCCATTTTGAGGGAAAACTTCGGAGAACAATTCATCTCAAGAAATGGACCGGTAAGTTGGCCACCAAGATCATGCGATTTGACGCCTTTAGATTATTTTTTGTGGGACTACGTCAAGTCTAAAGTCTACAGAAATAAGCCAGCAACTATTCCAGCTTTGGAAGACAACATTTCCGAAGAAATTCGGGCTATTCCAGCCGAAATGCTCGAAAAAGTTGCCCAAAATTGGACTTTCCGAATGGACCACCTAAGACGCAGCCGCGGTCAACATTTAAATGAAATTATCTTCAAAAAGTAAATGTCATAGACCAATCTAACGTTTCAAATAAAGAACCGATGAGATTTTGCAAATTTTATGCGTTTTTTTTTTTTTTAAAGTTCTCAAGCTCTTAAAAAATCACCCGTTACAAGAATCCATAATTAATATGCGCCGCCAAAGTTATCGTACTCTCCCCAGTTATTGTCGAGTTTTTTTTACTTATCAAATATTGGTATCTTGATTTAATTAAATTTCTTTAAGAATTTTGTAAATAGTCATTTGGGTCTAAATCCTTCGATTAAGCTTTAGTTTTCATTTATTTTTATTTGCAGTTCTATATTTCTTACATTTATGTACATAGTTTATTTAAGAGATATAGAAAATTATATTCTTTACAACTTGAATATTAATTATGCTGCCCTATGCTCCAGAAGGAGTTGAAGCGCTGCAATGCCGGATAACATATATGCTAAAATAAATGTAATATAAAAGATTTTAACAAAGTTTCAAGGGAAAAGCTACAAGAAAAAAAACCCTTATATAATACTTAAAATATGTATATCATCGGCAAACATAGCTAATTTAGTGTTAACGTCCAAAGATGGCAAGTCAGACATATACACATTGAAAAGTATCAGTCCCAACACAGAACCCTGCGGAACACCACTTACTATATCATACAGTGAAGACTTTACAGAGCCCTGGTGCCATACAGTGTCGGAAGCTTTTTCAATGTCTTAAAGTACTAAGCCAGTCGACAACTTAGATTCAAGGTTACTTTTCACATGATTTTTAATTCTTAAGAATTGATGGCTTGTAGAATGACCAGCTCGGAAACCAAACTGCTCGTTAGGGTATATGTTCGCATCCTCTATATGGTTTAAAAGTCGATGTTTTATAAGTTTTTCAAACAATTTACTTATAGCACTTAGCAAGCTTATAGGCCTGCAACTATTAGGATTATCCTTGGCTTTACCAGGTTTGCAGATAGCTACAACTTTTGCTATTTTCCAATCTTTAGGATCAAACAATAATTAAAGATTATTGTAAGAAACTTCGTGGCCGTTGAAGGTAAGGCTTTAAGTTGGTGCTAACAAGCCCAGATGATTTTTTGGATTTTAAGTATTTCACTGAACTATTCTTAAAAAAGTTGCTTCTATTTACGTTGCTAGGTAGAGAATTAAGCTCAATTAGCTTATCATTTACAACATTTTCAGTTTCAACATCACTGAGATGGGATGAGATTGTATGGTTCGTGGAAAAGGAGTCAGCCAGCGCTTCGACCTTTAAATAAAACGTAATAACTTTTTTTCTGTGTGAGTAATCGGCTTATTTTTTTTTTATTTTGTAGGTTACTATTTAGATTTATAAAAATGGATGCTTGGGATACGGAGAAAAGAATTTGGATTGTGCAACGGTACCATGCTTTGCAGTCCGTCATTTCCGTCCAAAGGGAATTTAGGCGGGAGTTTGGCGGTAATCCCCCGAGTAGATTATGAGGTTTGTAAACATGTTTGCCGAATCTGGAAGCATCGCACAAAGGCCGTACCATCGAGATGCCAATGTTCGGGTTCAGGATACAATCGCAGCAGTAGCATCTGCAATACAGGCCAATCCGAGCGTTTCGACCCCAAACTTATCGGGGCAAATTGGAATTAGTAGACGGTCATTACAACGGATACTTCATGACGATTTAAACTTGTTTCCGTACAAAGTCCAAATTACTAGCAAGTTAAACCCTCAGGATTTGCCTGTTCGCCTGGAATTTTGCCAAAAAATGATATCAATGGCCGAAGAAGACAACACATTGATCAATTGTTTGTTCATGTCTGATGAGGCCCATTTAGATCTTAACGGCAATGTAAACAAGCAAAATTGCCGTATATGGAATGAGTCTAATCCAGAAATGCTCCATGAGACGGAACTGCACCCAGAACGAGTCACTGTGTGGTGCGCAGTTTCATCAAGGTGTATTGTCGGGCCGTACTTCTTTGAAGAAAACGGTGTAACCGTTACTGTCAATGGGGACCGTTATTTAAAGATGTTGAAGGAGTTTTTTTACCCAGAACTGCGCCGAAGACGTATACCATTCAACAGCGTTTGGTTTCAGCGAGATGGAGCAACTGCACATATAGCCAGACTAGTTATGGCGGAGCTAAACACAAAATTCGCAAACAAATTAATTTCTAGGAACTCCACTCTTCGCTGGCCCCCAAGGTCACCTGACCTGACTGCACCAGACTTCTTTTTATGGGGTTATGTCAAGCAAGAGGTATATAAAACGAAGCCCAGGAATTTAACTGAATTAAAGCAGTCCATAACGACAATAATTGAGGCGATCCCAACTTCAACTCTTCAGGCCGTAATGAATAATTTTTTGACCAGGTGCCGCATATGCGTGGGAGAGCGTGGAGGTCATTTACGGTCTATAATCTTTAAAAACAACTAACTATTTAAAATAAAATTTAATTTTCTAACCAATAAAAAAAAAAAATGAAATACATCGATTAAAAAAAGTTATTTGAATTTCTTATTGTAGCACAATTGGTGCGCCACCCTATAGTTAACAGGTTATTCCAATTTTTATTTTTTTAAATCTGTATTTCGTTTTTTATTTTTTTTGTTCAAAATCCATTTCCTTCTTTCTAAGTTTCGCAAACGAATCAACCTTAAAATAGATTCAGGCAAATGAGTTGATTTGAATAATAAGATTGGGTCATAGGAATAGATAACTCAGCCGCTCTGTAACTTCCATGAATGAATCTATGAGGTCGTCAATCTGATCAGACGAAGTAAAATGTAGTCGACCAATAATCTACTTCGGTTTAAATTTTCAGAAACATATGAACTGTAACGATTCCAATTTGCAGTTTGGCTAACAGAAATCTGAAGGGAAGTGCAGACAGGCAAATGATTAGAACTTAAAACATTAAGTGCGACTGGTTGCGAAAAACGATTTGAAACAAAAAAGTCAAGCATTGATGGATTTTGGGACGCGCATTTTGGAATGTATGTTGGTTCAAGACTGTAGAGCAATGTAAGAGATCTATTAAAAGCAATAATATCATGAAAAATATTACCCCAACAGTTTGCTCTCAGACATCCCCACGATTGGTGTCTACAGTTTAAATCACCTGCGATCAAAAAATTATCATTTCTTCTAAACAGTTTTAAAATATCTCTTTTAAATTTAGTTTTCTTCTCATTGCTACCATTTCCCCTGGGAAATATACAGAAAAGATACTAAATCTAGTTGAGTCCTGTAAAACTATCTCAATACCTATAGCTTCAATTATTTCAAAGTTAACAGCGGGAATGGCAAAATGTTTAATAGATTTATTTATCAAAATAGCAACCCCCCTTCCTAACATAATTATTATTATTTGTAAAGTATTTTCCATTTTTAAGCCAGGTTTCAGAATAAAGCTAAGACAATTTTGTTACGTTTCATAAAATTAAATAATTCGTGTTTCTTATTTTGAATGCTAGTAGCATTCCAATTGATAATTTTTGGATTTCTGTCCATCATATTGAATAAAGAGTTGCAAGAGTGGTAATTACATTAAATTGTTTAGATTTAGAACTTAGCTTTAGTTTTATTCTCATTGAACCTAACGAAGCCGCAATCTTTGCTTTTAAATTTGTCTAGCATATTCTTTGGTTTATCTTTTCTTCTTATTCAAATTCAATAATCTTAATTGCTTCACTTTACCTCAGTTCCTTTTGGTTTACCTAATTTATCTTGAATAATAATATTAAATAACGTCTAAATTACTAAAACTATAAATATATTCGCCCTCCCCTGCTACTAAATAGCTCCCGCACCCTATTTACATCCTGGTTGTATGTATTAAAAACCTTCTAATGCCCAGTTGATAGTTTTTTGTTGGAATATTATGTTCTACCCCACGTCTTCATCCGAACCACAATCAAATTAACAAAATAAACTTATTTCCTAAGCGAAGCCATCGTCTATTCATTAATTACTCTCAAGTCTATCTACACCCGAACAAAAATCTAAGCATCCTGTTGGAAAATCTCTGCAAGCCGCAGCAGTAAAAATCACAGACCATCTAGCCTTCTTCTAGTCACCCCATAACCATCGGCCCACATAAGCCAATATCTAAAGGAATCACATTAATAAATTATTCAGTATAATTTATTGCTTCCGAAATTGGATCGCATTAAATGGCAATTGCCATATTTCGATGGGCCAGCCCCGAAACCCCAACTTTTGGGTCTGGCGAAATGTCACCCACACACTACCCCCTGTGTTGAGCCGTAAACCTGCCTAAGCACCTGAAATAAAAGAAAACGATATGTTTCTCCAATCGCATAGTCGCCATCATGTTTAAATATTAACATTTTCCTTGGATGTTATTCTTGCCGTCTTCTGGTTGGCATTCTGGGCACATCCATATTACCGAGGAGTGCCCCGACCGCGGCTGGCTTTCCATGTTCTCAAGTAATGACTTGGTTTTGAAACTCTTCGTTGTTGTCGTCATCATCGCCGTAAAGGGCCCTGTGGTGTAGATGTGTGCAGTGGAATAGATGGAAATGATCACGTTTGGTGTTTGTGTACAAGGACGACTCTGCCTCCTCCAGCTCCTATATGGACTTTTCAGGCCTTAAAGATGCAGAAAGATGTCTCTCCTCTTATGTTCATTTTTGAAGTCGTATGTGTCTTACGTTCTAAAGGAACGAGATGATGATGCCCAAAGAAGCCTTGTATACCACGGCATGGACCTACCTAATATCCATTGCAATGAAGATGAAATAAAAACGAATGCTCAATTGTGTTTTGTTTGGTTGCTGAAGTGTTTCATGTGGCTTTGGCATTGGAATGAGGCAAGTAAAGGCAGCAAATGGAAGACTCCTCTTTGGGTCGTTTGTTCCTCATACTGGAGACGATCTGATGCACAAGTCTATAACCGGTACACCTTACTTGCAAAAAGGAACGAGTATCAAGTAAATAAGTAAACGAGCTCATCTTATATTCATATGAAGTACCAATTGAACCTGAGTTTGACGGTGGGGGTTGGTTGCGGGAACAATAAAATCGCTGGAATCCAATTAGCCGAAGAGGAGGCATAAAGCACGTTTCGTTTATTGTTGCCCCTTTTTCTTCTTCCCCCCTTTTTGTTCGGAATTTTTTTTTTTAATGATGTTATGCGAAAAATAATTCGGACTGACAAAGAACAGAAGCGAGTTTTGGTTTTGTCTTTTCAATGATTAAATAAAATATTTATATAAAAAAGCAATTATATTGTAAAACTCGAATGTATCTAATGAAACATGTGTTCCAAAAATAAAACCATTTGCGTTTTGTTATATTTATTTTGACTTGAAAACCATCAGTTGCTAAGACCAAGTTTTTTCGAAACTCTAAAAAATGTCTAAAAAACATGTTAAAATTTATAGTTAATAAACATGCCGTTAAGATGTAATTGAGTTTTAGCTTGAAAATATGGTTAGTAAGTAAGGATAAAACATTGGACTGAGAACAGAACCTTGAGGAGCACCGATTTTCACTCAAAATTCCATTGATATTGACTCAATGCTGTTTTTATTCTAAAGATGATTGTAGCCAGTAATTTTAATGTTAAAATAGAATTGTCATGATCTTCTTTCTACTATGTATGTCAAATGTTTTTTTAGGCACATGGCTTGATTTATTGCTATTCAGTCCAAACTATATCACCAAGTTGGCAACACAATCTTAAAGCAGCATCTTCTGTAGACATTCCTGCCCTGAATTTATTGCTACAAAAGGAGATATGTTTTAAAAGCATACTTCAAACACCATCATCCAACTAAATTTCAGGAAGGATCAATAGAGCTCAGTTTTCCTTGATCCATATATTGTAACCTTATTAAAACATGTTTGTTAAATAAAACCAAAGATTAAAAAATATTGCCAAATAGTAAACTTTTTAATATTCTTTTTCAAAAAAAATGTAATCCTTTACATAATTATTACTCCATTTTCATTTTATAATTTTATAGTGTGGAATAACTGATCAGAACTTCCGGATCACTTCGAAACATCTGGAGTTTGATAGGAATGTTCATTGGGCCCTACCCTGTTCGCACTTTTCATTGAAGATTGGATCGTGAAGTTGGCTTTGCTGGAGTCCGTATTAAGACATTGCCAGATGATAGTCATGTTTGCGTTAGGCACTCCACCGAAACTTTACAACTCATGGTTAACAGAGTTTATATACAGTTTACACAGTTTCTGTATTTTAGTCTATATATATGTATTTGGGTTTTCTACTTTTATATTTACATTTACATATATAATCACTTAAACTTACAAAATAATAATAGATTTTATTTATTAAGCAATTAAAGACACAAGTTGGAGTTCACAGTTTTATTCGAGAATTAGTTTTTTTTGTTCTTTATCAAAAAGAAATAAATTGCACGACTGGATCGCACGTACTTGCGCCTTATGCGGTCACAGCTTGAAATAAAATTTAAAAAAATATTAAGGGAACTTCAAAGATTATATTGGATTTTTCTGACTTTTGATTGTTTGAAAAAGTACGTAAAATAATTTATAGCGGAAAAATTTGAACGCCATTTTATTTCTTTAAAAAATGTGAAAAGTGTGATTTTTTTTTCAAAATCGTTAGAGCCGTTTTTAAATATAACGGTTTTTTAACAACTTTTTTAAAAAATTAAAAAAAATAATTCAAGAACACAAACTTAAACACAAAAATAAAACCGATCCTATGGGAGGTGCCGTTCTTAGCCCAACATATTAATTTTTTTTTTCACCAAAATATAATGCATACCTACAGTAGTACACTGATTTTTTTTATAAAAATTCTTGGAGCCGGTTATATGACAGGTACCGTTAATTTTTGAGCTAAAAAAAAATTAATAAAGTCCTCTGTAGAATGTCAAAAGAACCTCAAGTTCAAAATTTGAAGACGATTGGCCCAACCGTTTAGGCTACAGACAGACAGACAGACAGACGGACAGAATTTTGCCAGTAACTCAAATATGTTTCTCTATCATCGTAATGTCATGTTTGATTGTTATCTCAAAATTTTTAATCTGCACGAATGCATAACTTGCATTATAGTACCTATAATCGCAAGTAAAAATTTGGAGTTAATATCTAAAAAAATAATCTTATGCATAAGTATAAGTGTAAAATGTTTGGTAAGCTTTTAGAAAATACTTTAGCTGTCAATCTGGCAAGATACAAAATGTAAGAATTACATACTTAGTTTAATTTAATAAAATCTATTTTATACATTTTAATCTATGGGTAAGTTCGGGTATATCATACATACAAAACTCTAATAAAAAAAAAAAAAAACAAAAACATTAAACATTAAACATCGTAAGTCGATCCGACGAGTTTCGCTATACAAAAAAGAAGGATGCAAACAAAATGTACGTGTTTTTTATGTTTTTTTATAATTTTACTTTGTGTTTGTTTTCATTTTCTCGGTAAGTATACAGTTCTAGTGTTCGGTATGAAGAGTGGAATGCCGAACAAAGTTTCAGTGGAGATGTGTAACGGTATATATTTGAAACGAAAAGAAAACTTTGTTTTTTTTTATTGTATTGTGAATAAGTGTTTTTGTGAAATATGGGGCAGTTGCAGTGAGGGCATTATGGCGCGGATGCGCTATAAAACCCCTTTACCTAGTGACTTAAGACTAAAATTGCAAGACTTACAAAAATTAAAATAAAGCAGCGCTCTTTAAACTCTTTTTTAATATAATTTTTTTTTTTGTGAAAGGCCTTGAATAATTATTTGTTACTTTTTTCTCTAATTTAAAAAAAAAATACTGAAATAAAAACGTTGTTCGTTGTAAAGTTATTTTAGATTAAAGTTAGGGGCGCCATAATTACCGAACTAACCCTATTTAAAATGCGTGATGGCAAAAGAATATAGAATAACTTAAAGAATTACTTATTCATTTTTTGTATTTAGCTTCAAATAAAATATGCCATTTGGAACCAAATGTTAACTTTATAAAATTAAAATATCTATTCCTTAACAAAACATTTCATATAAGCCATTAAGTTACATACATCCAAATCCAAGAAAAAAATTTAAACAAAAAAATTACTCACATGTGTTCGAAGTATTGAATTTTTAAAGTTTAGGGAAAGGATACAAATTGTGATAGAATCGTAATTGATGCAAAATAATTGTAAGTCTCATTTTTTCAAGTTCTCATTTAACCCAAATGTTTGACACTAGGGTAGGTATAATTTTTTTCCATATGGTAAATAATACATAAAGTGCTTTATAGGTCCCATAAATGTGTATCATATGAAACTTTTTTTAAGTCAAACTATATAGTTTATTTTATGACACATTTTTTTCTTAGGGCATGCTGCCCTCCTGCAACGTCCTGCTTGTCATGTCATCGCTATCAAAATTAGTGAAAATGCGATGTTATACAAAAGATTCATTTAATCCTATAAAAATATACCTAAAATAACTTTACATATACCAAACTTGCACCTGCTTCAAATCTAAAATAGCGACTATAAGCACTAGGAACTCGTTTGGCCTAGAATAAGCTAGCACCTATGGCCTAAAAATTTGTTTTCATGGTATATTCAAAAAAAAAGAATTTACAATGTCCATTGCCCCCAATTAGATTTTAAAACGTACTAGCGACCTGCCCGGCTACGCATGGGTGCAATGCTGATACTAAATATACATACAACATAATGTCTTTATAACTATACAACGTTCACAGCTTTTTTGTCATTAGACAATACAAACATGTTTTCTTTAGAGGTTACCCTTGATAGAGCGACATATAATTGGCCATGTGAAAAACACTCAACACTCTATCTATCACTCTATCTATTAAAAAAAATTCTGCATCAAAATCCGTTGCGTAGTTTTAAAGATCTAAGCATACATAGGCACAGAAAGACAGCGGGAAGCGACTTTGTTTCATATTATGTAGTGATTTATGACCCACAAATTTTCTCTAATTCTTAAGTAATTAAAATCACTCTAATTACTTTTGTTAAAATGCGACTTAATAAAAATATGTTTGAAAGAAATTCTAAAGAAAATTGTTCTTTTCCTAATTATCTACACATACATTTTTTATTTTTTTATGGAGGATCTTTCCTTTCACTTTTTTGACGAGATAACGTCTTATAAATCGATGACAGGCTACAAGTACAAAACAACATGACTCATGCTGATAAGACTCATGACTGATGCTAACCGCGATACTGTGGTTCTTTCAACCAAAATCGATCGCAAGCACCAAGCGAACATGAAAAAGAACAGACGCAAATTTCCAAAATAATTCAAAAAGAACAAGAAGAGAAAAAGAAATAAAAAATAGGCGGAGTTTTGTTGAAGTAGAAAGTAGATGTGTGTGTGGATTTAACGAGAGGGTTTGTGGGTGTGAGTTAATGGGCTGTATATTGGTGTTGCTGCCATCAATGTTTTCTTAGGACATTATCACGTCAAATTATCCCCCGTAAACAGACTTTACGTGCAACCAACTCTTTTTTTTTGTTTTAACCAGGGAGTGTCCTACTTTTGCTGCGTATTTTGGACCCACTTGGGTACTCAGATGCCCAACAAGGAGCAGCCCAGCCAGTCAGTCAATTTATATTGACAGGTAAAAGAAGCTATGGCCAATTCAACCCTTACAGCTTTAACCGATCCATATGCCAAGAGTATAGCTTTTTAAATACGTTGCAGTGGATCTGGTTGGGTTAGTTCCAAAATGAACTTATTCTTTTTTTCGTTAAAGTCTAGTCTAAAAAAGATTTACAAGAAAAAACATATAGAGTAACGGATACAGTTATTGGCACCCTTAATTTTGTACCCAACTATTGGCACCCCATCATTCAATAGTGATTTTCTCAGTAACCCTTGGTCCCAATAAGTCAAGATAGTTTTTATTTCGATCTGGCACATTTTTCTCACATTTCTATGTCCATTTTTTGGAGACATTCCTTTTCAGCTCTGTTTTATAAGTGAAAGTGAAAACACGTCGCGGTAGAAAAAAAAAACTTCGAAATTACCTTTGTTTTGGTTAAGGACCTATAATTTTGTAAGTGTTTTTTCTATACTTCCTTTTATATTTTTTAATGAAAACTTTATTTATTTGCTTCAATAATGTTTTAAATAAGATGATTTTTACTATATTTTGTTAAAAAAGTTATTGTTTTATTAATAAAATGGGTGCCAATAATTGGGTTAAAAAAAAAACTAGAATTTAATTATTGGCAGGGGGTGCCAATAATTACATCCAATGTAACTACAATTATTGGCACTGCCAATTGTTGTACTTTTTTGAGTGCCAATAGTTGTATCTTGTAAAGTTTGTTCACAAAAAAAGATCATAAGTCTTAAATGCCTAAATCTAGTCTTATTAGCTACCTATTAGCTATTTAGCTACAGTGAATAAAAAAAAAGCTAACAAAAATACAAATTTCTTTGATTTTAAGTGTGCCAATAATTGTAAATAAATAAGATGCCAACGATTGTGGTCGGGTGCCAATAATTGTAATTTTTGCTAAGCTTTTTTTAATTTACCATTTTTACCATCTTTATAAAGACAAAATAAAAATAAAAAAATAAAATGGAAAACAGAATTTTCCAAATTACAATTTGGTATATTTGACATATTTTAAATTCCATAAAAGCGAGATATACACGCGTTTGGATCTCAAAATTCCTTACGGGTGCCAATAACTGTATCCGTTACGCTATCCTATTCTAACTCCAGATTCACTTCACAGCCAATTTTCTTGTTTCCCAAGAAACAATTTCTGAAAAAAATGGTATCTTCTTTAATTAATTTTAATGCTTTTATACTTAAAAAGTCATTCATACATATGACACCAAAACAAATGCAAAATCCGTTGGATACTTATCGAAGTTAATAAAAAATTCATATAGGTACCAAAACAAAGAAAAAGATACAACTCGCATTTCGCTTTGTCTGCAATTAAATTTCCATGAGGTTAGCCAATTTTGTATTTCGTTCGCCACCCTCAGAATCCATTCAAAAGCAATTCACAGGCTACAAATGGCAACCCCCTTGAATATTTTATTACCCTACCTACATTTGACTTTTTTGTAAATACATATAATGTGGAACGTGCAGTTAGTTATATCTACACAACCACTGCATCCTCCAGGTTTCAAATGCCCTCCGTTGATTGCTTGCGCATATGAGAATAACGACGAAGAAGGAGGGTGCTGGAAAACGGTTTCAACTGTTTTCACCGACAACGCGGAATAACAAAAAGCATAACATCGTTTGTGGGCACTAAAAATACTCTCACAACCCCATCACCCCATCCGGGATCCACACCTATTACCAAAAAGAACATAAAAATCAGTATAACTGCGCGTTTGCCCGTGTAAAACAAATGAATCCCTGAAATTGTTCTACAATTTGGGTGGTATGGTGTCGGTGTGGCGGAGTATTACGGTAAAGCTGAATAAATTATTATAAAGTGTTTGTAATTTGATTATTGTTTACCCAACCCTGTTTCTCTTGCACGAGTAGTGAGGTGGTGGTGGTGGCTGGAGGAAAATTTATTACGCTTGACCTCGAGTATTAACTTTTCCTTCCTCCTTATTGCCGCACCAATTGCAATTGGAGAGGGTGACTCAATTATTTTGTATTGGTAATAATAATAACTGTAAATGCGAATCAGGTAATTTGTATTTATACAAAATTGGATTAAATCCAATTCACGGCGCTCTAATTAGCTCGTCGATTGTGCAGATTGTTTTTTTTTCTCGACCGAAAGATACAATAATGGTTTTGCGTAAGGAGAGCGTTATTGTATTATTGATTATTACAAGAAACCAAACCTTGAATGGTTTAATGCACGTTTTGTTGCATTATAGACATTTGCATAGAATCATTCAAGCCAAATACAGAAATTAGCCGAATAAGAAATGGACTCCGGTTGACTTTGCAAACATTCTTTTTTTTGTTATGAGATTTAATTTATAATAATAAAAAAATACTTCTTTTATGTTTACAAAATCAAAAAAAAATTATTAATTCATAAAATCTGATTTATTAATGCTTAGTTGATAATTTTAGTTTATTTTGAATTGAAACTTATTTGTTGGTTTGTGATTGTTTTGTCTTTGAAATTAAATATCCCAAAAGATAATGAAAATTTCAATATTACTGGGGGATACATATATCAGATCTCAAATGGAATTCTTTTTCATTATACACAATAGCGGACACTTTTGTTTTTATTAAGGGTAAACTTGACAAAAATATTGACACTGCCACCTAACGCTAACGTTAAAAACGCCAAACTAAGAATACAATTTGAACCAAATCTATAAAATGGAACGTTTTAGTAATAAGTAAAGGTTGTTGTGCTGGGGCCGGAGCATTGATGCCCAACCACTAGCTCTGTATGACCAATCCATCTCCCAGTCAAAACCAGTTGAAGTTGATGTAAATCTTTTTCTAACTGCGTGAGTCACCTTAGTCTCCGTCTGGCACCACTACACAGTCCCTCCGGGGTATGGAATCAAAGGTTTACGGGGCCGGAGTATTGATGCCCAACCACTAGCTCTTCATGACCAATCCATATGTGACGTTGGAATTCTATTCTTTTGGCTATGTCTGTGTTGCTGTAAAGCCCGTACAAATCCTCTTTGTATATCCTTCTTCACTCGCCAATAATGCTTAAGGGACCAAAAATCACCCGGAGAATTTTTCTTTTCAAGCAATCTAAAGCTTGCTCCTCCACTTTTGAATGTGCCCAATGTGCATCGGTATATCATACAGACAGGACTGGGATGATGAGGGTCTTATAAAGAGATCCTTTAATGTTCAGAAAGGGGGCTGTGCTACTCGATTCCGGCCATCTTAGCCCAATGAAGCACATCCAAATAAGCGCTGCTTTGTCTGTAACAGTTGCCATAGTAAATATCGAAGTTTTTCTTCTTACTTTTGCCCGACTCATCCCACAGCATTTCTTTTGGATGGCAGTTATGTCTGCATTACAGCCCTCCATTACTTCCGCTAGCTGTTCGGCTGCACGGCACGTGCTAAGTTAAGAAACTTAACAATCCGTATACAGATCCAAAGTTCGTTGTCCTTGAAGTTCGAAAGTTTTACCAAAAGGTACAAGGAAACAGTCAAAAGTACAGAGCTCGAACTGAAGCTTGCAAAGACGATCAAGGGAACATCGTAGTGGAATCGCAGTCGATGCTGAGAATATGGAAAAACCATTGCTGCAGACTGTATAACGGCGATGACGAAACGAATTCCGCTGTCAGGCAGAATGATCCACTTTATCTGGGCCGAGTAGACCAACAATTCCGACCACCACATCTGGATGAAATAAAGCTAGCTATATCTTAACTTAAGAGCAACAAAGCCGCCGGAGCCGATGGCCTAGCTGCCGAGCTCTTCAAAGCTGCAGGCGATGACTTGGCTATAAGTATGCACCAACTCATAAGCAAGATATGGTTAGAAGAAAGCATGCCCGATGAATGGAATCTCAGCATAATTTGCCCGATCGTTAAAAAAAGGAGACCCTCTGAGCTGCACCAACTGTAGGGGTATCAGTTTCCTCAACATCGTCAACAACCTGATAGGTCCATATCAGTGCGGTTTTAGGCCAGGAAAGTCCACTATCTATCAAATATTTACATTACGGCAGATCTTGGAAAAAACTCAAGAACTTCAAATCGATACCTACCACCTTTTCATCGATTTCAAAGCCGCGTACAACAGCATTTATAGAGACGAGTTATATAGAGCACTGTGCAGTTTTAACATCCCTGCCAAACTCGTCCGCCTGTGTAAAATGACGATGGAAAACGCACGCTGTCGGTAAAGACCTCACCGGACAGGCGATGCGCTGTCATGCGACTTTTTCAACATCATACTTAAAAGAATAGTGCAGAACTCTCACACCAACACCAGAGGCATGATCTTTCAAAAGTCCGTCCAATTACTCGCATACGCCGACGATATTGACATGATCGGAAGAACGCAGCGTGATGTCAGTAGCGCTTTTGTGAGTATTGAGATGGAAGCGGCAAAAATGGGTTTTGCAGTCAATGAGGGCAAAACCAAGTATATGCTCAAGAAGAGACACCCAACATCGACGTCTTGCACAAAACATCAGGTAGTTAGGGACTTTGTCTACCTTGGCTCCGCTTTTAACTCAGACAACAACACCAGCGCTGGTGCAGACGCATGGACGCTGTCAAAAGCGGATGAGAACACTTTAGGCTGTTTCGAGAGAAAGATTCTCCGGGTTTTTTGTCCCATATGCATAAACGGAGAGTGGAGAAGATACAATGAAGAACTTTACCGGCTGTACAGCGACACAGACCTAGCCAAAAGAGTAAAAATTCAACGTCTCAGATGGCTGGGTCATATAGAGCGGATGGACATCAATGCTCCGGCCCGGAAAATCTTCGAATCCACCCCAGAGGGACGGCGCAGTAGAGGAACACCGAGACTCAGGTGGCGCACACAAGTGGAAGAGGACCTCAACCGACTCCACGTGCGAAACTGGAGACAGCTAGCTAGGGACCGAGCTGGCTGGAGAAGCTTGTTGGTTGAGGCTCAGGTCCACCCCGGACTGTAGCGCCACCTAAGAAGAAGAAGAAGTTTAATATTTTTAATTTAACTTGTCCGGTTTCATGGTGAAATCTGACAGTTTAGCTAATCCATTAAACTGTTTTGCCGATGACAAAACTCTAAGCTTTTTTCCAGATTCAAAACCATGTTCTTCGGATAAGGTACTGCAATGGCGATGTATGATAAATTCATTAAACTCGGATCTGGACAGCTCTACCTCTAGAGCTCTACCTGTGGGGTTCATCCAGTTGACCTCAAAACCGTCGGCAGACCTCCCGGTTTTGGTTTTTGGAAAAAAATATGTCTAAGACCAAATAAATGCAGGTATTGTTCCATTTTTTTGAATGGTGATTATGATAATAAAGTGATTGTCACAATCATAAAATTCAGTCTGCGTTAGGTGATGCCAGAATTTGTAATTTTTGTGGTAATCACTTTACGGTGACTGAAAATTTAATATGATCATATGTGACTATCAGAAATGTGACTTTCACATATCACCTTAGCCGATTCCACCCTAGGACTTTTTGCGCCTGCCTTTCTTCCGCGATATAATGTTGAAATGTGCCATCGCCGTACTAAATTTTCTTGACACATATATGCTCCTTTTTTTTCTGTTTGATCTTTCTTTAACTATCCCAGCGATCTCCAGTCACCTCAACTCAGGGATTTGCATGCACACTTGTGGGAAGGGTTCATTGCCTGGATGTGATTTCTTCTTTAGTAGCCTTTTGAAACAAGCGGGAAACCGCTGCAAGAATATTTTCTCTCATACCTGCACATCTGATCTGTCTTCAATCTACCAAGCGTATTTTCAACTTATGCCTTATTATAATTCCTGATTTGGGCAGCTGATCCTATAACGCATATGAGTTTTATGGTTCGAATGCAAAAATAAATTAAAATATTCATAGGTATGTGATAGAAAAATTATGAATTCAATTGCATTTATGGCTATTTTTACGAAAAGCGCTTAAGTGAGCTGCAACTGCAAGCTGCATTCCTCCCCTAAAACAATTCCACAGTAATACACGCATTGCTAAAAATGCCCATCAGTTTACCATTAACCCCAATTGCGGATTTACTTTTAAGTAGGTACAGACATTTTTACTTGCGATTATAGGTACTATAATGCAAGTTATGCATTCGTGAGATAACAATCAAACATGACAACGACGATAGGGAAACATATTTGAGTTACTGGCAAAATTCTGTCCGTCTGTCTGTCTGTCTGTCTGTACGCATGTATTTTGAACTGTAGCCTAAACGGTTGGGCCAATCGTCTTCAAATTTAGAACTTAAGGTTATTTTGACATTCAATTTTTTTTAGTTCATAAATTAACGGTACCTGTCATATAACCGTTATGTAAAAGTTTACTTTTCTCGAAAACGGCTCCAAGAATTTTTTTATGAAAAAAAAATCTGTGTTGTGTACTACTGTAGCTAAGCATTATATTTTTGTGAACAAAAAAATTTAATGTGGTGGTTAAGAACGGTACCAGGGAACTGCGACGAGTAGCTCGAATTGTGAGCCACTCAAAAGATTCGTGCCTTTATGCAGTATTCCAACAAATTCCATTTCACCGAAGGCAATACACTCACTGTATTCGCTAAAATCGAATGAGCCGATCCTGAGTTCACATTCGTTTAAACGAATGAGATTCAGGCAGTGATTCGTTTTCTGCGCACGCGAATGTGCCTGAATACTGCATTAGGCAGTGAATATTTCGAGTGACTCACAAATTTTCGAGTGGCTCACAAATTTCGTGATTCGCTACAATGCTTTATGTGTAGTAATGTGTATATTCTTTACTCCGTGTGTCTACCACAAGGCTGCAGTTTTCTTATACCCACCGACAAATGCTGTACAAGATGACCACGTTATTTCTGAAATGAAAAATTTTTGTGTTGAAGAAATTACTAGAAGTGAGACATCTGAAGACCAACAAACCTACTCTGTTGAAGTTCCTAACCATCATGCTCGAACTCAACGCCTCAAAATGAAGTCCCCATAGCCTCCACATCTAGAGAGCTGAATTTCTTTTTCCCAGAATTATTGGATGTCTCAAATGTACCACACCGCCTACAAGACTCTATAGAGGAAGAAGTAGAAAATTATTCCCGAACAAGGACTCATATCTGTGCTGACTTTGATGCTATAAAATGGTGGGAAAACCACACAGTAGAATACCCAAATTTGTCAAAACTTGCAAAGAAAATTCTATCCATTCCTGCAAGTAGTGCTGCTTCTAGAAAGGTTTTTTCCTTAGCAGGCAATTTAATATCACAAAAACGAAATCGATTAGCTCCAAACACGATTGACAACATTATTTTTTTAAATTCTATAAGTAAAGGAATCGAAAAAGAGCTATTTATGTAATACTGTTCAAGTTTATCCTTAGATGTTTTTAAATTATTGCTACTAAAATAAGTCATAAAACCATTGTCAATAATCCTTGCTTTGTTAGTTTTGTTCGGCTCTGAAAAATTGAGAGTGCACTCTCATTTATTCGAGCTAAATGGAAACAATGAGCCTTTCGTGTGAGAGTCTATGAAACACTCTCAATTCATATTAGCAAGCACTAAAACACAGTAAGGCTCATGAATGGTTTGTGCGAATCATACGCGATTCACACTCGTTTCTTTTCTTCGTGATCCGATTAATATCAAAATTGATATTCAAGAAGATGTAGGTAGCCTAAATAATTTCGCATTAATTTTTTTCGAAAATTTTTTTTTGTATTTTTAATAATTTAATTTTTTTTTTATTTAATTTAAAAGGGTAAGTGAATTTTGTTTTTAAATGAATATTATTTTTTGTGCTTAAGCTTGTATTTTAAATAATTTTTTGTAATTTTTTTTTTAAAGTTGGTAAAAAAACAGTTTTATTTAAAAACCATTCCTATACGATGTAGCTTTAATTTTCTTAAATTTTATTCTACAATGTGACCGCACATATGAGCAAGTACCGCGATCCAATCGTGCAATTTATTTTCTTCAGTTGCACCAAACGTATGTGGAAGGCTTTAACTGACTCAGTACTTGCCTCCGATTTTGATATGAAATAATAGCTAGGAAATCTATCTCAGGGTGGCGTGAAATTTCGCTCACAATAAGTTTAAAATAAGGAACGATAGAAGTAAATTGTATCCTTTTGCGAAACTCAAATTCAGGAAACTTAAAGCACAATCAGAGAAGATAGCACTAGCGTCTTTTATTCCATTCCTGCACTTCATCATAAGTTATAATCAATTGACATAGTCTAACGCAACTAAGCGTGGGCAGGGCTTGGCATGTCATATCTTCAGACACTCATTATTATACCTTCTGTCCAATCATTTGGTCATTTTAAATGCCAAATGGAATGTCAATTAAATTGAAACCCAAACTCTGTCACGGATGTCAACGAAGATCACGTTCTACAATTTAATTCTCAGCGAGACGAAATTAATCTATTAACACTAAAAGCCTATGTTGAACCCATCATCATCATCATCATCACCGTGATTCGTGATGCCAAGCGCCACAAACTAAATAACCGAGGGCGAAGGGGTTTCATTAAATTCAGTTCCCCCTTTTTGCCTTATCAAGGAATTTATGTGTTTTCATTTTTCAAATATGAAACCCAATCGAACCCCACCTCCCGTCTTTCGATGTCACCCTTGGCCCGTCGTCTCGCCATTGTGTCGATATTGTAATATGTGTCAACATGCTGCCCACATTTAGACGCAGACTTGTCACCAATGCCAGAGCATAACACAAAAACTCTGCAGATAAATTCAAGAACTGGCTTGGGACGCCCAAATTGGCGTATTCTTGGACGTTGGACTGCGAGTGCAGTTGCTGGATGGTGCCTGAGGTCTGTCAACAGCAGTCAACAAATTGTCTCGGGTTCGGGATCCCCAGAGCTTATCTCGATTGAGCGTCATTAACATTTCGAAATGATGCACTCTGTATCTTAAAAGGTTTTTAGTTCTGTGTGTTATTAGCTTTTGTGTGTCCGTCTGCGGTTATGACATGATGGCAGTTTACACAAATAGCCGTGTAAATATCTGGCCTCCTTAAGGTTTATTTATGACAGCTTTTTTGTGGCTTTTTAGCGTAATTCGTGTTTCTTTTTTTTTGGCCAAGGAAGGGACATAAGCATAAGTCTGCCATCGTGCACTTAATTCGCATCCATCCACGCATCCATTCGTTCATCATCGCCATAGCGCAAGAGATAGGCACAACACCACTAAGAACATGGTCACGAATTCGCCTTAAACTCTTCCGATTTCGATTGTGGGCAGCAATTAATCAGTCTCCGCACTTGGACTCAAGGCGACCCTCGGTGGGTCATCAATCAGGTGGACAAGAAATAATCCGAATGTGGTCTTCTTGGTGCTCGCTGTATAGCTGCGACAAATTACTCTCACTAATTTGAAAATTCTCCTCGTCTCGCCGCTCCATAACTGTTCAGGAATTTTAAGTGGACAGAAGGCTGCCAGTTGCATGTCGAAGCAAATTTCCGAGCCGCAGACCAGTAAGAGGTGTCCCTTTAAAAATGAAAACAAAGCCATCACTTACGACAATCGTTGCCGTCGTCGTCGATGTCGTTCCATTTGTAATATGTTACCCAAGGGGATTCATGCAAATCCTTCGATCCAAGGATCATGCGTGGGAGTAAGAGTTGGATGCTGGAGCTGTGTGGAGATAAGGTTTGAGTTCTCGCCAAAGTGTGAATTAAATTTAAATGTCATTTATCGCGCAGGTAATTAATGCTGGGTGTTGAGTGTTGAGAGTTAAGGGGAGAATTGCATGTATCCAAGTCCAGAGACTTTTAGACTGGTTCCAGGTTGGTTATTTATGAATTTCATTAACGAGGCTCAGTTGAGTGGGGCGTTTTGTGTCATGATGTGACGATTTGTTAAGTGTTTAGTGGTTGGGCTTTGTTAAACTGCCCACAGTGGCCATGTAAGAAGACTAGTTTGTTCGTAATGATAGGGTAGAGGCCTAGCCAATCTTTGGAGGAATGAATTTACTGTGAGCAAGATATTGCCAGATTGTAAATTAAGAAATGCAAATACGTATAACAGCGTAGGCTTATAAATGAATATGACTATGCAGAAGTTAAGACATTTAAAACAAATATTGTTGGAAGTATTATTGGAATATCTTGGATTATTAGGATCATATTAATGACAGTTGCATTAAATGGTAATTAATGACGTAGACCTAGGTATTGGGATGTTTTTTAATTTATTTTTTAACAGATAATAAGGAATAGGGAGCTTTAATTGCAACTTGATTTATAAGTTTGTAAGCTTCAGAAGCTGAGTCATCATCGACAAATTAACAATAATAATAATTTGTTTTGTTTATAATTGCTAGAAAAAGTACTTAAAATAGATTTCAGTGGAAAATTCAAGGATGCAAACTCATTAAAAACTTTCATTTAATTTAAAAAAAAAATTTAAAAAATTGAGCCATTTTCAAAATACAAATTTTAAAAACAAAAATTGTTTTAAATATTTAAAAACTCGTTAATCGAAAATAATTTAATACGAAATATCAATTTTGATTGTTAACCAAGTAAAGATTTGTTTCGAAAAAGTGCATTTAATGTAGCCGTTCGGACTCGGCGGTAAATTGTAGATCCCTTGCATTCTTGCAGATTAACAACACACACACAGGAATGGTTGGCAGTGCTGCCACCCTATAGAAGATTAAGCGCAGTATATATATAGAAATAAATTGCACGACTGGATCGCACGTACTTGCTCATTTGTGCGGTCACATTGTAGAATAAAATTAAAAAAATTAAAGTGAACATCAAAGCATTTATTCGATTTTTGTGACTTTTGATTGTTCGAATAAAGTACGTCAAAATGTATTGGGTGAAATAATTTAGACGCCATTTTATTTCTTTAGGAAATGTAAAAAAGAGTGAGTTTTTTTTTCAAAATTGTATGAGCCGTTTTTAAATAAAATGGTTTTTTTAAACAACTTTTTTTAAAAAATTGAAAAAAAAAATAATTCAAGAATACAAACTTAAGCACAAAAATAACGTTCATTTAAAAACAAAATTAAAAAAAAAATTCACTTACCCGTTTTCAAAATATTGATTTTTCAAAAAAATAAAAAAAAATATTAAAAATACAAAAAAAAAGTTTTCGAAAAAAAAATTAATGCAAAATTACTCAAGCTACCTACATCTTCTTGAGTATCAATTTTGATTGTAATCGGATATCCAGTTTTCGAAAAAGTCGAAGAAAAAAAAACCGGTCCTATGGGAGCTACCGTTTTCAGCCCACCATATTAAATTTTTTTTTTTTTAACTTAAATATAATGCATGCCTACAGTAGTACACTGATTTTTTTTTTTATAAAAATTCTTGGAGCCATTTTCGAGAAAAATAAGCTTTTACATAACGGTTATATGACAGGTACCGTTAATTTTTGAGCTAAAAAAAAAATTAAAAAAACTCTTCTGTAGAATGTCAAAATAACCTTAAGTTCAAAATTTGAAGACGATTGGCCCAACCGTTTAGGCTGCAGTCCAATATACATCCGTACAGACAGACAGACAGACAGACAGACAGACGGACAGAATTTTGCTAGTAACTCAAATATGTTTCTCTATCATCGTAATGTCATGTTTGATTGTTAACTCAAAATTTTTAATCTGCACGAATGCATAACTTGTATTATAGTACCAATAATCGCAAGTAAAAAACGCAGTAGATTGCAATATATCGCAGTATATTTTTCAACATAAAAAAATATATAAACATAAATACTAGCTGACCCGGACGACATTGTTGGAGTTTACCATACATTTTCTGGGTGCCGACAACAGCGCCACATATCTAACAATTACAAAGCACCACCAACGTAATTGTGTTAGTACCTAATGAAGTAATATTGTTGGCATATGAAAATATGTGCAGGGAAAACTACATTTTAGGTAATATTTTACATCAGCGACAAAACAGCGGGGAAAAATGTATATTATATTAAAAAGATATCATCACTGTTTTTTATATAATAAGATTAAAGCCGTTCCTTAATTAATACGATATTTACTCGAAAAATATATAGAATACATTTTTTTAAATAACTTAACTAAAACCTTGTTAATTGGCCAAAGAAAATAATTGCTTACCACATCATCCAAAATGAGAGAACATATCTAAGTACTTTTATTTGTTTTTTTTTTTTAATGAAAGTTATGCCACGTATGTTTAAAAAAATAAATTACGATTTTTGTATTCATGCACGGAGGCTAACGCAAGTAAAGCCGCGGGTCCCGCTAGTGATAAATAAAATTCAATCCATTTGTAAATAAATTTTGTTAGACTTAGAAGGGATAAACACATATAAATAAATAGGATTGGTAGCTTTTGCAGTTTTTTAGTGTATCATCTTTCCACTTGTTGTTTACTGTTTAAAATATAATTTGCTAATAGAAAAAAAAGTTTTTTTTTGAAAAACTTTTCGAAAACATATTTAATTTTTTTTTGAGTATGTCAATTTAAAGCAATCTATAGTTTATACTAGGAGAAAAAAAATTTAAAAATTCTATGAATTCGTTTTCCAAATATTCAAAAAAACAAAATATTTTTTTTTTTTAAATTATTAAAAAATAAAAATAAATGTTTTTTTAAAAATTTTAATGAGCAATATTATTTATATCATAAAACACTACATATTTTGAAAATTCTATCAAAATCCGTCAATTAGTTAACGAGAAAGTCTGATTTAAAAAAAACCGGTCATATGAGACGTACCGTTATAAAACCTTTTCTGAAAAATCCATTAAAGCTTAAAGATAGCTTTTGCATAGAAAACACAATTTAGAAAGTTTTATCAAAATCGTAGGAGCCGTTTTCGAGAAAAATAAGTTTTTCATTAAAAGTTATATGGCAGGTACCGTTAGTTTTGGAGCTAGAATGCCAATTCCAAAAACCGTCGGGTAGAGTACTCTAAATATACTATATACCAAGTTTGAATGAAATTGGCCCAACTGTTTAGGCTATAGGAATCGATACGGACAGACAGACAGACGGAATTACCGGACCCACTTTTTTTGACTTCTCTATCATCGTCATGTCATCTTTGATTTTAGAATTTTTTACGAATGCATAACTTGCCTTATAGTCCCTATAAATCGCAAGTAAAAAGTTATGCATTCGTGTTGATAAAAATTGTATTATAATAATCAAACATTACATACAATTATTTAAAATTTTTCAGATGAATGTTTTCAATTTATATTAAGCTCAACTTCTATTTTTGAAAATTCAATATTTTTAAAACTTAAATTATTTTAAATTTTATATTAAAACTGCAACCAAAATCTTAAAAAGAAGTTTTTCACAAAACTAAAAAAAAAGATTTTATCAAAATCCGTATTACAGATTTTGAAATACTTTTTTTCATAAATTCATTATTATAGCGCACTCCATTTTTATTAAAAATCGTCAAGTGCTTTTATAGGGGCAGACATTATGATTCTTCTACGGAAATGTTACCTGTTTCTGTCAAAGATCTTGCCATATCTATAATGTTATTAGGAACATAAGAGCAAGTACATGCGATCCATTCGTGCCCATTTTTTTTTTGTTATCATTCTCACAATTACCGCTAATTCAAACACATTTAAATATCTTGTTTGAACATTCTAATTCATAGTCATTATTAGAAATGTATAGATTGGAGGAGCAATCGCTAAGAAATAATAGCAAAATAATGAAGTTCACCTGTGGCTAACAGCGGTCGTTTTAATTTGTATCTGTTTTGCGTAGTTCGCATTCTAATTTGTTATTTGCCTGGTTTAATTGTACGATTCAATGTCTTTATCATTATTATGACAAAAGTTAAAACCGATTGCACTAATCGAAAGACAAACGTTTAAAAGCCTATAAAACGCTGACAAATAAAAAGAAGATTCGTGGAGGCTCTTAAAATAAAGTTAGTAACAAAACTCAACCGTTTAATGTTGATTTGTCATTTAATCGCGGCTATAAATTTAAATTCCTCGTTCCGGAAATGGGTCAGTTTTTGAGTGACTTCTAACATGATTTGTTAATCAGGTATCTGTTCCGTGTAAAACGAAATGCTGATTCATCGAAATGCTTTCATATCATTCACGTGATATCAAATGTAATTTTGGGAAAAAGAGAAAAAAATTTAGTGTGCTGTTCCGATGGATACAGACAACATTCCTAAAGCTTTTCATCTCGTCGTTAAAGTTATACAACCAAACGTCTTGAATCAAATGCAGTTACATACGCAATCAAAACCAGTTGTTCGCTTTGCCCCGTTATTTTGGATCAGGCGCTATAAAGGTGTGAAGAGAATGAACATCACTGACAACGCCCGTCATCCATTGCATTCGCAATTCAAATAAAGAAACCCCAGACCGTTTAATTACCCCGTCACGACACTAACGAGCCAGAGTCCATAAGACACCAAATAAAAGAGCCAATCTTCCTGTTGTAGACAGGGACATCGCCAAATTAATTAGCCTGTCGATTAACGAGTTAAGCACTTTTCGCAGGCCAAATATTAAATTCGTACGAATTTGCTTCTTTGTATTACTATGTGCGTGTGTGAAATTTTAAAAGCACCCAAGATATCTAATCAAGACCCGAATGTTATTTTGAGTACTTTTCGGTCGGTTAAGAGCCTTTTTGTGAGTCGGCATAATGGATTGACTAGTGACTATACATGGCCAAGAGACAGTGTGGTTGGACGGAGGTATTACCTGGAAAGCTGCAATTAGATTTATGACTTTAAGAAGTTTAACAAATTGACATTGCACAATTTTCATTAATATAGTATCTTTTGGATACATTGCATTCTTTAATCGCTAAGGAGTGCAATTTGAATGAATGTGGAAGTAAGAAAGAAAACGGCTATAGTCGGAGGTGAAATTAGCTTTTCTTACGCCCGAAACATGAAAACTCTGTAATGTTTTTGCAAAAAGCGTTTGTTACTAAAATGGCGAATACAATTAAGTCCGGAAATATAAAAAACTATTTAAAATGTTTCTCTCTAAGTTATTCTTAGATAACTCCATATAATTCATCATTTGGAAAAAATTAATTGATAGAAGTAAATACATATAGATACAACCATTCCATTAAGTAGACTTAGTAATATTAGGAAGCTTAATTAATTCACCAGATTTGTCACGAGCTCGATTTTTTTTAGAAACAAAATGCATATTTATTGGTTTATAGATAGCGGCATCACAAAACAAATTAAAATAGATTCCATATGGAAAACAGTAAACAGGAAACAGTTATGCCGCTTTTGAGAACAATAAATCTCTTTTTATGTTCCCCTAAAAAAGGTTTAATAATTGATTTCATTTTCAGTTGTTCAAATGGCCGATTGGCGGAAAGAACAGCGGTTCTCAATGGAAACTTTGCTAAAGCTAGTTTTATCAATTTTGTAAGCAAAAAAAATCACTGTACAAATTTATTTAATTTTAATGCGAATTAGAAAACAAAATTAATCGATCTGTTCGAACAGATCTTGACTTTGATAGCGGCGCTTTTTGAAGCACTCTGGGATAATGTTATTTTAAATGTGTTTAAAATTAATTTTTATTCTAAGGCGCCGCCGGATCATCTTTTGGAAACTTTTTGTTTAATATTTAATCTAAATATTTATCTTATCTTAGTTTGAATCATTACATCCTGCTTGTTTTAAAAAACATATCTGGACAAGTAAATTTACTGAAGACCGCCTTTGATGTTTTGAAAACTGTTTTAATATTTTTGAATCAAAAAACAATAGTAAGTAGTTCAACAAATTTAGTCGTCGTGGAATTATGTCAGGACTAATTTTAATAATCAAATGGGATTTTAAAATCTGAACTGGAGTGACTAACTAAAATCGTATATTTTTTATAGAGTTTGACCTTTTACGCCTTTTTTATCGATCTGAAAGCAGCATTTGACACATTAGACCGAGGTGCACTTGTGTACAAACTTTATGGACTGGGGATGTCACTTAAATTTGGAAGACTGATTCAAGGACTATATGACGACAGTAGAGCAGCAATGTGGAACGGTTAAGAAGCATCAGAATGGTTTCATACAAGGACAGGAGTGAAACAAGGATGTGCACTTAGCCCTAGTTTGTTTGCATTGTTTATTGAAGATCTAGTTGATAGCCTACCTTGCGGTAGAGAGTATGCAGGAACCACCCTTATAAAAGCTTTACTTTTTGCAGATGATGTAGGTAGTTATATTGGGGTATACCCCGAAATCATTACAGCTAATGATTAACAGCCTTTCGGATTATTGTAAAAAGTGGATATTGACCGTTAATCTTACTAAATCAAAAGTATTAATATTCAAAAAAGGAGGGAGAACCAGATTTAAAAAAATGGTACTTCAACGGAGAAACAGTTGAAGTAGTTAAAGAATATAAATATCTTGGGATCACGCAAAATCTAAATATGGAAAAACATCTGCAGGAAAAGCTCTGGCAAAGCTAAAACCGCCATCAACGTAGCATGGAAAATTGTTCAAGCAACAAGTTTGTGAATCATAGTAGCAAGTTCAGGGTTTTTGAGGCGGTTGCAGAATCAGTACTAATTTACGGAGCACAGGTCTGGGGTTGCAAGGAATATGAGACAGTGGAAAAGCTTCTTAGATTCTACATTAAAAGAACTTTTCACTTACCATCAAACTCGCCCAATTATATGGTAATGCTAGAAACTGGACTATCACCGCTTTTTATCAAAACGTTGAAGCTTCAATTGGACTATATGATAAAAGTTATGAACAATGCCAAACCATAGATTGCCTAAAATAGTGGCGCTTCAAGCAATCCAAAAGAAAAGTACCTGGTTTATGGATTGGATGGACTTAGCGCAACAAATAGATTTTGAGTTAAATCTTGATGTGAGAGCAACAGGTAGCTGGAAAAATACGCTGTATCAACTCATCACAAGTGTGGATGAACACAAAAGAATGAGATTTGAACGTCAAGCGGAGGACTCAATTTATAGAACCTGCTACAGCCAACTGAACCATCACTTAAATGATCGTAAATATTTTAAAGACAGTCATAAGATAGAAGGGATTTCTCTGATGTTCCGTTTGAGAGGAGAATTATTAAGGCTAAATTATTTACATACCTCATCGTGAGGACCTACCCATCCTATGCAGTATGTGTAATTTGGAAGAACGTGAAGATGTTTAGCACTTCGTTGGAAGGTGTCCTATACTGCAAGAGACGAGAAGAAATATACTGAGGAAGGTTTTTATGTCTAACGAGGAAGTACGACAACTACTTAACGAATAAAATGCCAAACAATTATTCGAGTTCTGCAAAATAGCTCTATCATATCGAGAAAAAAATTATATCGGAAAATTTTTGACGGAAAAAAAAATAATGACTGTATACTATAAAGAAAAAAAAATTATATTTGAAACAAAAACTTAATCACAATCCATGTTCATACTTAATGTTTATATGTTGTCAATCAGGCAGACGGTACAGCCATGCTTAATATAGGTTTATATACTAAATGTTAAAAAAAAATCTAAGGTTGAGTCCTTCTGTTTGCAGGTAAGTATATTTTGGCATCCTTAACTTCGTGCAGTACTGGTCAAAAAGCCAAAAAAACACAGATGAAAACGATTGCAATGCTAATTATTAATACTCCTGCATCCCCCCGTGTGCTTAGGCTTTCGTCTGCTTCTATCAGTATTTCCAAAACGTATTACAAATACACTCATAATGGTTTCAGATATTCTCAGCGCTTGCGTTTTATCTTGTTTCTTGAAGTGTCTTTAATGCTTTGCCTGAATGCGTTCTGAGGTACCGAAGAAAGTGACCGAATTTGGCTCAACAATAAACAAATCAAGTTCACAAAGAGTGTTTGGAGTAGGGTATAAATTATTCTGCTTTGGGATTTATGTCTTTCAATTTTTGTTGCACTCCTCTAAATTTTCCAGCCACAAAATTGTAGTTGGGTGCTAGGGAGCAGCATTCATGGATTTTTTCTTGTTAAACAACACAAACGAATGTCCGAGTAGTTTCTGTGAAGCAGTGTTAATGCTGGTAAGGTTCCTAAATAAATTCGTTGGACTGAAAAAAGAATCCGTTTTGTAAATTTTATGTATTTAAAACAAATTTTTTTTTTTTTTATAATTAACCCGCGCACAAGGGACTATTTGTTTCCCTTTTAATGTAGAACACACTGCGCGGGCATTAGGAAAATAGGTAGGGGAGAGATAGGAGGTGTCGATTAACATTGGCTTTCAATGTTTGCAGATCAAAATGGCAAATGAAAATCTCGCCGGGTAAACTATTCCATTACATTACATTAAATCTACGAAGTAGAGACACTTATGAGCACTGGCTACACTGGCCATCGGCTCAGACAATTACAAGACAACACACAAGACGACATTGATACAGGACAGATCAGAAGAAAGGGAGAGAACGGGAAAACAGAAAACACATAACACATCAACAGCACGCAGTTGGTTTTCGGACGGTCCCCCATCCTACTACTAACCACGCGCAACGATGCTTGATTTCGCTGATCTCAGGGGAAGCGATGCTTTATCAGAGCCAAGGCCGTTGACAAAAACTATTCCAAGTTCGTGTTGTTCGGCTAAAAAAAAGAATCCCTATATTTCACGATACGTCCGAAATTGGGCTCAAGGATGAACTGATGAGCATTCCTAGCAAGACGAGTATTACAGTTGAAACTTTTAAGGGGAGGAATGCAGCTGGCTACCCCGAGTGAAAACTTCTTACACCGATACAGAAAACTTAAGCTTAGTTTTAACGACATAAAAGAGCATTGAGTTTTCGAAGCATTAAACTCCACACGATTCCTATTTGTCAATGCTGTATAAATCGGAGTTTAATGAGCTTGACGTACGTCCGAAGGCGAAGGACGTGAATTACCGAACGAATATGAAAAGCTGAGGGTAGAGTCGTCAGCAAAACAGTGAAGTGGATTAGAAGTAACAGACAGAAGATCATTTATAAAAATGAGGAAAAGAGTCGGAGACAGAACAGAGCCCTGGGGTACGCCAGCATTTACTTTGTGGGAATCAGACTTGAATCCGTTCAATACAACTTGTCCAGAAGATAGCTTCTAATCCAACAAACAAGAGTATCATCGATCCAGAAAGCACGCATTTTCGATAAGAGAGCTTCATGCCAAACTCTATTAAATGCCTTGCAGATATCAAGAGCAATAATTTAAGTTTCACCAAAGCGATGTAAAGATTTGTTCCACTTTTCGGTGAGATATGCCATCAGATCACCAAAGGAATGGTTGCTGCGGAAGCCGTACTGACGGTCATGGAGAAGCTTTCGATCTTCGAGATATTCCTTAAGCTGACGGTTAATCAGTGTTTTCATGACCTTAGAAAGAAGGGATGTCAGTGCTATGGCTCGGTAGGAGGAGGGGGAGGATGGGTCACCTTTCTTAGGGACAGGCTGGACAAATGCTGTTTTCCATCTTCTAGGAAAGATTCCAGAAGAGTAGGAGCGATGGAAAAGCTTACGCAGTGGTTTTGCCAGTGTGGAAGAACACCTCTTCAGAAGAATCGGGGGTATACCATCCGGGCCAGCGGATTTGTGTATATCGAGATCTTTGAGAACTCTTGCTACTGAACGAGTGCGGAAAAAAATCTGTCCCATGAAAAAATTTACATTCTCAAGTACAGGAGGGGCAAAGTTGCTGTGAGCCAGCGTAGAGTTGGCAGCGAAATGGGCGGCGAGCAAGTTTGCCTTTTCTGAAAAGTAAACAATTGGTTTGTTACTGTCGATGAGCGTTGGATCCGAAGATGTTGAGGAGTTTTTAATAATTTTTACAAATGACCAACAAATTTTACTGCCTTTGGGACACTGCAGAATTTTTTGCCGTAATTTTTGGTCATGCAAACATTTGGTTCTTTCAATAACGGAGTTGCATGAGTTCCTTGCTTGTTTGTGCTTTTTCCGATTTTCCTCTGTAGGGTTGGCTTTGTAAGAACGGAATCTTACTTCTTTGAGCCTGATAGCTTCTTTACACTCAGAATTAAACCAAGACTTTTCTTTAGGTTAAATGCTTTTTACTCTGTTAGGAATAAAAGCACGCATCCCTAGAAGATCATTTCAGCACTGGCATCAATGTCACTATCGAGGAAGCATAGTGACCAGTTAAAGTTTCGGAAAAAAATATTCAGGCCGTCCCAGTTGGCTTTCTCGTATTGCCAAACGGTCCTGGTGGGAAGTTTTTCTTTAACTGGATGTGTTGAGGATGAGAAATTAGCTGAAATGACACAATGGTCTGAAGTGCCAAATGGATTAGTTACACTAATGGTATATTTATCAGGGTGAGAAGTACATCCGATATACGCGTTGGCACATCGATCAGTTCGGTAAGGTGATGTAACTGCTGCAAATTGGCGCCCAATCAAAGTACCACACTAGGCCTGGACCTCCTTGCCCCCCCCCCCCATCGATACACCACTGCAGATCTTTGCCCCTAAACAAAAATAAATAAATTCCTGTGTGTGTGTTGTTAATCTGCAAGAATGGAAGGGATCTGCAGTTTACCGCCGAGTCCGAACGGCTACATGAGATGCACTTTTTCGAGACAAATTTTACTCTTGGAGGTTTTGTCAGTTCCTCGCAAGAGGCAGTACCCCGGAAAAAAGGTGGCTATGAGCTGGATTTGAACCCAGGCTCATTCGCTTAGCAGTCCGACACATTAACCACTAAGGGGCACTGCCCCTTGGTGAAATGGAAAATTGGAAAAATGTTGAAATTTAATATTCCCACATACCATCTTGTTATAGACTTTAAAAACGCCCAGGATAGCATACCCAGGGTTGAACTTTTTTCACAGGTCCATGTAGGCTGACCATGACCAATGCTAAAAAACAAGTAAAAGTAACCGGTATTCTGTCCAGACGAATCAACATCTTTAATGGACTCCGACAAGGGGATAGTCTGGAGTGTATTCTCTTCAAACTGGCGTTGGAGAAAAACACTCAACAAATAGATAACAGATCAGCTTTGCGTATTTCTCTATTCAGTTTTAAGTTATTTAGAAACTCATATTGTCAAAAACGTTTCAATAGCTTAAAATTTTATTAGATATTGTGTTTAAAAAATCTGGAGAAATATTGCAATCTTCCAAGCACTGCGTTTAAATGCTTATTTCCAAAAAAACAAAACCGACGCTGCAAGACATCTGGAACGCAAGACGGTGATTTGTGGTGAGATGTTCAGGTGTAAGAACATTTTTGTACATATGTATGTATATACATAGATACAGATATAAAAAATGCAAAACTCATATTTACATATTTAGATATTTTACCTTGTTTTGGAAAATACAAAATCTCACCAATTACTCCAAAACCTAAACGACTGTGGCTTCATTAATTTAAATCGAAGAAGACTCAATTTCATATAGAGAACATGGCTGCTTAAAAAGTCCCGTTAACAAAAAAGATAAAAGTAATCAATGAAACATTCTAACTGAAATGGAAGAGCTCATTACAGGTAATTGCACTCATTAAAATAGTACACGGCCTATCATTGTTCCGCCGACATTTTGCAAACCATTTCACATATCTGTCTCCTTAAATTGCTGTCCTCTCCTGCTCCTCTCTCTGAGTTTTTCAATTTTATTCGCAATAAAATACCATGACCTGAAATAAATAAAATACAAATGCCAGAAATGGCATTATAATAATAATTTTGCTAACACAGCGTTGAAGCAAATTAAAGAAAAAAAAAAAAACTACAAATAAGAAGAAAAGCTATGAAATAAATTGAAAAACTTTTAAGCCTCCAATTGAATCGGATTGGATCGGATCTTCATCATCATCAGCATCGCAAACCATCATTAATTTCATATATCTTTCGCATCATGAAGTTGTACGACGTGCGATGGTACAATGGCGCAGCACGTCCAATGTCGGCCGTGCACAGCTATTGCATCAATCGATCACGCATCAGCCCCCTCCATTGTCTCGCCAGTCTGTCAATTTAATGAAAACCGATTTCGCAAATTGAATTGGCCAACAATGGGACTTCGTGGCGGGGAAGGAAGCCGAGATCCGATTGAAGCTACAGCTATCCATCCAGAAATCCTATTAAGTCGACCATTGCGCGCGAATGCTCGATTGGAATCGAGTTTTCGAAGCTGCATTTGGCAATGGCCAGCACAAAGAAGTCTTAAAGGGCCGTACACACCATTTAGGAGCCGAGGTTGATTGGCCACCACAACAGAGCGCAATAAATCGTTCCACCGCTTAATAGACCTAAAAGTATCTTGTATAAGCCTATCCATCTCAAGCAAGATGGAGAGCGGCCACAATGCGATTTCAAGTTAACCAGCTATCAGCCATCATGATATTGATGGTGAATGGTGATGCAATTGTTTGGCCTGGCCTAATGGCTTCGACTGAATAAGGCCAGCAATCACGTTTCATATTGTTATTACGACTGACCAGCAAACGATTTCCGATGGCTTTAGCTTTTTATATTCTCTATGGAGGGTTTAATTTTGTCTTCTTCTTCTTCAGTTATCGTTTCTGCGATTTGAGTTTCCGTAAACGCTTTAGTTTTCGTTAAATTGTTCGATAGACAATCAAAGCGAAGATACTTTCATCGATGTTTCAATGAATGCGAAGCTAATCGGTGCAATTACAACTGTGATGAGCGATTAATGTGATGAGAATGGGAAACCAATTTGTGGAAATAATATTAAAGATTTGAGTTGACTGAGATGGAAATGGACGGGATGTGCTTTGACCACTTTGTTGGTGAAATCATATTAATTGTGTTTCGTTGAAGTTCCTCAGTTCCTAACTGGCTGATGCCTCCAGTTTTGCACATTCAGTTGGTCGGGGTCCTTTTCCATTTATCTCTCGGTTTTCCTCTACTTCCATCCGCTCTATATGACGCAGCCAACTGAGACGTTGGACTTTTACTTTTCTGTCTAGGTCTGTGTATAACTGCATAGTTCCTCATTGAACCTCCTTCTTTACTCGCGGTTTATGCATACGGAACCAAAAATTACCTGCAAGCTTTCTAAGGCATCCTCGTCCACTTTTGACAATTTCCATACCTCTGCACCATACATCAAAATGAGAATCTTATAAATTGACACATTTTGTTGCCTGAAATAGGGATTTGCTACTTTTGTCTTCTTAGGCCGAAGAAACAGCGGTTGGCAAGAATTGGTCGTCGTGCTATTTTTTCTGTACTATTTTTTCAAGAATGATGTTAAAGAAGTCGCGTGACAGCGTATCGCCTTGTCAAAATCGTTTTTTGACGTCAAAGGTGACGGGGAAGTCTTTACCGTTGGCGAAACTGATGCCTCTGAAGTTAGCCCAGTTAAGAGGGTCTCTTTTCTTAAGGATCGGGCAAACAATGCGGAGATTCCATTCATGGGGAATACTTTCTTCGAATCATGTCTTGCTAATGAGTTGGCGCATACTTCTAAACAATATTCTACTACGATGTTCCCTTGATCGTCTTCACAAGCTTCAAATACCTTTGATCAATTATTTTTACATTTTCGTTAAAACATTCGAACTTGATTCCTGCAGTAATAGATTTCTATTTTTTCAATTCTACTGAGAACCGGTGTTGCTTTTGCATCTCCCGCTCGTAAAACCCGCAAGCAGTTCTGGTCCTTCTCTGCAGTTTTGCGCTGTGCCAACTAGTATTCTTGCTCTTATGCATTTGCTTGCGAACATTCATCGCCAAACTAGGGGTTTCGTTGTGGTGGCGGGGTAAGGCTCAGTAATTCAGAAAACGGCCTCTATGATAGAATTTGGGCAATGTTGTCACTAGTTTTCAATACTCAAGAGACTTGATTGGAATAGGTCCTGGCAATTTCTTGTGATTACAGCCACCCGATGTCAAACTTCCTCACAGTATTACCTCCTCTTGCTGTTGGTCGGGATACCCGCAGCGTACCCGTTCCTTGGCTAAAACAAATAAGTGCAAAGTCTGAATTAATGATTAGTCCTCGGGAAGTTCGGACCACCTCGTGTCGACCGAAACGTTGCCCGTCCTGTACTTAAGAATGTAAATTTTTCCATGGGACAGATTTTTTTCCGCACTCGTACAGTAGCAAGGGTTCTCAAAGATCTCGATATACACAAATCCGCTGGCCCGGATGGTATACCAACGATTCTTCTGAAGAGGTGTTCTTCCACACTGCCAAAGCCATTGCGTAAGCTATTTCATCGCTCCTACTCTTCTGGAATCTTTCCTAGAAGATGGAAAACAGCATTTGTCCAGCCTGTCCCTAAGAAAGGTGACCCATCCTCCCCCTCCTCCTACCGACCCATAGCACTGACATCCCTTCTTTATAAGGACATGGAAACACTGATTAACCGTCATCTCAAGGAATATCTCGAAGATCGAAAGCTGCTCCATGACCGTCAATATGGCTTCCGCAGCAACCGTTCCACTGGTGATCTGATGGCATATCTCACTGAGCAGTGGAACAAATCTTTACATCGCTTTGGTGAAAGTAAGATTATTGCTCTTGATATTTCCAAGGCATTTGATAGAGTTTATTGAAAACGCGTGCTTTTGGGATCGATGATATTATTGTTCGTTGGATTAGAAGCTATCTTCTGGACTTTTCAATAAAAGTTGTATTGGACGGATTCAAGTCTGATTCCCACAAAATAAATGCTGGTGTGCCCCAGGGCTCTGTTCTGTCTCCGACTCTTTTCCTCATTTTTATAAATGATCTTCTGTCTGTTACTTCTAATCCACTTCACTGTTTTGCTGATGAATCTATCATATTCGTTCGATAATTCACGTCCTTCGCCTTCGGACGTACAATTGCAACGGTACCGTATGTCAAGCTCATTAAACTCCGATTTATACAGCATTGACAAATGGGGTGATAGCAATCGTGTGGAGGTTAATACTTCGAAAATTCAATGCTGTCTTCTGTCGTTAAAGCTAAACATACCCCCAATGCCATTGTCCATGAATGGCACTTACATCGAAGAAACCGAAAAGCTCTCAGTACTCGGTATGTGTGTCAACGACGACCTCCGTTGGAACGACCATATATTTGAGATCGCTAAAAATGCGGCTAAGTGCTTAGGTTTTCTGTATCGGTGTAAGAAGTATATTTTTCCCCTTCTGATCTGGCTATAATTTATAAAGCGTTTATACGCCCTGAACTCGAGTATAACTCCCACCTTTTTATCCTCTGTTGTGTCCGTTGCTGGTTCTCTCGTAGAACGGGGCTTCTTCATTGTTCATTATGTCCTCGAATCGGTCGCCTGTGATGGCTCGAATTTTAAGGTAGTGATAACTGGGCTCTAGTTGTTGCTGGAGTAGTTGCTGTATTTCCAAATTGGGGTGGTCCTCCAAGTTCCACAAAATATTTTTGGAGAGCTGTGTCATGAACTGATTTATTGGGATCAGTTTGGTGTCTTCATATAGTTTCTTGTTTGGGCAATATTTCCTTGTAATGGGGTTTCGGTGTAGGCCTGTACAGCTACGGAGTATCTTCCTTTCAACTTCGATCTTCTTCATATATGTTGGTGATATGGTGAACCAAATAGGACAAGCGTACGTCAGAATGGGACGGATCAGCTGTTTATAGATGAGGAGCTTAGTATTAGTGCTCAGTCCGTTTCTTCTCCTAAGAAGCGGGTGGACCAGATGTAGAGAGAAGTTGGCTCTTTTAAGCATAACTCCCACCTCTGGGCTGGTGCTTTGCAAACATCGCTTCGCCTGCTTGATAGAATACAAAATCGAGCGTTAAGATTGATGGGAACTAGAACTGCCGCTGAAACAATTGCCCCTCTCGAACAAGCACGCAATGTTTCATGTCTTTCCTTATTTTATCGTTTCTTTTATAAAAAATGTTCACTCGAAGTAGCCAACTGCGTTCCTCCTCTTAAAAGTTTCTCCAGTAATACCCGTCTCGCAAGGAATGATCATTAGTTCACCCTTGAGCCCAATTTCGGACGTACCGTGACATATCGGGATTATTTTTTTAGCCGAACAACACGAATCTAGAATAGTTTACCCGGCGAGATTTTCCCTTGCCATTTTGATCTGCAAACATTCAAAACCATTGTTAATCGACACCTCCTATCTCTCCCCTCCCTATCTTCCTAATGCCCGCGCAGTGTGTTCTACGTTAAAAGGGAAACAAATAGTCCATTGTGCAAGCATTGCTGGTTGACACTTGGTTGATCCGCAGATCACCATGCCTCTTCATGGATGTTGAGGTGTAGGAACTGTGTTCTACCTATAACAATATTTCGCCTCGCAGCAAAGCCATTTTCCGTGTTTTCCGGCTGTATACCACCAAAGATACCTTTTCTCTCTAGCTTGGCGTTAAAGTTGCCTAGAATAATTTTAAAATCATATCTAAGACCTCGAAAAACATGTCTTTGTTGTCATCATCATTTCCTCAGTAGGAGCATACGCATAAAAATGCTTATGTTGGCGAGTTAGCCTTGAAGCCGTTTGTCGTGAGTCACTCGTTTGCACCTTCGAAACTCAGGACCTTTTTTTGACCAATCCATATTCAAATGCGAGCTGCTTTTTTATTTATAGCAACGGGATGGGAGAAATCGCAGTTTTTTATCTTCTTTTAGCCCGGCCCATCCCATTGAATTTCTTGGAAATCGGTTGTCTCCTTACAGGAATTCAAGGGCCTTCGCTGGTTGTTCATCTGCATATTCTCTGTTAAACGAACATAACATTTCATGTACAAATCCGAAGTTTGTTGTCCTTATTATGGTTGCAAGATTCGTCATCAGTGAATTCCTCCATATCCGAGACTTGTATTTGCTTGGAAATTAACTCCAAGAAACAGTGTTTTGAATAGGCCTGAACTACGAAAACTTCGTAGTAGTCGATATACTTAGTTATAAGGTGTTCGTGATCACTAAGTAGTTAAGAGGCCTCCTACCAAAATGTCGAACTCAAATTCCAAGATCTGGCCGTTGATTCTATCCAGAGAATTCTTTAGCTCCTCCTCCTAGATGCAAGGAGAAGTGCCTTTAAAATAAATTAATAAACTAATTTGTTATTAAATTTTTTATATTTGCTGCTACTAAAACGTTTTTATTTAATTTTTTTTACCAATCAACGCAAATTTATTTAAGTTATAAAAATAAGTTGTGAAATTCAAATTCAAAATACTTTGGCATCACTGTGTATATCTTTGACAAGAACCAAGTCTATACATTTTCATTGCCACAAACCTATTGAGTTTATTCTTGTTGCATGAGATAAGTTAATATCGAAACCATTCTGAACAGAGCTACACACTGGCGGAAGTAATATCCTGACATCTATGCATTCAAACCATAAGGACAAGACATCTAGGTTGTTGAACGTGCTTAGTAAAGGCATTTTTGGAAAGAATTTAATTGGTTCTAGGATAGAGAAGAATCTAATAAAATCACCATTAGGTGTCGCCGAGTATGTTTAAAAGTACTTTTTGTTATTGTACTAGAACCTTAAAGCAAATAATTGCTGCTAACAACAGAAAGATGTTAATTCTACAGAAAATGTATGATTTTCATTGTAGGAACGCAACTATTACGATTTATGTTTTTAAAAGAATACAACAAAATAAATTAAACCAAATTGCTGGATAAATGGAAGAAAATTAAATGAGAAATGACTGCAATTAGACATTTTCTATTTTTATAAATTTTGTATGTTGGTACATTAATCCGTTCCATTAAAGACACGAATGGATAATGGTGGGGAGCCAATGCATTTTATGTTCCTCTACATTGCTGTGCAGATGGATTTAACTACAAAATCTGATAAACTCCATTTAACTTCATTTAGTCTAATTGCTGCCGTTGAAATTATTTTCGTCTCGTTGCGACAAGAGGAACGACGAATCCATTTTATTATTTGCACCGCTCAACCCGCTTGGCAATTAGTGGCGTCTAATGAAGTGAGATAAATCTGAGAGTTGTCTTTTGGGTGTAAAGATCGCGACAAGGATTCCGAGGAAATATTCGCATCAACATGGTTTGGTTTCTGATGTGCGGAGTAATTATGTAAACACGTTTGTATAAATAGAAAATGTCTACCCATTTAGGTAGGCATTTTTTTTTCATTGGATATTTATGTCAATTCATTGCAAAAAATAAATTGTCCAGTATCAAGACTTGCTTCAGGAAAATGGGCAGAATCTTCGGGTCCCAATAACTTGAGGAGCAACTTCTTTTATATTTGTTTCGAAGCCTGATTTCGAGCCAAGCATGGTGTGGTGTAAGGACCACAATCCACAAAGCTAAAATAAATTCTTAGAAAATATTTGAACCTTTGGTTGTAGTCTCACAGAAATTGAAATTAATAATTGTATTTCTTTAATTACTTGCAGTTTAAGGTCCAATGACATGTCCTCAATGGCTCAATGCATCTGGGTAGGGGAGACCGGGGACAAAAGTAACATTTTTTTGCATTTGGAGTTCATGCTCTTGCGATTATTCGAATAACAAAAATCAAAACATGTCATATAAAATAGGAGTTATTTACCTAAAAACTTCTGAAATTAAGTTTTAATAAACTGAAGAATTCCCACAGCTGTGATATTTTTTCTGAGACTCTTTCGGTGTTACTTTTGTCCTATATATCCAGGACAAAAGTAACACGCTCTGGGGACAAAAGTAACAAAAGTAGTTAAAAAAACTTTGTTGAGCAAATTATGATATTATTCGTATATTTATGTTTCGTTTATATTTATTTAATTTAAGAAACATAACACAGTTATAATAAAAATAGATTTTGAATTCATTAGGTAGGTACTTGAGTAAAAAAAAAATAAGATTTTTTAAAATCCGAAGGTGTTCATTCTGACAAACAATTGTGACACATGTAGAAAGTATCACCCTTTGTGCATGCCTCATGGGCCCAACCCATCCTGACATTGGACCCAATTTTCACCTCCACTACTTCGGCTAAACCACTCCAAACATACCAAGCATAAGCAATCGTTTTTATCCTTCACCTTCTTTTTGGTCTGCCCTTTCGGCCTTTTTATTGCAAATACAGTTTTCTTGGCTTTTTGACGATTTTGTAACTCAAGCTCGATTTCCAGTTTTTCGGGCGTGTCTGTTAAGATAGCCGTTTTGCGCTTCTTTCTTCCTCGGTTTGTGGTGAGTCTTGGTCCAGCTTTTGGAAAAGGAAGAACTTCTTCAGGTGAAAATGAGATTTGTGCCGATGTACTTGGCAACTGCATGGGTGTTGAAGGTTGGAGAGTCTAGAGTGCAATATAAAAAGATAAAAGCGGAACATTTATTTTATTATTGGTAGACTTACATAGGTTATATCCGGATGATGATGGCATGTTTGGATCGGGATTCCAACCATTTTCAAGTTCAGGGATGAGCTACAAGGTAAATATATTAAGTTTTAATGTAAATGGTTTAAACTTAAGCATTTTTTTATACTCACTTCACCGGTTGACGTTGATAAGTTTTGTTGGATATTCGAATCGTTTTCAGTCATTTTTGGTAGTGGGCGATCAGTAAAAATGGTGCATTTGAAGCCAGCTATTGCATTTGCCTCCGTGATAGACAGTGGAAAAGCTTCTCTAACAATGCTGGGAATATTGTGAACAGACATGTTGAACAGTTGCAGAGGGGTTACCTGTTGAAATTTTTTTTATGTACCGGGCAAGAGTAACATGGCAGAGGGCCAACTGTTTTGCGGCGGCCCTTCTTTTTAACTTCCTCAGCAGCCTGTTAATAAACAGATGTGTCAATCGTTCCCCGACTAGTTTTTCTTACACGAGTACGGGGCATTCTAAATACCAAAAACATATGATAACTTTCAGATGAAAAACTAAAAACTCCTTGTGGAATGTGGACGAAAGTAACATGTTACGTTCGTCCACATGGTGAATCGTTACTTTTGTCCACATGCCTTGTTTGAGAAAAAAAAATTAAATAACTCACTCAGATTCTTAGAGTTGTTTAAATGATGAACAAGGACAGGCAAAGAATATATTAAATAATGTTTAAATAGAAACTTACCTTCAAATATTAATATTTACCACTATTTTGATCAAAAAAACTGCAAACCAAAAAAAATTCAAATGATACACTTTTTTTTTTTCTTTTCGCTGCGACACGTGCAAATTCCACGACCGATAGACAAAAACAGAGTAGTCTGGGGCATAGAGTAAATATATTGGCGCAAAATTTTGAACAATTAAAACCTACTCTAAATCAATTTTAAAATGGGCGTCGGCTCTAAAAACAAAACATAAAACGAAGGTCTGCTCTATGTTAATTTTAAACGACATAAAGTATACTTTAACCTTAAACAACTTGTCTAACCTTAAAACGAGCAAACCACTTGTTTATTTTTTCAAAGTATACTTTAACCAGACGACATTTTGTAATTTCGTACCAAAAAAAAAATAAGAATGTCTGATTCTGTCAATAGTAAGCCGTGTTGGGGTAGATTCTCAATCTGTGAAACTGTGAAATGGAAATTTTGTTGACGTTTTGAAGTTAAATTCGAGTCTAGATGTATGAAAAAAGAAAAACAAGCGTCAAAAACTTTTCAAAATGGTGAATTACTTTTCACAACCAAAACATCCCATGAAGAGCTCCGCAGTTTTGAGATCAAGCATCGATGTATGGCGAAGCCAAATGATGGTGCACCGATTTATTCTACTGCAATTTCCATTCTTTTTTTTTTTTCTTTATTTACTTAATTATACTATTTTTTTATTCTTTTACGACATTTGTTAATGTTTAATTACTAAATATAGATTAATAACACTTCCAACGCATTATGATAAGTTTTTATCTTTTCACATTTTCACAGTTCGGGAGGAAAAAATTGTTCACATTACGTTACGTAACCACACACCACACTAGTTGTCAGGGTTGTTTATCTTGTTTAAAATTGAGAAAATGTTAAACAAGGGCTCGTATCTAAAGAACTTCTTTAACTAGAGTCGGTTCTATTGCTAAAATGAATAATGTTTAAAATTTTGCGCCATTATATAGAGGAAAATCTTTCGTACGTTCCACGCCTCAACACCCTCAATTTTCGTTGTTGCTTTGGTATTGTGTTTCGTGTCCTCTTATGTACATCATTCATTGTCCGAGTAAAAATAAAAGGCACGACTGGGTCGCACGTACTTGCTCCCGTGTTCTAATCCTTTTTAGGTACAGGCGTCTTTTTGACAAAGATTTAATTTTAATGTTTTTTTGACGTGCAACTTCTTTAGAATCGTTGTGGTTTGAAGCTCGAACGAACATGCGTCACGACAAAGGGATAAACACATAAATATGTAGGATTGTTAGCTTTTGCAGTTTTTTAGTGTATTATCTTTCCACTTGCTGCTAACTGTTTATAATATAATTTGCTAATAGAAAGATATTTCAGTTTATTTTTCATTTTGGTATGGACAAATTTGAACAACTGGAATAAAGATTCGTCGGAATCAGCAGTATGGCAATAATGCTAGGTATAGGGACCTATATAGGTCCCAATAACAATAATTTACTTTTTGAAATCAAATTAATTAAAATAGCTTAATTATGTTTGATGGATCGATAAACGTATGGTGTGGGTAGGTATTAATGGAATTTATTAAGGATATTATTTACCTGTAATAAGGTTGGAAGGAAGGTAGGTACTAAATATAAGATACACGTTCCAACTACTGCTAAGCGAGTAGGTATAGCGACAATATTAAAAGTTAACACAGTGGTTTTGTTTATTTATAGCTAGGTGTAAACTTTTGTTTTCTCGATTGAAATTTTTGCATTCAGTAGTAATCGAATAATTTTTTTTATTTGTTAGTTGTTTTTGTGTGTTTATCATAGGCTCCTTATTTATTCTGTGCTTTTATGATGATGAAATGCTTTAAAATACGTAGGTATGTGTGTAGGTTGTCACCTTCTTTTATTTGCCTAATGGCTAGGGCTTAGCCGAGCAATATGAAATAAAATTTGGGGGAAATTTTTTTATGAAATCAAAAAAACACTATTCATAACGTTTTTTGGAAAAAATGTTGTAAGCCATCTTATTTCTTTTGCTGTTTTCTATTTTATGAATTTTTCATTTCAAAATCGTTCGACTAGTTTTTTCAAAAAAATGTTTTTTTTGAAAAACTTTTCGAAAACATATTTTAAATTTTTTTCGAGTATGTCAATTCAAAGAAATCTAAAGCTTATACTAGGAGAAAAAATTAAAAAAAAATCTATAAAACCGTTTTCAAAATATTCAAAAAACAAAATATTTTTTTAAAAAAATTATTAAAAATTAAAAAAAATGTTTTTGAAAATTTTAAAAAGCAATATTATTTAAATCATAAAGCTGTACATATTTTGAAAATTTCATCAAAATCCGTTAGTTAATTAACGAGAAAGTCTGATTTTAAAAAACCGATCATATGGGCGGTACCGTTATAAAACTTTTTCTGAAAAATCCATTAAAATTAAAAGATAGATTTTACATAAAAAACATCATTCTGAAAGTTTAATCAAAATCGTAGGAGCCGTTTTCGAGAAAAATAAGTTTTTCATTAAAAGTTATATGGCAGGTACCGTTAGTTTTGGAGCTAAAATGCCAATTCGAAAAACTGTCGGGTAGAGCACTCTAAAAATACTATATACCAAGTTTAAATCAAATCGGCCCAACCGTTTGGGCTGTAGATATCGATACGGACAGACAGACAGACAGACAGACAGACAGACAGACAGACGGACAGACAGACAGACGGACGGAATTTTCGGACCCACTTTTTTTGACTTCTCTATCATCGTAATGGCATGTTTGATTGTTAGAATTTTTTATCTTTTTTTTACGAATACATAACTTGCCTTATAGTCCCTATAAATCGCAATTAAAAAAGAAAAAAAAGCCATGAGATGAGTTTCTAAAACGTCAACAACAACAGAAAACAAGTTAAAATTATAGGTTAGGTACAAACAAATTGTTTTCGATAGAAAATTTTATTAAACTATATCAATATGAACATTTAGCAAATTGTTTAGTGAATATTGTGTAGTGATAGTGACAATTAGAAATAACGGGTGATTTTTTTGAGGTTAGGTAATAAAATTCAATGATTTGCAAGCGTTGCTCGTTAGTAAGTCTATTCATGATGAAATGTCAAAGCATACTGAGCATCTTTCTTTTTGACACCATGTCTGAAATCCCGCGTGATCTGTCAAATACTAATGCATGAAAATCCTAACCTCAAAAAAATCACCCGTTATATGCATAAAACACCACCAACGACGGAGAATACTTGATACAAGATACAATTCTCATCAGGCACGTCGTCGTCGTCTTCCGATGGTGGTATTTTGTGAAATTCTCACAAATTGTTTGAAGTGAATGAACTCCGTGAATTATTGTGTCCTTTTTACAAAATTAAACTGCTTATTCGTTTTATTAATGAAAATAAGCACTAATTGTCACTATCACATATCACTACACAATATTCACTAAACAATTTGCTAAATGTTCATATTGATGTATTTTAATAAAATATTCTATCGAAAACAAACTTCATTTCTGTTATGTTGTTGTTGACGTTTTAGAAATCCACCTCCACCATATCGAGCGGGATGTGTTCGAAATGTATTCCTTAAAGCTTAACTGGCTGAACACAATGAAGACGGAACTGGAATACGCATACGGAACGGCAAACATTGAATACACGCAACACAATGGTACGTTACTGCATACGGAACTGCAATACGCATACGGAAAGGTTGGTTAACTTTTAACTTTTACGTACAGTAAATTTGACATTTTATCTGATACAGAGAGAAATTATGAAAGAGAGAACAATCTTTCGTACGTCTGTATACCTGAAATAACACCAGATGATTCCATTCTTCTTAATGATATTTCAAGTCGTTGTATAAGGGTTTCTTCTCTTTTTTATCATTTGTTTTTGGTATTCCACCCATTTTTGAATTTAAATGTCAAAGTTACTGTACGTGCATTGTGTTCCGATTGAAATTGGTACGTACGACAAATTTGACAGCTGTTCCGTACTCCGTCTCCGTAATGCAGTTCCGTTTTTGCATTGTGTTCAGCCAGTAAGTGATTTTCTTAGACCTCCTTGTTTACATGATTCCTTTTTTGAAGAAACAACCGAAAAAAGGAATCATGTACACAAGGTCTATTCGTACAAAAAAATATAATGTGTACAATTTTCTAATATACCTAAACCAATATAATGCAGTGTTTTTCTTTTTAAGTTTGTAGGATTAATAATTTATTGAGATTATCTTACGCTGTGTTGAGATTATTTTACAACGGCATTCTAAATACGTCGTTAGAGAACGTCAGACAGAGAGCTATCCGCAACGCATTAATATTTGAATCTTGATTTTCACTTTCTTACTAAATGCTAATTATAGGTTATTTTTTTTTCATTTAAAGAGTACAATATTAAATGACACAAAATAAATTAAAAAAAAAGAGTTAAGAATAACTTAATTTACCAGGCACAAAATATTAAAAAAAAATCTTTCTTTAAAACGTCGTCAAAATAATCTGAACACTGCGTAAAATAATCTCTACGACCACGACGCGTTAAAAACGCGTTCTGTTTAACGAAGAATTAACGCGACGCGATGTCAAAAAAAATTATTTGTAAATAATCGAAAAAATTTGACGCCTTGTGGAATTTGACGCGGCGTTGAAAACTGCGACTATCAACAGTTTAGGTATCAGGTAAAATGGTTGAAACTCTTGAATATTGTTTAACCAGTTTTAAACGTTTATATAGAGTTTTCCAGCACATAATCTGTAAAAGGCAGGGACAAAAATAATAAAGCATAACAACTTGCATTCGAGTAACTTGATAGTGTCTCCTCATAATACAAGAAAACAAGATAGCGACTTTCGTATTTTTACGTCATCAGTGACCCTTGTTGAAAAAATTAATTTCCGTTTTAAGAAAAAAAAAACGGAAAAGTAAGTTTTAATTGATGCAGGTTTGGTACAATGTCTTATCTGATTGATTTAATATACATTTTAAGTCCACTAACCCTTCGGATTCTTTCCAAAAATGGTAATTTAATTTAGTCAGTTTGAGTCACTGATGACGTCAAATTTCGGGATGGCGCTTTTTATTATCAAGTATCTTCCAACACGCCCAATTTCGTGGTGAAAAAGAAAAGGAAACTGAAAAGAAGAGGTCAATTATTTGACTACTACACTCTCAATCGGCGTCAATTATTTGACAGTTCAGCACTACTACACTCTCAATCGGCGTCAATTTTTTGACACTTCAACACTACTACATTCTCAATCGGCGTCAATTTTTTGACACTTCAACACTACTACATTCTCAATCGGCGTCAATTTTTTGACACTTCTTCACCAATACTTATTTGACCAGCTTGTAGGCATTTTCAAGGCAGTAGATTAAGATTTCCCTCTTTATAGTATAGTTACTCTATGGTCTGGGGAAAGCAAAGGAAATGCTCTAACACATACATTCAGGCTGTGAATGGGCTTGTTACTTTCATGACGTGTTACTTTTGTCCCCGGTTTCCCCTACTGGTAACTTTATCGTTTGAGAACAAGTTTTTGGCGCATTTTATTTGTTTTGCAGATACAGGGCTTGACTAAAATTTCACAGATAGTGTGTGACTTCTTATTTTTGGTGGGTGACCAAGGATACAGGAAACTCACATTTCAGCTCAGCTCCACAGCTCAGATCACTTTTGGGCTAGCTTAGGTCATATATGTCTAGCTCAATAAATCAGGAATCGGCTAACGCGATTGTCGATAGTTAATTATCAAAATCGACAATTTTGCTTTTGTAAGGTAGTTATCAAATCGACAAAAGTGACAGCAATTTAGGTATCGTTTTCATACGTTTACATAATGCATGTTTGGTTTGACGACTTTAAATTGTTTGTTTTTTAATTATAATATGAATAAAGGTTGCTTTAAGAATCGAAAAATTTCTTTATAAAGCAAATTGGTAAAAGTGCAATGTTTAGAATATTTGCAGAAGAATATTTGTGAGAAGTGAAAATTTTATAAAAAAGTCCATCTAATCAGAACGAATCTGAGGAATAAAGCAAATGTTTGCTTGGAACTTCCTGAGCCTACATAATGTACAAATCAATTTATGGATATTCTTGAGAATATTCCGTGCCACTCATTTTATTTAAGAATATGTACATTAGGTAGTATGAATCTTTCGTTTGAAAAAAGAAGCCTTTGTACATGTTTTGCTGTTGGTAGATTTACCACCTCACCTGGGTTAGGGTCAACAACCTATTTCATTTACATATGTATTCGTTAATTGGCTGCAACATTGGCACTTGTCGGTTTGCTGCTATTTATTGTTCTAGCCAACTTTTCCTTCAGCTGTCTTTGGGTTGTCTATCCAGAAATTTAGGCAGCGTTGTAGTGTTTGGCTCTATAGGTGTTTTTCCATACATTTGGAAAAAATGTCAATAACATACATACAGTCATAAGCAAAATTATTTGCACAATGTATTCTGTTAGTAGAACTTCTCAAAAAAATAGTTGTACCTTTCAAAACACCCCTTATCTGGTTTATTTGGTTTGTGCTGCTGTTGCAGTATTCTAGCGTCATTCTCCATCAAGGTAACTTGTTTTAAATGGGTAATACTAAGGAAATTGCGTTAGAAACACGTTAGGCGATTGTTGCAGAATTAAAACTCGGTATTCCGGCTGAAAAAATCGCTGAAAAATATCACTGCAGTTTAGAAGAAAAAGAATAACAACGAGTCGGGAAGACAAACTTATCGTTTGACAATTTAAATGTAACCCTTCTGAAAAAGTCCAAGGTGTGCTAAAAAACATTTGAACAAATCGTGAGACCAATATTAGTGAAAGAACACTGCGACGAAGGTTGAAAGAAAACCAAGTTAAAGCTTACGTTTCCAAAAAAACCCTTCATAACAAAAAAGAAAAACAGAAAAGCAAGACTGAAATTTGCACGGGATCACATAAATAAAACAGCAGATTTTTGGAGAAAAGTTCTTTGGACCGACGAGACTGCTTATTCTCTAGATGGCACTTATGGACGAAGATTTTTTTATTCCAATCCAAAAACCAAAGCAAAAAGATCCACCACCCGACCCATAAGGCACTCGAATGGAGGCAAAGTATTGATAATGGGGATGCATATCCTATAGTGGTAGAGGACCACTTGTGAGGTGCTAAGATCGTATGAATCAGTCTCATTATTTAGAGATTCTAGATGATGTAGCACTTCTAGCACGATCAGGGTTCATCGGAACCGACTTTGTACTTCAACATGACAATGCACCCATACACACGGCTTGGACTATCAAAAAGTATCTATCGGAAGTAGAGCAAGTAGTTTTGAATCGGACTGCAAAGTCCTGACTTAAAAAATGTTTGGCATATTTCGAAGTCTAAAATTCCACTTAGTATTGGGCAGTCTGCAGATGAAACATGGAAACTTTTTATAATGGCTTGGAGTTCTATTCCAGCAGAACAAATTCGACATTTTATTGACTCTGATCCAAGACGCATCGCATAGGTTATTGCTGCCAAAGGAGGAAACACAAAATACTAGGTAATGCTTTGCTTACGATACCCCATTACTTTGGTTTATTTTAATGTGCTTTTTTGGCTTTAGGAGGTTTTAAAACACGTCAGTTGCCCTTGTGCAAGTAATTTTGCCGGCTTTGTTGGGAGTGACAGTAATTGTGCCATTTAGTTTTTTTTTATGATTCTTACAGTTACTTGTGGGAATTTGAATTAATTTTTTTGTACCGTTTGAATAAAACTACAAACAACAAAAACGGTAAAAGTAAATAAGCCATTTGTTCTTATTTCAAAAGTTGTCTAGCCTTAAAAGTTGGTCAAACTGCGAGCTATTCAATGTTAATGTAAGTACATATTTTGCAAATAAATCAAAAAACAAACTTTTATTAGGCTCGAAACAAAAATAAAAATTCAAGAATGACATTTAATTGATAGAATTATACGTGATGCCAAGAAAAAATATTTTTTGGCAATCGATTTACACAGAGCAAAGTATAGTTGATAATCAGAAATTACTATCAAAAAAGCGACAGTGATTTATCGCCTTAGCCGATGCCACTCCTGAGTTGGTTGGCTGAGCTGTGATGTTGGTTGAGCTGAGCTATCAATTGGGCTGAGGTATCGGTTGAGCTGAGCTGAGCTGTCATTTGAGCTATGACATAAGCTGTGTTGAGCTAAAATTGGTTAACGTCATGTAAAAATATTCCATTTGCGGCATAATTAAACATAATATTCAATTCAATTCAATTTTTATTAAATAGAGGTGTACAAGTAAAACCTTATATAGTACTTTAAAGATGGTTTTAAGTAACTAGTAACAAAATGATAATAAATATAATTATATTATAGTTATAAATAAATAAAAATAATTTAAATGAAAACAATTCAAGCTATTGTACATTATTCAAATTTTTTTTTTTTTTTACTTAATTATATATTTGCAAATTTATTTCATATTTAAAATTTCAAGTTGCTGCTCCAGATAATTTTAATGAAAGTTTAAAAACAATGCATTTTTAAACTTTTGTCTTTCTATTATCTGTTTTACTGTCACTGGTAAAGAGTTCCAGAGTCTGATGGCATACACAAAAAAAAAGTCTAGACGAATTTAAATAATTGGAAGAGTGCGTTATGAGGTTTAAGGTTCCGTGCGAAGCGAAGCTTATCAAACAGATATATTGGTATCTCTTCTTGAATGATCTTATGCGAAAACAAACAGCATCTGGAATTGAAAAATTGCTCAAATGAGCAACTAAAAACCACTTGATGATACTGTGAAACATGGTCAAACCTACGAAGATCGAAAAGGTACCTTACCATATTATCATTAAAAGCAACAAGCAGTTTGTGCCGACAGTGAGAGTCAGGCCAGCAGTAAACTACAGCAGCATATTCAATAATAGGCAGCAGCAGGGATTAACAGGAGTTAAGTTAGAAAAAAGGCTTAATTTTCGGAGACCTCCATAGATACGACCTACACAAAAATTCACATGGTCATTAGTTGAAAGTGTTCGGTTTATTTTAAAGCCAAGATTAGAGATCGTGTCTACAAACTCTAGTTGAAAAGTTGATAGATAAACAGATGAAAGGTTTTCAGTATTAAATTTCTTTTTGGATATTGCAATTATTTGCGATTTAGCAGGATTAAGAGTTAAACCATTGCATAAAGTCCAAATGTAGATATAAGACAGATCTTCATTTAATCTGCAGACCAGATCTTCGAATAAGTTGAAAGGTCGCGAGAGATAAATTTGGACATCATCTGCGTAAAGATGTATCATGACATTTTGGCACACTTAAGGAAGGTCATTGATAAACATACAAAATAAAATAGAACCCAGAATTGAACCCTGGGGAACACCAGCAAGTAAAGTTTTTAATGCAAAAAACGAATTACCCACTTTAACTCTTTGACTACGATTTTGCAAGTAGTTTTCAATCAAACGTACGTAAAATATAAACTCAACTTTCTACACAGAATGTTATGATTAACCCTGTCAAATGCCTTTGAAAACTCAAGCAAACACAATAACGTAAGTTGGTCTTGGTCATACTGAATTCTAATATCATCGAGTACCTTAACAATAGCAGTAGAATAGCTATGATTCACGTGAAAACCCGATTGTACTAGAGATAAGAAATTATTTTGACCAGTGTGGTTATATATTTGATTTGCCAAGATTTTTTCAAAGACTTTTGACAGGGATGCCAAGATGCTTATAGGCCGGAAGTCTGCACAGGATGAGGGGTGAGCCTTTTTGGGGATAGGAATAACCTTTGCAAGTTTCCAACAGTCAGGAAACGAAGAGGAAGTTATACAAAAATTTATAATATTATGAGTTTTTTAGCAACCAAAATACCATTTTGCAATTCTGCTTTGGCTGTGCTGCCGGCAAGATATTTAAGGATTTATGATTTAAGCTTTATAGGAATTAAAAAAAAAAAAAAAAAAAAACTGACAGTTATATTATAATTATATAGTATATATGTAGAAAATATATTAAATTCGACATCACTTTCTTCTTGAAAGTGAAGTAAGCTATTAATAATAGATGAGTCACAAACGAAGCAGAATTTAAAAAAATTTAAAAAAACAACAACAGTTAAAATTTTACACTTTTCAATAAAATGATACAAAGTTATAAGAAATACAAAACAACACCATTATAACCAAAGTACAATTATTCAGCTATTGCCGCACATGATATTCAAAGAACCTAACTATAATTATAGTACAAGAAAAAAAAAAAAAGATGTGCATTGTGCATTTGCTGCAAGTCAAAGGACAGTCACCATGCAAAAAAAAAAAACAACCGTCGTCCCCATAATTTATTCAGTCACCTATTAGTTTAATTAATTCTAGCGCATATAATGACTTTAATAAGACGGAACTCATCGTCAAACAAAATAGAAAAATGATTTAAAATCTCACATCGTTAGTGATGTGGTTTTAATTAAATTCAAAGTTATCTCTTTTCTTGGCGGAAAATAATATGCAAATTCGTCGCACGATCACCGCAGTGTGGGGACTAAATAGACAATTAAAATTCAATGTCTCAACACGCATCCAAGAATTAATTGGTGCGTTTTGCGTGCGAAAGATGCGTGACGTAAGGAAAAGATTACATTCTGATTTGTGCAGCGAAAACTTTTACTGCAAAAATAGATGCGGATGAGAACGTTTCGAAGTTGGCACGGTTATTATTAAAAATTAGTTTATAAACATACATAAACACATATATGTAGCTTTAGTAAATGTGAATTTAACGCAACCCTAGGAATTACTTAACATTTAGGAATGTCAAAAATATATATGAAAATTGATTTTATCTTGTATTAATTTTTTTTGTATGCAATTATTTATTGACGAGAAATGGAATTATTTTGGCTTAAGTGCATTGATCCACTTGAAATGTCTACGCCTTTTGATAGATTTTAGTATCATGTCTTTTTATCGAGAATTCCTGAAATTTGACTCGAAGAAGCTCTTAGTTATTTAAACACCTTTCCAACTGTTCACTACAAGTTGTGTTACACGGATTCAAGCCTGCTATAGCAAAATAAATTCTGGTGCGCCCCAGGGCTCTGTTCCTCTCTGCCTTTTTACTTGCGATTATAGGGACTATAAGGCAAGTTTAGGATTCGTGATTATAAAACAAAATTGAGATAACAATGACATTAACATTACGATCATAGAGAAGTCTAAGAAAGTGATCGAGAAAAAAATGTCTGTCTGTCTGTCAGTATGTATAACGTGCTGCAGTCTAAACGCCTTAAGCGATTATCTTCAAACTTGGTGTGTGTGATTATTTTGTCATTCCCCAGAGAAAAAATTGAAATTTTATTTTTAGTCTTAAAAAAATTTAGGAAAATCTTATTTTACTCGAAAACGGTTCCAACGATTTTAATGAACATCATCAGTTGATTAGAACCAAATTTACGGGAATAGTCTATTAACGGTGCCTTTCCAATAAGGATTTTTTTAAATATTGGACTATCTCGGTAACTGCTCTTTAGATTTCTGTCAAATTTTATATTTGAGAAGATCTAGGTAGCTGTTTTTAGTAACTTTTTTTCTAATAAAAATAAATTTTTGAATTTTTTTTTTGAAAAATCAATATTTTCAAAACTAAAAAAAAACTATTTTAAACTTTATAATCACATGTATATTAATAAACTCTAAAGAACTGCATACCAAAATTTCCAAAAAAAAATTTTTTCAAATAACTAAAAATAAAAAACTGGATTTTATCAAAACCGGTCCTACACTTTTCGAAATATATTTTTCATAAATTCTTTGTTACTTAAGACGTGTGATGGCGTACTTCATTTTTTACTAAAAACCTTAGGGTATTGTGGTTTTCATACTTTTTTATAAGTTCAAACTGTGCTATTTTCAACGTAAATGTTACTTGCTTTTCTCAAAGATCTTGCTTTCCAATGTAATTAGGCACATAAGAGCAAGTACGTGCGACCCAGTCGGGCCCATTTTTTTATACTTACCAACGGCTTATTATTAACGTCAAATTTAATGATTCAAAATCTCAATGTTATTTTTCGGTGTTAAGGCGAGACAGCCCCTTTGGGCCACTTTCTACATTTGAGTGCTTCTTTTCACATTTACATTATAAACCACAGTGCCGGTCCTAGCCAAATGAGCGCCCTGTGCGAACTCTGCTTTTGCCGCAAGTTATGTATTCATGCAGATTAAACAAATGAGATAACAATCAAACATGATATAAAGATAACACAAAAACTTATTAGAGTTAGTGACAAAATTTTGTCTGTCTGTCTGTCGTCTTCAAATTTAAAACATAAGGTTATCTTGACATTCTACAGAGGATTTTTCTCATATTTTAGGGGGGCCTGCCATAAAACCTTAGGTAAAAGCTTATTTTTCTCGAAAAAGGCTCCAAGAATTAAAAAAAAATCAGTGTGCTGTTGTATAGGTGTGGATTATATTTTTTTGAAAAAAAAAAACTTTAGATGATAGAATTAAGTTGAGTTATGTCAAACACTTAAATCGATAGAATGAGAAAAGTTAAATGTTAAATAGGATGAAGTTATGTGTGCAGGAATTGAAACAACTCCTAGCGTTGTTGGATAACAGATAACAGAGAATAGAATAAATTCAACATTCAACTCAACTTTTAATTAATTCGAAAAGGATTACTGGTCGCCACCATCAGATGAATTTCTTTTCGTGTGTATGAACGGGTCGACTTGACACATACTAAATTTTATTCTCCATTAAAAAAATATTGTGTTAGAGCGGGCGGCGGCGGCAAAACACCTAACTCATCGAGTTAAAGAAAATTTTAGTTTTCTAGAGATAAGTTGGAGTAGGTGCAAAACCGCTAGGTCTTCCAGTCCTTATCCTGGTGCAATTGGCGTGGGAGGTCAAAATAGGGCACGTTTTTTGGGTGTACGCACAGTCACTCATCGAGTTAAAGCACCATTTTGCCATGGTGGTCTAAGTCTCAATTAGTATAACAAAAAAACACTGGGGTTCCTCTTGAAATCCTGGTGAGATTGTAGGGAGGGATCATTAAAGTGGTTGATTTTTTGTGACCTTTGTACTCATCGAGTTAAAGGATGAATTTGGTATCAAATAAAAGGTAATTACTTCTTCTTTTAAAATTAGGGGGTCTTCCGGGTGAAAGCTTGGCAGTTTCATCCTTTAACTCGATGAGTAACTTAACTTTAATGGTAAATTCACATTTAATTAATATAGCTACTACCTTTTTTAAATGCTCCACATTACTTGGGCTACATTGGTTTTTTTTTTTTTTTTTTTTTTAACTATAAAATAGTTACCTGAAATTCGTATATACAATAAAATGGCATAGTTTGAGAATGTATATCACATTTTATTCATTAACTCAATGAGTAACAGGAAAAAATTGTTTTAAACGAAAACCGCGCAATTTTGCCTACCCTCATAAAATCAGGCCGAGTGATAAAACTGCCAAGCTGTCACCCGGAAGACCTCTGAGTCCAAAAAGCATATGTAATTACCTTTCATTTGATACCAAATTCATCCTTTAACTCGATGAGTACACAGTTACCCAAAAAACCTGCACTTTTTTGCCCTCCCACGCCAGTTGCACCAGAATTAGGACTGGAAGAACTGGCGTTTTTGCACCTACTCCAACTCATCTCTTACTAGAAAACTGAAATTTTCTTTAACTCGATGAGTTAGGTGTTTTTGCAGCCGCCGCCCGGACTATGTCGTCCAATGAATAAATCCCGTACATGCAAATGCTTTCAAAGGAATTGAAGTTTGAGTTTATTATTTTGAGATTTTTTTCCTATGGAGATTTTCGAGTATTTGTGAAAGAAATTATCTTGCACAGCTTTGGTGGTGTGTCTTATTTTTATTCATATGAACTGTGCATTCTTGCACATAATGGTGGGTCCGGCCCTGCAAACCACTTTCTATGGAATGACGACTTTTTCGATGTCACCAAGAATGCTGCGAGTGGTCGACGTTTCCATCGTTGATGTTAATACGTCTTGAATGAAAGTAAAATTAGGCGATTGTACAAAAATTTCTTTACGAAGTTGAGTCATTTCCCTTAAAATTAAAGATTCAAGAAATTCATTTACTAAGCACTATTCATTACAGCCATAACTGGATAAAGGCTTAACCATTGTTGTTTAAATCAGTTAAAAAAAGCTACTTTTACGTTATTTATAAATATAATAATATAATTAATATTAATATTAACGATAAAATTCCTGCACACGATGCCTACCATACAAAATCAAACTTATCTACTTCCTAATAGGGAATAGAATTAATATTAATGCACAGTTCAGGTTTAACCCGCACATAAGAAGGCTAGGTTTTCATCGTTGAAGCCAACTGATGAAAAGAAGAAACGATCATAACTAAAATACAAAACACACTGTATAAGCAAATTTTACGACCAGTATAGCTTCCCACTTTGGTTCTTCATATCGAAGATAGTCCTTTCCTTAACGAACTATTGGATATTCGAATGGGAAATACTTCCAATCTTCACCGAGCTTTTTTTTTCGAACGGCAACGTTGGAAACATTAAAGTAACTATAGTCTGTTCAATACAAATTGTCAGTACAAGGCTTATGCTCGAGCTTTTGTCAAAATAGTGGCAGCGGTGTATATTATCGCGACACTGAATTGAGAATACTTCTACTGAAAAAGGCATAAAGCCACTTACTAACGTACCTGAATTCTGTATATCTCTTATATTTTTTAAATAATAGTAATGTATTTAATTTTAATCAGCAAGTGGTAACTCACGAACATTACTCTCCGATTTTCGACGGTTTATAATGATAATTACGGAAACCCTTTTAGAGCTTTTACTTGAAACAGAAATATGCAAGCCAATGCAACCAGACTGAGAGGCAAATTCTCTATCTTTCCTGTAAGAAGCCAAAATCATCCCGCTTCACAAATACCTACTGATTTCTGTTTAAAATTTTGTAAGAAACATCCTGAATCACCCGAATCAGCTAATGAGGGGGATAGTTAAAGAACGACAACATCCACAAGCGACGTACCTCAGATGGTTGAAAATCTGGATGACAACATTATACACTGGGCAAGGATGAAGCAGTTTCATTCCACGCTGATACTGGAACATCAAAGCGAAACGACTATTCTATTACGAATAATTTTTAAAATTTTTTTTTGCCAGCAATCGTTATATATTTTCATTTTCACTCTTATTGTTAAATTAAAAAAATGGGCACGACTGGGTCGCACGTACTTGCTCTTATGTGCCTAATTCCATTGGAAAGCAAGATCTTTGACAGAAACAAGTAACATTTACGTTGCCAATAACATAGTTTGAACTTATAAAAAGTATCAAAACCACAATTCTTAACGGTTTTTAGTAAAAATGAAGTACGCCATTCCACGTCTTAAATAATAAAGAATTTATGAAAAATGTATTTCGAAAATTGTAACACCGGTTTTGATAAAATCCTGTATTTTACTTGCAATTACAGGGTATTACAATACAAGTTATGGATTCGTGCAAAATTTTTTTTTATAACAATCAAACATGACATTACGATGAAAGAGAAGTCGAAAAAAGTAGGTCCGGAAATTCCGTCCGTCTGTCTGTCTGTTCGCACCTAGACAGCCTAAACGGATGAGTCTATTTGCTTCAAAATTGGTATTTAGTATTTATTTGGTAGTATATCGAAGGGTGTTTTTCATTTTTGTTCTAGGTCGAAAAATTATGGTACCTGCCATACAATTTTCAACAAAAAGTTTGATATTCTCGAAAACGGCTCTAAAGATTTTGATAAAACTTTCAGAGTGCTATTTTTTTACAACAATACATCTTTCAGTTAGAATGATTTTTTTCGAAATTTGTTCTAAAACGGTACCTCTCATAGAACCGGTTTTTTTAAATGCGGTTTTATCGTAAACCATTATTCCGATTTCAATTAAATTTTGCACACGGGAAGTCATTTATAATTCAATTAACATTGCATTTCAAAATTTTCAAAAACTTTTGTTTTCGATTTTTTTAAATTTTCTAAAAAAATAAATTGGTTTTCGAAATATTTTGAAAAGGGGTTGGTTTGAATTTTTTTAGTAATTTTCCAAGATGAAAAATACAGATTTTCTTATATTGACATACTAAAAAAATTTTTTAAATATTTTTTCGAAAAGTTTTTCGAAAATAAAAACGACTTTTTCAAAAAATTGGTCGAACGATTTTCAATATTTTTTTTTCCTCGATAGATATTTAGTTTTCAAATTTTATTGCATACTGAGTTTTTCTGAGAAAACTCTTAAACTAATTAAAAAAAATAAAAAAAAAAAATATTTTTTTATTTTAATATAATACTTATGTATACATATGCAGCCACTAAGCAATTTTCTAGCATAAGAACAAGTTCGTGCGACCCAGTCGTGTATTTTATTTAAATTTAATTCCACGATGTGACCGCACATATGAGCAAGTACGTACGACCAGTCGTGCAATTTATTATTTTTAGTTTTTTGACAAAAAATTTGTTTTGAACTTTTGGTATGCAGTTTTTATTAACACATATGATTATAAAATTTAAAATACTTTTTTTTGTTAAGTTTTAAAAAATATTAAATTAAAAAAAAAATCTAAAATTAATTAAAAATACAAAAAAATATTTATTTAAAATTTGTGTATATAGAATTGATTTGGATACTTAGATCTTTTTAAATATAAAATTTTATTGAAATCCATTGAGTCGTTAATAGACTTAGATTAGACTTTTCCGGTAAATTTGGTTCCAACTAGCAGATAGCTACTACCAACAAAATAAATTTAAAAAAATTTCATCAAAAATGTTGGAGCCGTTTTCAAGAAAAATAAGCTTTTCCTTAATCGTTATATGGCAGGTACCATTATTGTCAGCCCTAAAAATAAAACTTCAATTTCCCCTCTGAGGAATGCCAAGATATATACACATACCAAATTTGAAGGTTACTCAGTTTAACTATCTGGGTAGTTATCTGTCATCCGACGGTGGAACAGACTTGGACGTCAGCAATAGAATAAATAAAGCTCGTAGTGCATTCGGAATGCTTTCCCCAGTGTGGAGCTCTTCAAAAATATCACTTCGTACTAAGTTGAGACTCTATGATTCCAATGTTAAATCTGTGCTGCTTTATGCCTGTGAAACGTGGAAGTGCTCTACTAACATCTCGAGTAGGTTGCAAGGCTTTGTCAACCGTTGTCTGCGTTACATCCTAAAGATCCGATGGCCACAAACAATATCCAACAATGATATGTGGCTTAGGACTGGACAAACAAAAGTGGATGAAGACATCAAGCAAAGAAAATGGCGCTGGATTGGCCACACACTGAGGAAGCCTGATGACAATATAGCAAAGCAGTGCTTTGAATGGAATCCTCAAGGTGCCCGACGGATTGGAAGACCAAAGGGAATATGGAGGTCAACTGTCATGAATGAAGCTCGGTCCCAGAATTTACAGTCGTTTTCAAAGCTGAGGTATCGTGCTAGGAATAGAGAGAGATGTAAGCATCTGGTTGCCGCCCTATGCTCCAGTAGGAGTTAAAGTGTTGCTGTCAACAGCTTCCGGAAACAAAAAAAAAAAGAAATTTGAAAGTAATCGCTTAACATGTTTAGGCTGCAGATCGATATACACCCGGACAGACAGATAGATGGACATTTTTGTTAATGACTAGGCTTCTCTATGATCGTAATGTCATGTTTGATTGTTATCTCTATGTTTTTTATATTCACGAATCCCTATAATCGCAAGTAAAAATTAAAATTTTAATCCAATTGTAAATATTTTGTTACACAAAAACTAAATTGAATTGTTCGTGGTATTAAAGATATATTTCTATAAAAAACCCAATTAAGTTGGCCAATTTAAAACTACAAGGGAACATTTTATTCATAGTATCTGGCTGTCAACAAAATTGTTGTTTTTTTATCACTAAAAGTTAAATACAATGTATGAATGGGAAAATCGCCAAATCACGATTTCTTTGTTTCACTACTGTTAGCAAACATCACGAATGCAAAACTAGATCACTTGATAAGTAGGCATATATAAATCCTTAAAAATTAGGTATACCACCCTTAACAATTCGTAGATAGATCACATAGACACAGTTAGAGTTAGACGAGTGTTTTAAATCGTTGTGTGCCAAACTTTTATCTAAAATCTCGTTACACTCCTCTAATTATATGAAACTATCACCAGTTTCAATAAATTAGTGGCAATAAAAACAGCATCGCAGATCGCAATGCCGACTGTTTGCAGTTTGCAACATTGTTATTATTGTTCAGATTCAAATTGTTGGCAATTGTATCTTTTAAGCGAGCAGGTGAAAACGATTGCAATTTCCTATGAGTACACATCGCTGCAATATTGAACATTCACCCGTTCTCAAAAGCTGTCTTTTCGAAAAGAAATAAAAAAACCTCAGAACGATGAAACTGATATACCCATTTGCAGTGTCCTCCGCCAACCCTGCAATGACAAAAATATCAATATCCCAATGCAAATTCCTCTGCTGCGGCGTGATTGCCGTCTAATTACAGAGACGTGGCCCGAATGCTTAGCGTGCATACATTATGCGAGCGACGCTAATGGGCCTGTTACCACGAGCTGTGCGCGACACTGCATCTAGATACTCGTGCTGCGCGCCGCTTATTCGAATAACGAATATATCGAGCAGGCAAATCAGATACATTTTCGTGTTGGTTTTAAATTTGAAATGCCAATTGTTTTTGCGTCTGGTTTGGCTGTCATACCAATTACCGACTCGGCAATCAGCGTGTCGGTGCCGTCTACTTTGTATTTATGTTAATCCTTTGGTTTTTATTTGCTTTTGTCGGTGATGTAGCGCTGTTGCTGTTTAATGGCGGAAAAAAAGCAAATTGCAGAGTGGTTTGTCATTTGTGCTGTTTTGCGGTCGGTGGGCCCTGAGCTTGGGGAGTATTTTGTATCCTTGTTTCTATAGCCAAAGGAAATTGTCTGCCATTTTGGTTTGCCAGTTGGAGTTCAATTGGTGGCATTGCATTTGGATTTCTTTCTTTGTTGTTTAGTGAGGTATAGGTGTTGTAAGGCGGTGTAAGAATAATGGAATCCAATAATAGGTTCAAATTTATTTGCAAAGCTCTATTGGATTTAATTTATTTGCTGATGACATGCAATCGTTGAGTTTTGAGCAATTGATATTGATTATAAATATTAAACATAAACAATTAAATGTATATAAGACGTTAAGATCGTACTAGGCGATTTTAATGCCAAAATAGGTAAAGAGGAAATCTTTGGTAGGACTGTCGGAAAACATAGCCTACAAGACACAACGTCTGAAAACGGACTTAGGCTAATTGACTTCGCAGCGACACATAACGTCACCATTGCAAGCACACGGTTTCCTCATCTCGATATACACAAAGGGACTTGGCGACACACAGATCAAAGAACCGTCAATCAGATTGATGACGTTGCGATCGATGCAAGACACGCCTCCAGTATATTGGATGTTCGCACCTTCCGAGCAGCTAACATCGACTCGGATCACTACCTTGTTGCAGCAAAGGTAAGAATGCGAATAACCCGAACTCCACAACAACGGAGTAATACTGTGAGGAATTATGATGTCGGAAAGCTGCAATCGCAAGAAACCGCCAGAACCTATGCCGATCGAATATCCCGTAACCTCTCAAGAAATCCAGTACCGCCAGCATCAAGTGCCGAAGATCAGTGGCAACACTGCCAACAAGCCATCAGAGATGCCGCAACTGATGTGCCACCACGACGAAACCTCTGGTTCGATGACGAATGCAAGCAGGCCCATGCAGCCAAACAAGAGGCATATAAAGCGCCGCTGCAAAGAAAGACGAGAGCTGCTCGCGAGCTCTATGAGCAGAAAAGACGGGAAGAACACCGGCTTCTCCAAAAGAAAAAGAGAGAGCATGAGAAGCGCGCGATCGAAGATATTGAGAGATGCTACTCCAGGAACAACGTGCTGAAGTTTTACCAACAGGTAAAAAGAACATGCCAAGGAAAAAAATCCCGCACAGAAGCCTGTAGAGATAGGAATGGAAACCTCGTAGTAGAGTCACAGTCGGTGCTGAGTACATGGAAGGACCATTTCTGCAGACTGTTAAACGGCGATGAAGGCCAAAATCCCGCTGTCAGGCAGAATGAACCATTCAACATGGATGATGACAGACAAAACTTCCGTCCACCTGACCAAAATGAAGTAAGGATAGCAATATCTAAACTCAAAAACAACAAAGCTGCTGGACCCGACGGACTACCCGCCGAACTTTTTAAAGCGGCCGGAGATGACCTGGTGGAGTGCATACACCAACTCATCTCTAAAGTTTGGTCAGAAGAAAGTATGTCTGATGAATGGAACCTCAGCATCGTTTGCCCGATCCACAAGAAAGGAGACCCTCTAAACTGCGCCAACTATAGAGGAATAAGTCTCCTGAATATCGCCTACAAGATCCTCTCTGCCGTACTATGTGAACGCCTGAAACCTTTCGTCAGCAACCTGATTGGCCCCTATCAGTGTGGTTTCAGACCAGGAAAGTCCACAATCGATCAAATGTTCACGCTACGGCAGATCCTGGAAACCACCCAAGAATTTAAAATCGATACCCACCACCTCTTTATTGATTTTAAGGCCGCGTACGATAGCATTTATAGAGACGAGCTATACAGAGCCATGTCAGGTTTTGGCATTCCCACAAAACTCGTCCGACTGTGCAGGATGACGCTGCTCCGTCAAGGTTGGTTCTGACCTCACAGAAGCTTTTGACGTCAAAAAAGGATTCCGACAAGGTGATGCGCTATCGTGCGATTTCTTCAACTTAATACTTGAACAAATTATAAGAAACTCGCAAGTCAATTGTAGTGGGACAATTTTTTTCAAGTCTGTGCAATTGCTAGCATACGCTGACGACATAGACATCATTGGCAGAACTCGGCGAGCTGTCACTGGAACGTTTGCTAGCATTGAAGCTGAAGCGGCTAAGATGGGGCTAGCAGTCAATGAGGCCAAAACGAAGAATCTGCTGTCCACAAAAAGGGACACACAACACCGGCGGATTGGACAAAACATCATAATAGACAGGTACAACTTTGAGGTAGTTAGGGACTTTGTGTACCTCGGATCCGCTATAACATCTGACAACAACATCTCGTCAGAAATAAACCGAAGAATTACTCTTGCCAATCGCTGTTTCTATGGGCTAGGAAGGCAATTGAGTAGCAAAGCCCTCTCTCGAAAGACAAAGGAGACTCTGTATAAGACCCTAATCATCCCAGTCCTGCTCTATGGCGCCGAGGCATGGACTCTATCTAAAGCGGATGAAGATATCCTTAGTCGTTTCGAGCGTAAGATTCTTCGGAAGATTTTTGGCCCTATCTGCGTTAACGGGCTTTGGAGAATAAGGTTCAACCAAGAACTATACGAGCTGTACAGCGACATTGACCTGGTCAAAAAAATACGCATATCACGTTTAAGATGGCTAGGTCATGCGAATGGACAACAATGCTCCGGCTCGCAGGATCTTCGATTCCATCCCAAAGGGTAGACGAAGTAAAGGAAGACCTCGCCTTAGGTGGCGCGCTCAAGTGGAGGACAACCTGAACCAACTTGGAGCGCAAAACTGGAGGCAGCTAGCCAAAGACCGAGTTGGCTGGAGAGGCATGTTGGTTGAGGCCCAGGTTCGTCCCGAACTGTAGCGCCACCTAAGTAAGTAAGTAAGTATGTGTTGAAGTGAAAAATTCAGTTGAAAAGTGTTTACTTACAGTCCACCTAAAATGTTTACTGAAGAAAATTTGTACGAACTAGAAGAAACTTTACTTAGACTTAGTCCAAAATATTGTGACATTCTGATTGGGGTGACTTTAACGTCAATTTCTTGCTTAATAACAGCGTAACGAGATTACTCAACTATTTCTGTGATGTTATAGGCCTGTCGGTTGTAAACACCCTATGGCCTACATGTTTTAAGACAGATGTAAATCCTTCCTTACAGGACATGTTCTTAAAAGTTCTAAGAGGAGGATTTTGGGAAATGATCAAATAAGGCCTACATCTGATTTTATTCACGATTTTATTTTTTTATTTTTTTACCAGTTTGACGTTGATAGAACTAATATGACCCGTTCAATTAGTTATCGGTCCTATTGTGGTATTGACTATGAAGCCGTTCAAAATAGTTTTTTTGAATTCTGAATTAAATGAGATTTATTTTTCTTCAGATATTAATTTCAAAGTAGCAATTTTCAATAATCTGATAACTAGACTGTATAATGAATATGTTCCTATAGTTACTAGAATAATTAAGAAAAAAACTTGTCCTTGGTTTAACAACAACATAAAATCAATGATTCGGCAAAGGGAACGTTTTTTACGCAGATTTAAAAATAATAAAACGGAATATAATAAAAGACAATATGTTGTAGCTCGTAACAAAGTTAGTTCTCTCATTCGTAATTCCAAGCGGGAATTTTTATTCTCGAAGCTTGATCCGTCTCTCAGTTCAGGAATTATGGAGTAATTTGAAAAAAATTGGTGTTAAAGATAAGATAAGAATGAAAAAAAAATGCCCTTTTAGTGCACAATCAATGTCCTAATTCCTGATCCCTCCTTTTTCTGGTTCGCGCATCCCCCATGACTTGTTTAATGTTTCTGATTATGAGAATCCTTTCTCATTTGTTTGCATTGGTCCTTGTGAGTTACTTTGTTCTATCAAGTCTATTAAATCAAACTCTGTTGGCCCTGATGATATATCTCCAAAGTTCTTAAAGCTCATACTCCCATTTATAATAAACCATCTTCTTCATTTATTTAACTTTTCTATATATAGTGCTCAATTTCCTGATGAGTGGAAAAGTGCTAACATAATACCTGCCCCTAAAAAAGCAAATCCTTCTCATCCTTCTGACTTCAGGCCTAATAGTATTTTATCTTTTCTGTGTAAAATTTTTGAAAAAATTATTCATGACCAAATTCAAGTCTATGTAACTGAAAATAATTTACTTTCTCAATGGCAATCAGGGTTTCGGAGCAAACACAGCTGTGAATCAGCGGTATTAAAAGTTACTTCAGATATTCGATTTGCACTCGATACTGATAAGTTTGGGTACTTGATTTTTCGAAAGCATTCGACTGTATATATAGATCATTCGATTCTTCTCTCTAAACTTACGTTGATTTTTAAATTTGGTAGCACCTCGTTAAAGCTTCTTCACAATTATCTGCAAAATCGAATGCAACTAATAACAACGGATGTTGATACATGTAATCCTATTATATAACCAACACAGGTATACCACAGGGCTCAGTTTTGGGTCCGCTTTTGTTTTCATTGTTCATTAATGACCTCCCCGATGTAATAAACAACTGCCGAGTCCATTTTTATGCTGATGATGTGGTACTGTACATCTTTCGCTCAATTGGTCTCATGGAGGATTGTATAGTAAGGCTAAATGAGGATTTAAGTCACATTCATAATGCTATGAAATTAAATCCTTCTAAATCTGTTGCCATGCTTTGTTCTAGGGATGTGATTAGTCCTGATGATTTTCCTTCGGTAATTCTTGATTATGAAAGTATTAAGTATGTGAAAGAAGTGAAATATTTAGGGTATCGAATTAATGGTAATTTAAGCTGCTGTGAAGCAATTTCTGACACAATTAGGCATATATATTATGGTCTGCGTTCCTTACGATCCTCCTCTGAATTGTTATCTCCTGATGAAGAAATACCTCATAAAATCTTTGATTTTATCATATTGTGATCTGGCACCAAGTTTAGATATTCGGGGGATACATTTTGTAAATTGACGACATCTGTTGGATTCATTGTGTACAACAACCATGCCCCTTAAAGTATGCTACATATTTGCAATATGTTTTAACTGTGTACTTAATCGAACTTGAAATACTAATTCGAGTCTCGAAAGCTTAGATTGTGCCAGAACCAGACAGAAGCTTCCAAAAGCTTGTAAACTTGTATAAATACAAGAGTAGATTGCATTGAGAGTTCAGTTTATTTTCGAAAGTCGAATTGTTAACTACTGGAAGCGTTTGTAAAAAGTGATTGAATTGAGATTAAATAAAAAGTGTTGAATTATAAAAACGTATTTGAATTGTGAATAAGTGGAATAAGTTATATTTGGTGTTATTTAAACTGAAAGACGTTGTGTTTCATAGAATAAAGAGATTTGCTGTATTATTTTGGAATTTCGATTGAGTTTTATTTGTCGAACCTCAGGCCAAAATATCACAATATTTTATTTTTAATTGTTCAGTATATCCTATTCTTGATTGTCAATGTAAACGAAAACTTAATGTTGCTTTCAATGATTGTATTCCTTTATATATATATATACCATCGTCTCGCATTTACAACACACTCTGGTTGGTATGAGTCTTGAAAAGTTTTGGAGGTACAGGCTTATGCTAATGTTCCATAATGTCATTCACAATAAATGTCCAACTTATTTAAGTGAATCGATCCGGTTTGCCAATTCACAACGTGGATTGAAACTTATTATACCGCGTTTTTCGCACGTCATAGCCGAAAGCTCCTTCTATGTACCTGCCGTGCGTTTATGGAATTTACTTCCAAACGAATTGCAGATTATAGCCTCACCATGTACCCTTAAGGAGAAATTATATTTGCACTATTCTAATTTTTAATAACTATTATTTAAATGAATTTACTTATTTATATTAATTTCTCTAGCTACTAATTATTTTATTTTATTTATGTTTATATAAATGGATTTTCTTTTATTGGTACTAAAAATTTTGTAATATTATAATAAGAGATGCTCTAAAAGAGTTATATCTTAAAGTGTCTTTGGAAATAAATTGAATTGAAATTGAATTGAAATTGAACGATACGAAACTAGACAGCACGCAGCGTTTTTGCCAATGCTGAACTTGAATGAGTGGTCGCTTCAGAGAAGGTGGTCTGTAATGCACATTCGGAGAACTGAGAGGTGATCGATTTCCTCGATGCAAGTACAACTCACGGTTAGTGGCGTGGGTGGTAAGTTTCGCTTTTACGACAAGAGACTACACTGAGTTTTTTAAGCATTAAATTCGTCGCGATTTTCAATAAACTTATCATACACTGACGTTGCCGTTGCAGTTCCACATCCGAAGAACATATGGTTAAAAGTCTGGAAACGAATATAAGAAGCTGAAAGCGCTATCGTCAGTAAATCATTTTATTGCATTAGTTGTTTCAGAAAATAAGTCGTTGATAAATATAAAAAAAAGAGTCGGTGACAAAACAGAGCCCTGAGGCACACCAGCATTCATTTATTCGAGAGCGGATTTTAGTAGTATATTACCCATTAGCGCCCAGTGATGCCATACGGCATCGCTGGAGAAGCAGTAACATATCCGTTATTCCTGCCAATACTTTTGACTCTGGTGTTTGTTTTCCGTTATTTTATCATCGGTTGAGTGTGAAAGAAGCATTATTTCGGACAGTCGTGCTTTGAAAGTAATTGAGTGAAGTGCTAAGTATATTTAAAAATGGAACAAACAGTTCGTGGACCTGGAGTCTCTGAGAAAATCACTTGCGTAAGTTACCAATATTTGTATCTTTAGTTACTATTTTCACCGTTTTACTATCTCAAAGTGTTATTTTCCAATAACCAAAACAAAAAGACCGAGTTTACCTACTTTTGTGATATTGGGATGAGTAAATATATGGGCAAATATGGGGATCTTTTCAACTACTGTGAATGGAGTACACAAAGCTCAGGCCAGGATTTTCGATGCAGGATGCGCTTGATATACTTTTTTCTGATACACTTACAGGAAGTGGACCTATAGATATATATATCGAACCTCCTGAGCCTTGTGTTCTCACTGACGAGGAGTCTGGCAACGAAGAAGATGAAGTTCAAGATATTCGGCATTTACCCGGGAAACAACTATTGGCACTAGCAGAAATACTCATAGGTAACCTGAGAGTTGGTGACGTTGTTGATGAAAACGATCCATTAGAATCTCAGGCTGAGCCATCAACATCAGTTCAGTCTCATTGCCATTCAGATGCAAATCTCCCAGATCGGAATGATTTGTGGTTACAAAAGCGATTGAAGAAAAAAGAAGTAGCACTGACTTACTGTACAGAGGGTGATTTTCAAAATATACAAAACGAAGAATTTCCACAGCCAGATTATTTTAGTTTTGATAAGACTCCAACAGAACTCTTTGAGGAGTTTTTTGATGACGAAATATGGGAGTATCTATACGAAGAGAAACTGAGATTTACATGGGCCAAACAAATGTTACTGATGTTACTCCAATCACGGTGGAAGAGCTGAAATGTTTTATTGAGATCCTTGTCCTTAGCGGGTATAATAAAACTGACAAGGTTTGGAAACTGCAAAAACTGATCAACATGACGAAAAAGAGGTGCATGAAACATTTTGTGCCATGTCCCGATATTTTGGCAGGCATCCCATGAAGCAATTTATTAGAGGAAAACCCATCAGATTTGGCTTTAAAGCCTGGTGCATAAATTCTCCTGATGGTTACCTGGTAAATTTTGATATATACCAAGGGAAGCTGCAGAAACTAGATCCGATACATGTGACCTTATTTGGAAAGGGCACAGCACCTCTTACTAAGATGTTAAAAGAACTACCTAACAATGTTCGGGATCTTCCATTCAATATATTTTTGGACAATTTGTTTTCCGGACCAAGTCTTTTCTCTTTTTTGCGTGAAAATTACTACTATGCAACGGGGACTTTTCGTGAAAATAGGATCTACAAAGTAAAAAATGAATCTTTTTCTGAGAAAATCCTTGTGAAGACAAAAACCAATACTACGATTAGTTCCAAGCTAACTAACAAGAAAATAAAGAAAAACACAAAAAAAAATCAAAGAGGACAAAACTTTTATTGCACAGCAGAACTTCAAAAATCATTTTCCCCAGCAAGTCTTCCCAAGAGGTACAATGGCCAGTGCGATGGAGCAAAATGGTGGGATTCTGTATGTCCGTTGGAAGGATAATGGTGTTGTGACCGCCGGATCTACAAAATTTGGAGTGAATCCCACTGTGCCAGTGAAACGCTACTCCCCCGAAGCAAAAAAAAAATGTTACAGTGCAAATGACCTCAATGATCCACCGTTATAACAAAGGTATGGGTGGAACAGATCTCATGGATCAAAATATAAACATTTACCGGATCAGCATACGTAAGCAAAAAATTGTGGTATGGTATTTTTTCCTGGATGATCGACGCGGTGATCCAAAATTCATGGATACTTTCGAAGAAGACCAAGAAAATGACGCAACTAAGTTTCAGACGTGCGATTGTAGAGACGTACCTGACAAACTGCAAGTCGCAAACAAGAACTATGTGCCATAAGTGTAAAGTAGGCTTATGTGTAGATTGTTTTATGCTTTTTCATTCGAAAATGTAAAGAATTATAATAAATGATTTTGCTACTTTTTTTGATTGAAGGTGTGACTGCATTTCCTATTTTGAGCAAGCTGTTCTATTTGGAAGCGAAAATGTGTAAAGGATATTTAGGTTGAATGCCAGGTAGTTCCAAAAAATTAAGTATATTTGAAATTTTTTTCATATTTTTCCTATGTTCTAGAGCTCCATAAGGAACAATTATAACGATTTTCATAAAAAAAATTTAACAAAAAAATATGGGCGTTGATGGGTTTAAGATCTTTCTAAACTATTGCGACTGAACGAGTGCAAAAGAAGATTTGTCCACAAAATCATTTACGCTCACGAGTATACAAAAACATGCGGAGTAATATGTTGGCAGGATCTGATTAAAAAAGAAACTACCGATCATAATGAATCAAACATGGCATTACAAAGTATGTCTATCTATCCTTGTATCATTGTTTGGCCTCAATAGTAACGTTCCCCTTGATATAACCGTCAAGTTAAAGCTTATTTATAACAAGAACCGCTCTAAAACAGTTTCTATGCACAACTAGTAGAAAATAATGATCAAACAAAAAACTAAGAAAATGTGGTTAGGAAGAATAACTCCCATTGAATCGGTTTATTTTCCCTTTACCCTCACTAGAAAAGATAAACCAATTTAAACCACATTTAAGTCCAATATGTCGCGGTTCTTCAGAACTTGAGATTGAGATCTAATGTTTAGAAAAATTGTTTAGGTTTAAGTTCGAAAAGTAAAAGTACAGCGTAGGTACTCAAATAATGAAAAACAAACTTACTATTTCTTACGACCACTCCTTAAGGTCCTTCTGCGAAGTGTCCCACTTCAACCTTTTTTAAAAACCAAACAGGCAAGTTCTTATCAAAATATTTGTATGCAAAGCATGTGTCCACCTTCAAAAACAAACGGAATGTAATTTATTATACAATTTTCCTAACAAAACTGTTACCTAATTATAGACTACACACCATCATAAAAAAAACACCTCATGTAGTAATTATGAAAAAATACAATTTATCTTATTCTGCTATTTATATATCGGATCGGGTACACTTCCCCTATATCCCAGTTCAACGCCAGTCACCTGCTGCCAGGGACAGACTTTTGATCATCAAACATTGAAAACTCTCCGAATCAAGCAATCAAATTCAACAAAAGAATCGGACATGGCCCAGTCGAATAGGAATAAAAGGGAAAATAAAATTCCAAATTGGAAGCTCCCGACGGACCCGAAAAGAGAAAATTATATGCAATTACCCCAACAGCTCATTTGTTTGTGTGTGCCCCATTCAAGGAGCGTACACTGAAAATTGTTTGCCATACCAGGATGATTGCACGTTCCGCTGGGTTATCTCCAGCGCCGCCGCCGCCGCTGCCTCGGAGCAGACGGACGATGAGGCGCGTCGCCTCTCAAATAATATTTACTCTACGAATTCATCTTCCACGGAGATCAATGCGCCGCGCGCATTAGACAACCGAACACGGACGCAACAATGTGCTGAACTCAAAAGGTGTAAGACTAATTAAAGGGCACTTCCCGTAATTGGAATCACATGGGACCCCCTAGATGACGCCGGCTATTCGATTACTCTTTGGTTTGCTCATCAGCTACTAATATGGGAGTATGCGACCCGCCTAATCAAGTGCCGGCCCGAAAAACTGATACAGAAGTGCAATTGGTCCAGATTGATGGATGTAGAGCGATTAATGGGCTTTCATTCGATTTGAAAGGATCAGAGTGAACCGCTTTTGCATTTGGAAATCCATTTGGAACGAATGGCAAACAGTTTAATCAAATCGATGGTGATTTTGAATGTTGAGTTGGAAGTATAATTTTGGGAAATCGATGATCATTTATTTAACAGGTGTATTTGAAAGAGAAAGGATTAAGTGCGCCGGTGATGGAGTTTCTTGAGTGAGAAAAAATCAAGCAGCTGCTGGTGAAAATGATAAATGCTTAAAAGATACAATGTAGCAATTGAATAAATAATGTGATTGTGCAGATGCGTAATCGTACCTATTCCACAAAAACTCCAGGTTTATGTACTCCAGAACAACACTTAAAATAAAAGGCACGACTGGGTCGCACGTACTTGCTCCTATGTGCTAATCCTTTTTAAGTGCAGACGTCTTATCGACAAAGATTTAGTTTTAATGTTTTTTAGGTGTAGAATCGTTGGGGTTTGAAGCTCGAACGAACATGCGTCACGACAAAGGGATAAACACATAATATGTAGGATTGTTAGCTTTTGCAGTTTTTTACTATATTATCTTTCCACTTGTAGTTTACTGTTTATAATATAATTTACTAATAGAAAGATATAAAGGACTTTTTTCAGTTTAATTTTCATTTTGGTATGGAAAAATTTGAACAACTGGCATAAAGATTCGTGGGAATCAGCAGTAGGGCAATAATGCTAGGTATAGGGACCTATATAGGTCCCAATAAGAATAATTTACTTTTTGAAATCAAATTAATTAAAATAGCTTAATTATGTTTGATGGATCGATAAACGTATGGTGCTAGGGCTTAGCCGAGCAATATGAAATAAAATGTTGGGGAATTTTTTTTATGAAATCAAAAACACACTATTCGTAACGTTTTTTGGAAAAAAATGTTGTAAGCCATCTTATTTCTTTTGCTGTTTTCTATTTTATGAATTTTTCATTTCAAAATCATTCGACCATCATTTTGAAAAACTTTTCGAAAACATATATTAAAATTTTGTTGAGTATGTCAATTTAAAAAAATCTATAGTTTATACTATAAAAATAAAAAAAAATCTACAGATCCGTTTTCAAAATGTTCAAAAAACAAAATAATTTTTTAGAAAAATTATTAAAAATAAAAAAAAAATGTTTTTAAAAATTTTAATAAGCAATATTATTTAAATCATAAAACACTACATATTTTGAATTTTGAAAATTTCATCAAAATCCGTCAATTAGTTAACGAGAAACTTCCCGTGAGATCAGCGAAATCAAGCATCGTTGCGCGTGGTTAGTGGAAAGATCGGGGACCGTCCGAAAACCAACTGCGTGCTGTTGACATGTGTTATGTGTTTTCTGTTTTCCGTTCTCCTTCTGTCTTCTCTTCTGTCATGTATCAATGTCGTCTTGTGTGTTGTCTTGTAATTGTCTGAGCCGATGGCCTCAGTAGCCAGTGCTCATAAGTGTCTCTACTTCGTAGATTTATTTACGGAGCAGATCAATATGTAATGTAATGTAATGTAGTCAACGAGAAAGTCTGATTTTTAAAAACCGGTCATATGGGAGGTACCGTTATAAAACTTTTTTCTGAAAAATCCATTAAAACTTTAAGATAGATTTTGCATCGAAAACATCATTCTGAAAGTTTTATCAAAATCGTACGTTTTCGAGAAAAATAAGTTTTTGATTAAAAGTTATATGGTACCGTTAGTTTTGGAGCTAGAATGCCAATTCCAAAAACTGTTAGGTAGAGCACTCTAAAAATACTATATACCAAGTTTGAATCAAATCGGCCCAACCGTTTAGGCTGTAGATATCGTTACGGACAGACAGACTGACAGACAGACTGACAGATAGACATACAGACGGGCGGAATTTTCGGACCCACTTGACTTCTCTATCATCTTCTTCTCTTCATCTCATTCATTCTTCTCTATCATCGTAATGTCATGTTTGATTGTTAGAATTTTTTTTTTTTTACGAATGCATAACTTGCCTTATAGTCCCTATAAATCGCAAGTAAAAAGGAATAACAGGCATTCATTGGTATATAATTGTAACAGACAACTATTAATAAATTAACTATAGATGCACAACAATAAGAAGTTTAATCTCGAATTTATTTAGGAAATAGCTGACGTATGTATGTTAAAAAAGAAAGCTTAAAAAAAAACAGTTTAATTATTTGGTTCTTACCATAACCAGCATACAAATACTTGCAAGAACCATCAACCTCACCCGAGTTGTCATATTCAATTTAACGATCCATCAACCCATCAACACAACAAAGAATTTTAAATGAGCTTCACACCCACAGCATGATTTCACTTGATCCCAAAGTCATCGATCCAAAATCATCCAACAATCTCTCTCACCTTCAACCTTGTTAAGATCTTTTCAATTATACATCAACGAGTGCGAGGAAATGATGCCCTGGCCCTCCCAATCAGTTTCTGCGTTCGACATACAATAATGCTCCGTTCAACCGACCCTGGGTGACATGACAGCTCGATAAAGTTGACCGCAAATCCATCTCAACTGCACAGCTCATCTCCACAGATCCTCATGTTAACATCCTCCAATCGTCCAATATAATACAAATGGCAATAAAAGTTTCCTTTTTTTGACTGGCATTTCATTTCATCAGACTCAGACAATCGACCTTAACAACCTCTATACCGGGCCAGTTACCTTAATAAGTTGCGGTCAATTAACGGCCGGCAATAATAATTTCTTGCATTCGCAGCCTTCGTCACCGCAGAAATGTGTGACGCGTCGCCGTCATCATCGTGACGTTAAAGTTCTGTTCCTGTTACGGCTGCCGTGGTAAGGATAACAGACCCAAAAGATACTTCCCAATGAGCAACAATGTGTTGTCGTCGTAAACGGTATGAATTATGTGTTTGCGGTTTACTTGTGAAACAATTGTGTTTTTTAGTATAGAACGATTGTGGCCGGAAAAAGTGACTCTGTTTAGGTAAGGGGCCAAGGGAAACAAAGTTAGTAGGTTTTTAAGACTTAGCTACGTTTCATAATGAAAATTGCATGCCGCATGCAGGCTCGCAAATACCAAATGAAAGATATAAGTAGATAACAAATTGTCAGTTGCAAAAATCGTCAAAGCGTGTGCGTCATGATGGTTAGTCCCGGCATTGGGTATAATGGCTGAAGTGCAACATTGTTGCACAGCCTATACATTTAAGCACAGTAGCACGCTCTTTAAATTTAATTTTGTTCTAATTTCTGAAATGCTTTGAATTAGCAATAGGATTGATTATTATCTTTTTACACTGAATAAATATTTGCTTTAGGCACATGAGAAAATAAACAGTGTGAACTAGGTCGCATGTACTTGCTCTTGTGATCCAAAATCTTTGGAAATATGCAGGAGAATAACACGATCAGAACTTATAAAAAGTGTGAAAATAACTATCACACGTCTTAAACAGCAAATAACTAATGAACAAGTATTTCGAAAATTGCGACCGATTTTGATGAAATCTCATTTTCATTACAGTTTTTTTAATTGTTTGGAATTTTGGTATGCAGTTTTCCAGAGTTTATCAATATATATCAGTATTTTTGTATTTAAATATAATAATTAGCCCACTCAAGAAGGGTTATGGCTACCCTCATAATGCTGATTTTATGCAGCGGGGGTGCTTGAAAAATAAGGACGGGTGTAAAAGAAGATACAAATAGTTTTGTTTTTAAGTTTGGAACGTCAAAATGTACGGCTAAGAAAAGAATCCTTGCAATGCGAGTATTGTGGTTAATTCATTTTAGGGATAGAATGCTGCTGGCTATTAGAACGTGCTAGAACATTTTTTTTTTAGAAATATCGATAAAATAACGAAAGGTACAAACCTTACGGCGGTGATCAAGAAACATTAAATTCAACACGATTTCTTATTCCCCTTAAACAATGCTTTCAAGATAGCTCCACATCGGAAGAACAGAGTCTGGAGACGAATATGAAAAAAAGTGCTATCGTCAGCATTATATTTCACATAAGTCATTGATAAATGTCAGTTGATGAAATACTTCATACCTTCAGAACAGAACCATCTAGTATCGAGTAGTAGAACTAATAAGGACCGTGTAGAAACTATCAAATTTGCAAAGCTGGGCTTTGGCCTTGTCAGGGCCGGTCCGAGCCAAATGAACGCCCAGTGCAAGCTCTAAGCTTAGCGCCCCATTTTTTTTTATATAATTAAAGCACGCGCATCGGAGAAAACAGTGAGGACCTCGATCCTACTGTTAATACTAATACTAATGACCCAGATTTTGTTCCTAATGAGCCAGATGTAGAAGATCTCTTACCAGCACCAAAAAATAAAAGATCAAAAAGGGAGCACGTAAGGGAAGATGATTGGCATGTAAATATACAAAAACGAAAAAGGAAGTCAGGTTTAAAATATAAAAGCAAGAAGAAACAAGAAGGAAAATGGCTATATAGGATTGACAAGCCCAGCCGCTTTATTAAGCCCCGATGCAAATGGTCCTGTAATAAGAAGGAAACAAACTGCTTTTTGTTCACGGAACTCCAGCGAATTGACATTTTCAAAGACTTTTGGGAAAGAACATGGCTTGAAAAACAGTTATTAGTTAAATTACTTGCTGATATTAAGCCCACAAAAAGACACCGTGACAGAAAAATAGAAGAGGTTTGCAAAAGAAAATCGACAGCTTGTTATCATTTAAGGCTTAGCAATGAGAAGGTGAGAGTGTGCAAGCAAATGTTTTTAAACTCATTATCAATAGGAGAATTTTCAGCATTGAACTGGGCAAAAGATGATTCTGATAAACATAAGACCGATGATGCAACACTAGATCCCACAGAAGACAAAACCGTAAAAGAATATGTTGTCGAACAAAAGTCAGCAGGAAGGAGAAGTTTTTTTTTGCAGAAAGAAGACAATCCTTGCTACTTCTAAAAGTTACTTGGAATCAAATTGGCTTTCAAAAGCTGATTTGTTCAACTTTTATACCGAAGAATAGTGCAAAAATCGTAACATGGAACCTCTAGCGCTAACCACGTTTCGCTTAGAGTTTGAAAACCAAAACCTTGGCTTGTTTTTACCAAAAAAAGATAGGTGTGAAACTTGTGGAGTCTTCGAAGCCAAAAACCTTTCGGAAAACGAGTAAAACCTTCACAGACAAAAGGTGGATGAGGCACGATACTGCTTTATCTTCTTTTTGTCAATGATATTCCCACTATCTTTCATGATTCACTCTGTCTCCTTTTTGCGGATGATCTGAAACTTTATCGAAAGATATCCAGCAATTCAGACCGTAGCCTTCTGTTAGCCGACTTGGATAGATTGGCCACTTGGTGCAAGGTCAACGACCTTGTCCTTAATATTGCTAAATGTCAAGTTTTATCCTGTCAGAGGAACCATAACCCAATTATGTTTTATTACGGCATCTATAACATTGAATTAGGAAGAGTGGCGCAAAAAAAGATTTGGGTGTTATGCTTGACGTTAATCTGTCATTTCATCCTCATTTTGATTATATGATCAACAAAGCTAATCAGATGCTGGGTTTTCTTAAAAGAAACACCAGAGAGTTTAATGATTCCTACACCCTTATAACATTGTATAATTCATTGGTAAGATCCGTGCTAGAGTATTGTTGTACAGTTTGGAATCCATATTATTCAAATTCGTCAAAAAGAATAGAAAATGTTCAAAGAAATTTTACGAGATATGCTTTCTTTAAATTGAGATGGAAAATCCCTAGACCTTCCTATGAAACTAGGTGCTTATTATTGGGTATGAAATCACTGGAAACTCGCCGGAAATATTTCTCATTAATGTTAGTCCGGGATATAATAACTAGGCACATTACATGCCCTCCGCTTATAGATTTATTCTATGAAAGTAAGGCACCCTCGAGAATTACATGCCATCGATTTGTTATATATGAACATTTTCATCACAGAAATTATGGGCGCAATGAGCCCATTTCCCGTTGCATCAGAGAAGCTAATGCAGTATGCTCTATAATTGATTTCAATACGAATTGTACGAGAGATGCTTTTAAATCTTATGTTCTTAACCTTATTTAATTTTAGTAAAAATTATTTAAAATATGTAACGCATTTATTTATTTATTTTCTTATTGAGCAGTTGCGTATAAATTTAAGTGTATTTATTGTATAATATTCATACCCACCTACAAAAATGTAATTTTTGTCTGTAAGTAAGTCTGTAAGAGATTATGACTCTCTAATTGATGAAAAAAAAAATAAGAAAAAGAGGCAGATAAAGGTAACGTTAATGAATATGTTTTGGTTTTCACTATGGATCTACAATCCGTTCTCTTAAGCCCTAAGCCCCTAAATCTAATATCTCCACTATGTACTACAAAACTAAGTTAGTCGTCCACAATTTCACTATCTTCAACATTCAGTCCAAAAAGGGCTATTGCTTTTTATGGAATGAAACGCAAGGAAACGTGACAGCTCAGGAGTTTGCTAACATTTTGAGTAATTTCTTGTTGGCACAGATAGAAAACACTTCTATCAGACGAATTATTTTATACAGATGATATTTTATACAAGCTAAAATTTATTGATTTTTGGAATCTCTTGCCGTCAAGGCCAGAAATTCAATAAAATGCGTTGCTATGAGTACTTTTCCCGAACTTTACCAAGAAAGAATAAAGATCACTAAAAGAAAGTACAACGACTTACAAGATTTGAAAACCTCATTGCCAAGGGATGTTCATGATTTTTATAATATCTAATATTCCTCATCATAGCGAATAAAACTTTCAAAACTTTGTTTTTATGTATTTAAATCTCTGTTTTTGTTTTTTTTTTGTTCCGTTTAAAACAATAAATTAATACCTATTAAAAATATTTCTTGTATAACATAATTTTATATTACAAGAAGGCTGACTATTGAATTTTTCAGAAAACCTCGTAACAGAAGATGCTTTGTATATAAAAGTTGTGGAAATTAGTTCTGCTTCAGCTCTATAGAGGGACTACACCAAAAATCTCCCCATGATAGTACCTACTATAGATTTTATATACAAAGGAAGATGAAACTAGTAACTCCAATAAAATAAGAAGTATTGTTATTTTCGTTTTAACAATGTTCTTTTATTAAACACACTTTTTTTAAATATATTTGAAAAAAAAAACATAACAATATTATATAAAATAGCTCCGTGAGACATTTTCGTGAAATTTGTGTGGTCTGCTTATGAGGCCGACGATATTTTGTTAAAAATATGTAGATCGTGACTCAAAACTTGAAAGTTTACAATTAATTTGAAAATTGATTTCATTTTTTTTTTACGGAAAAGTTTTTGTAAGAAAATCGGGGCTTGCAAGCTGAAAACAAAAAACAATTTACGAGATAATTTCTTAAATAATTACATATGAATGTATGCAATGGACCTAAAAAAAATAAACAAAAAAAAACAAAATAGTAACCTACTTTTTAACCAAAGAATCCTGTGAGTTTGCAATCAGTCATCAAATTCTTCAAAATGCATTCCAATAGTTATTTTCTTCTTTTTTTGAGTGTATGCGCCTGCATTTAGTATATCATTTCATTCATTTTAAAACAGTTAACTACTCCCATATTCAATTAAAACAACACCACCATCATCATTATAGACTTGGCGATAATCTATCTCATCTACATGTAAAGAAAAGATAAACATGGCGCACTGGCGCAACGCGTGGAAACATTGGGTCCCTAATGTGGGAGCAAAATAAATTGCAGTAAATTAACTGGAGCTATGACAACTGCAAAAATCAACAACACACAAACTTACACCCATAATAATTACACAATGTACAAAATGGCCGCTAATTACATTGCAGTGCGCGAACCACATTCCCCTGGATTGACAAGTCCACCATCATTATAATTTACTGTCACCCAATGACACACCCCCTGTCCAACAATCGGCAAAAGAGTAAAGTACCTTTCAAAATTATTCCTATGAATTTCAAATAGCTTCCCCTCCTTTGCACTGCTGCCCCTGGGGACATACATAGGTGTGGTACTCGCGCACTATATAGGTATGTACATCAATGATCCATCATTGCACTTGATGGCCTAAGCAAGCATATTTGTTGACATTACACGAGGGTTGTCAACTACCTTGGTAGCACAATGGCTGCGGCAGCAATATACGGGCTGAACATAGTGCAGCATTAACGTCAATTTGATGCACATGCACAATGCACATGCATTTATCAATTCAAGAGGTGGCCCAATGTCATCGAGTGCTGTTGTATAGCCCACAAGCTTGTATACCTACCGGGTATATTGAATAGCGGAACGTGGGGCTTTTGTAGAACTAAGTATACCCCCAGTTAGTTGCACGGAATATTACTCGTGTAAATTCCCTACGGCAGGAAGGCGCAGGCTAGCTCGAGGCCCCATTATTTGGTAGTGCAAACAGTTTTTACTTTAATGGAAAATTAATTGAAGCGATATGAGCCGATAATTATCAAAAGTGGTGTAGGTGAAGTTAAGTTGCGCCTACAGGAAATTGTTGCATGTGCATTGGACGGAAGGAAGTTTAAGTTATTGGTTTTGCATTTTGAGTTGTTGAAGTCTTGTTTAAAAATGTTGTTTAGCATAAAATACTGCGACACAGCATGATGGAGATACACCTTCATTTGCTGAATAAACCGTATATTTGCTCAACTCAGCTCTTTGTACATAGAATGCAGTATGCAGTGTATACCTATACAAAGACTACCTCAGAAAAAATGGATGTGATATTGTTAAATAATATGATTGTGTCGGATAATTTTTTGTCAATATCTTGACATTGCAAATAGAAACATTTTTCTTTAACTTTTCCTCTTTTTACTTGCGACTATAGGGACTATAAGGCAAGCTTAGGATTCGTGAACATAAAAACAAATTGAGATAATAATCAAACATGACATTACGACTATAGAAAAGTCTAAAAAAGTTAGTTGCAAAAAATGTCTTTCTGTCTGTCTGTCTGTCAGTTTGCTTAACGAGCTGCAACCTAAACGGCTTTAGCGATTATCTTCAAATTTGTCGTGTGTGATTCTTTTGGCATTCCCCAAAGGGGACATTGAATTTTTAATTTTAGGCCTAAAAATAACGGTACCTGCCATTTGAACGTTTAGGAAAAGCTTATTTTTCTCCAAAACAGCTCCAACGATTCTGATGAAATTTTTTGAGAATTTTTTTTATTGGTAATTTGCTACCATTTTCAGAACCAAATTTACGTGAAAAGTCTATTAACGGTACCTTTCATATAACGTTTTTTACTTGCGATTTAGGTACTAAAATGCAAGTTATGGATTCGTGCAAAAAAAAATTTAACAATCAAACATGACATTACGATAATAGAGAAGTTGAACAAAGTGAGTCCGGAAATTCCGTCCGTCTGTCTGTCTGTCTGTCTGTCTGTTCGCGCCTCTACAGCCTAAACGGATTGGCCGATTTGCTTTAAACTTGGTATTTAGTATTTATTAGGTAGTATCTCGGGGGGTGTTTTTCATTTTTGCTATAGGTCGAAAAATAACGATTTCTGCCATACAATTTTGAACAAAAAGTTAGATTTTCTCGAAAACGGCTCTAACGATTTTGATAAAACTTTCGGGGTGCTAATTTTTTTTATAATAATACATCTTTGAATTAGAATACATTTTTCGAAATTTGTTCTATAACGGTACCTCTCATATAACCGGTATTTTCAAATGCGGTTTTATCGTAAACTATTATCCCGATTTTAATAAAATTTTGTACACAGGAAGTCATTTATAATTCAGTTTTTTTTCGCATTTCAAAATTTTCAAAAAAATTTGGTTTTCGAAATATTTTAAAAATAGGTGGATTGAATTTTTTAAATAATTTTCCCAGATGAAAGCTACAGATTGCCTCATAATGACATACTAGAAAACAATTTTAAATATTTTTTAGAAAAGTTTTCAAAAAAGTTTTTTAAAAGAAACTGGTCGAACGATTTTCAATTTTTTTCTTCTTCCATAGACATTTAGTTTTCAAATTTTATTGCATACTTAGTTTTTCCAAGAAAACTCTGAAACTAAAAACGTGTGGTTTTCAATCTGGCAATACTTTTTTCGGAGTTGGTCTTTTTGACAGATGTCTCTTGATTTATGCTCAGTTTGGTTTGCAAATTGTGCAAATTTTGTGTGTCAAATTTTATAGTTGAGAATATCTAGGTAGCCAAATGAATTCTGCATATCAAAATTTTGCATAACTTTTTTTTCTAATTAAAATGATTTTTTTTTGAAAAAATGATATTTTTAAAACTAATCAAAAAAAATTATTTAAAATTTTATAATCACATGTATAATAATAAGCTATACAAAAACTGCATACCAAAATTTAAGAAAAAAAAAACTAAAAATAAAAAACAGGATTTTATCAAAATCCGTCCTACAATTTTCGAAATACTTTTTTCATAAATTTTGTATCATAAAAGACGTGTGATGGCATACTCCATTTTTACTAAAAACCGTTATGGGTTGTGGGTTATCCAGTGACGGTTTCACCGAGGGGCTATGGCGAAAGCGCTTATGACGATAGCGACGACGATGACAACGACGATTGAGCAAATCATGTTAACTTATACCTATTCAAAAATTGTAAAAAGGTAAATCACGCTATGGCAGTGATTTTTTTATCATATTAAAATGCAGTTGCCCACTAATACCCAACCCTATTTGGTATACGACAAAATGTTGGCTCTGTCAAACATCTTCAGAAGAAAACGCAACGCAATATATTAAATTTCAAGTTTACGACCTCGGGGACCCTGTTCAAAAAAGGGAAGAAGAGAGGGGGGGGGGGTCAAAAAATGTCGACTATTCATTAGTTTTTCATCAATAACTTCTTTTTCTTTTTCTTTTTCACGTCCTACTGTAAATTATGTATTTTTTTAAAGAACGTTATATTTTCTACATTTTGACTACCTATATAGGTAACTAATTAAAATTTTAAATATGTGTCAATTGGTTCCCGAGATAATTATTGTATAATTTTTCGTAGACAATTTTCAAGATATCCTTATAATTTATAGCTTAGTAGCTTACTCACCCGGCGTTGTTCGGGAATTCCTTACATTTTCGAAAAAACGACCCCAGCGCGGCAAGGCTTTAGGTACTTCTTACAAAATTAGCTATTTGCTTGTAAGACGACCAAAGCGGCACCAAGGGGTGATTAAAATAGCTTCTGTTACTCCTTAAAACATTACCTAACTGAACTGCCTGTAAAAGTTCCGTCAAATTCGGGGCATAAATAAGAATTTCTAAAAAAAAAACACGAATATCAGCTATCTACCTGTGAAAATCCCATCAAAATAGATCCATAAATAAGAATTTACGGAAAAAAACGACCCCAGCGAAACGTAGTTTGTAATTTAAATAGCCTAAGTTATTCAATAGAACATCACCCCAATCTGTCATTGAAAGTACCCGTCAAGATCGGAGCAGTCGTTTCCGAAACAGACAGAAAGACAGACAGACAAATATACAGACAGACATTATAAGTACAATATTATACTCTCATATGCATCTTGTAAAAAGCTGTTATTTTGGTATTTACAACAGACACTTTATTTTAATTTATGTGTATATATGTGTTATTCTGACGTATATGCTCTACTGTGTAAGGTTTCATCAAAGTCCGTTTGGTAGTTTTTGAATGGGAGAGTAATAAACATCCATCCATACATTGTAACACAAAAGGTATACGTTACAAATTTCACGTTTATAATATTAGTTGAATATAAAATGGGCCAAATGAATTACTTGCATTTTTCAATTCAATTCAATTCAATTCAATTTATTTCAATTTCAATTTATTTAAAATAACGGTTGTACAAATAAGACTTAAGTCCTTTACAGCTCATTGTAATAGTTGGGATATTGTTTAGGTAAAGATTATAAAAAAGAAAAATACAAAAAAGTAGACAACTAATTTAACCATTTCAAGTTATAACACATAAAATATTTACGAAAAGTATCTGAACTTATATGAGAAAAAAGTATCTGATAGAGAATATTAATAAATAAAAGGCACGACTGGGTCGCACGTACTTGCTCTTATGTGCTAATCCTTTTTAAGTGCAGGCGTCTTTTTGACAAAGATTTTATTTTAATATTTTTTGTATGACGTGCAACTTCCTTAGAATCGTTTTGGGGTGAAGCTCGAACGAACATGCGTCACGACAAAGGGATAAACACATAAATATATAGGATTGTTAGCTTTTGCAGTTTTTTAGTGTAGTATTATCTTTCCACTTGCTGCTTACTGTTTATAATATAATTTGCTAATAGAAAGATACAAAGGACTTTTTTCAGTTAAATTTTCATTTTGGTATGGAAAAATTTGAACAACTGGCATAAAGATTCGTCGGAATCAGCAGTATGGCAATAATGCTAGGTAAAGGGACCTTTATACATCCCAATATGGGACCAATGGAATTTATAAAGGATTTAGGTACCTACAATAAGGTTGGAAGGAAGGTAGGTACTAAAATTAAGATACGTGTTCCAACTACTGTTAAGCCAGTAGGTATAGAGACAATATTAAAAGTTAACACAGTGGTTTTGTTTATTTATAGGAAGGTGTAAACTTTTGTTTTCTCGATTGAAATTTTTGCATTCAGTAGTAATCGAATAGTTTTTTTTATTTGTTAGTTGTTTTTGTGTGTTTATGAAAGGCTTCCTTATTTATTCTGTGCTTTTATGATGATGAAAAATACTTTAAAATACGTAAGTATGTATGTAATGTAGGTTGTCACTTTCTTTTATTTGACTAATGCCTTGGCTAGGGCTTAGCCGAGCAATATGAAATAAAATGTTGGGGACAAAAATTTATGAATTCAAAAAACACTACTCATAACGTTTTTTGGAAAAAATGTTGTAAGCCATCTTATTTCTTTTGCTGTTTTCTATTTTATGAATTTTTCATTTCAAAATCGTTCGACCAGTTTTTTTTGAAAAACTTTTCGAAAACATATTTTAAATTTTTTTTTAGTATGTCAATTTTAAGAAATTTATAGTTTATACTAGGAGAAAAATTAAAAAAAAAATCTATAGATCCGTTTTCAAAATATTCAAAAAACAAAATATTTTTTTAAAAAAATTATTAAAATTTAAAAAAAAATGTTTTTGAAAATTTTGATAAGCAATATTATTTAAATCATAAAACACTACATATTTTGAAAATTTCATCAAAATCCGTCAATTAGTTAACGAGATAGTCTGATTTTAAAAAACCGGTCATATGGGAGGTACCGTTATAAAACTTTTTCTGAAAAATCCATTAAAATTAGAAGATAGATTTTGCACAGAAAACATCATTCTGAAAGTTTAATCAAAATCGTAGGAGCCGTTTTCGAGAAAAATAAGTTTTTTAATAAAAGTTATATGGCAGGTACCGTTAGTTTTGGAGCTAGAATGCCAATTCCAAAAACTGTCGGGTAGAGCACTCTAAAAATACTATATACCAAGTTTGAATCAAATCGGCCCAACCGTTTAGGCTGTAGATATCGATACGGACAGACAGACAGACAGACAGACAGACGGACGGAATTTCCGGACCCACTTTTTTTGACTTCTCTATCATCGTAATATCATGTTTGATTGTTAGAATTTTTTTTTTTTTTTACGAATGCATAACTTGCCTTATAGTCCCTATAATCGCAAGTAAAAAGAAGAATAAGGTAGAAGAAGTTAAAGATAGTAAAAAAGAAGAGCGAAAGGAGAGAAATGAAGAAAAAGGAATTGAAGAGATGTGAAAATGAGTGACGAGAGAAAACAAAACAAAAATGTGGCAACGGAGGAGGTTATGGAAACGAGAAGTGCTTGAAAAAACATTTTTAAATTTAGTGCCTCCAATAATTTGCTTAATTGATGTGGGAAGGGAGTTCCAAAGTTTCCTGTGACATGAATAAAAAGTGGGCAAGACTGGGTGGCACGTACTTGCTCTTATGTGCCTAATTACATTGGAAGGCACGATCTTGGACAAAAACAAATAACATTTACGTTGAAAGTAACACAGTTTGAACTTATAAATCCTATCAAAACCACAATACTTAACGGTTTTTAGTGACCATGCAGTACGCCACCATACGTCTTAAATAACAAAGAATTTATGAAAAAAGTATTTCGAAAATTGTACGACGGATTTTGTATTGAATTGTTTTTAAATTCTGGTATGCAGTTTTTTTGAGTTTATATACATGTGAATATAAAATTAAAAATTATTTTTTTTCCATTAGTTTTAAAAATATTGATTTTCAAAAAAAAATCAAAAATTAATTTTAATTAGAAAAAAAAGTTATTCAAAATTTTGATATGCAGAATTAATTTGGCCATCTAGGTCTTTTCAAATATAATAATATAAATATATAATTTGACAGAAATACATAGAACCGTTACCGAGAAAGCCAAATATTTAAAAAAAACGTTATATGAAAGGTCCCGTTGATAGACTTTTCCCGTATATGTGGTTCTGATCAAATGATAGCCAATACCAACAAAAAAATTCTCAAAAATTTTCATCAAAATCGTTGGAGCCGTTTTCGAGAAAAACAAGCTTTTCCTAAACGGTCGTATGGCAAGTACCTTTATTTTTAGCCCTAAAAATAAAATTTCAATTTCCCCTCTGAGGAATGCCAAGAGATACACACATACCAAATTGGAACGCAATCGCTTAACCCGTTTAAGCTGCAGATCTATGTACACCCGGACGGACAGACATATAGACAGACAGGCAGACAGACAGACAGACGGACATTTTTTGTCAATGACTTTTTTAGAATTCTCCATGATCGTAATGTCATGTTTGATTGTTATCTCAATTATTTTTATATTCACGAATCCTAAATTTGCCTTATATTCCATATAATCGCAAGTAAAAAGAGACAAGTGATCAGATAAGAGAAACTGAGAGTGATTAGATTCAAAGTTCTGGTCGATTGAGCAAATTGCAGTTTGTCGAAAAGGTACTCAGGTAAGCTTAAAACCGAGATTGGTTACAACGTTCACAAACTTCAGTTGCATGTTGTTAAGGAGTACAGTTGGAAAATCATCGGTGTCGTAAAGCCTCTTCGAAATAAGCATTAGCTGGGATTTGGTTGGATTAAGACTGAGTGCATTGCGGATCGACCATTTGTAAATATTTGACAAATCTTCATTTATTCTGGCTATCAGATCATCAATAAGCCCAATTGTCCGAGATAAATATGTCTGCGCATCATCAGCATAAAGATGAACAGATACATACATTAATAAAAAGACAGAATAATATTGGTCCCAAAATAGATCCTTGGGGTACTCCTGCAACAAGGGAACCAAGTTGGGAAGAAGTTTCACCGTAAACTACCCTTTGATGGCGGTTACATAAGTAATTATAAACTAGGCTCACCGAAGCTACACTGAAGCCGAAATAGGATCGTAATTTCAAGCAAAGCACATTATGATCCACTCTGTCAAAGGCTATGGTGTTTTCGAAATCCATACTGTATTGGGGATAACAAGCAGTGTTGACTTAGATAATTTGAAATTTGGTCCGCAAGAGCTTTCTCCAAGACCTTTGACAGACATGGCAAAATGCTTATAGGATAAAAATCTGCAGGCGATGAGGGCTGGGATTTTTTTAGAACAGGAATGACATTAGCTAACTTCCAAGTTTCAGGTAAAAGTTGATGAAGTAATACAGAAATTAATAACGTGTGTATAACAACTTAGGATATGAGGTAAGACCATTCGAAATCAAAGTTAAAATCATGAAGCAACTGATTGTTCAGAACAAAACGTGTGGGTTGCCAATATCACTAGAAAGAAAGGTTTTATTGAGTACATTAACATTTGGAATGGTACCAAGAACATTCTTTTTTCCAACACCAAATTAGTCCAGAGTTTTTTCGAAGTTTGGTTAGTGCTCAATTTGGATAAAAAATGTTTTTTCTTTGCTTTTCGAGTTACGAAAGTTGAATGATTACGAGCTCGGCAAAAAACATTCATTAATGAACTGCTAAATTTAAATTTTTGTAGCTTTAATATCAATGATATTTACCAAAGTAAAAAAACGTTTTAAGGTTTTAGTTAAAAATAATTTTAAGAAAATGGACTTTAACCCGTGAATGTGTAGGGTACCTTTAATTCGTGGATCACTATATATATCATATAGAAATGGCTCCTCTGCTAAATGAAATATAACTGCTATAACAGCACAGTAACAAAAAATTGGTTCTCTTTCAGATCCATAATGATATACCGACCTAAACGTGCCGCTAACAAGTTCCAAAAAACATCCGTCACTTCGTCATACACCAATGAACAAAAAACGCATAAATACTGTGACTATTTTTTTCGGCAGCGCATTTTGTGAATTTCTCGGAAAAAGATGTCACAATCCCACACACAACTTATCAAAAATTTGGAGTTTTTGTTGTTTGCCCTCAAATGGCCGAAAATAAGACCACTTTAGCGACGACGCCAAACCACATGACAGACCAATTAGCACAAATTAGCCAAGCCATCATTAACTTCCCGGATGTTCCATCGAAATTAATATTTTATATGGCGTTCCATTTAAATTTGGCTGTCTTAACGGAGCCCTGCGACCTCACCATCGGTTCTTAAGAATTTCAAAAGAATTTGACACCACATTGAGTTATATTGTGCACTTCGTTGTGATTTGACAGAGAGATGTATATTGTTAAGAATGGAGGCCACTTAATAACAATTAATTAATAAAATTAATCTTAACAATCAAAACTCAACCAAGAAGCTTAGCCAATCCACATGAAAACTGTAGAATTATTGAAAGTCTTCCACATTTGCTGCAATATACTGGTTTTGCTTGTCTATTTTCGCGCACAAAACTCTCAGTCAGCTGTCAAGCTGTCAAAACAAAGTGTCAAAAGTGTAGTTGGCAGCGTTGCGGTCCCGATCAAAAAGAAGTGCGACTTGCATGACAATTTAATGATGATGATTATTTTCGTTTGCGTTTAAGTAAAACGGTCCTGCGTTGGCAATGTATTTAATCAAAGCCTCCGAATCTTGATTGAGTGTAACAAGCAATTTGCGGACGAGGAATCGGGAACAGAATAGTTGGATGGGGTTTTGCTTTTGTGTGGCATGGGATGGCACGGACGAGCTGCAATACACCCAGACACTCTGTGCGCATAAGACCGCAATGTGACATTTTAATACTTGGCTAATTGCGTATGAATCCTTAAGTTAATTTTCATAATTAGGTTGAGAAGAGTGTTTTTGAGAATGCGGTATTCTCGAGATTTGTTTTATGATGATGCAACATGTGTGTCGCCATTGATGTCTATGGGTGGTGTTGGAATGAGTAAGTATGTGATAATTCATCCATTTAACCACGACAATTAGTTACTTCCATTTATATAATTTTGTTCGTATATCTTACATCTTATTTCTTATTTGGCTTTGAAAAATGTTTAATTCATATGATCTGAGTATTTTTTCTTTGACGTAACATAAACTTTTATTTTCATGTTCATAGGTTAGGTACCTACCTACCAATTTTTCATTAAATTAACTTTGATCTTAAGAAATAAAAAAGGAAAATTTATCACCAATTAGGCAAAAGAGAATTTGGATAACAATCTTCAAACGTAAGAACCCAACCGGGCCAAACAGGAGCTCAGTGTTTGACAACAAAAGCTCTATTTAATGGCCACTTTGCATCTTTTTCAATCTCGAACAATTTAATCGATATAGACAACGACGTTTGTGTGTGGTCCTCTTTGATGTTTAGCATTAGAGTCATCTTCGATCAAAAACTGGCCCAAAAGTCAACCGAATCTCGGTGTGTGTTAGCTTAATTAAATTAAGTCTTCGATTAGAAATGCTCTGGCGGCATAGTTCAAACTAAGATTGTTCTTTTTAAATGCACTGAGTTATCGATTCTTGTGGCGACACGCCAACGGACATGTCTTCCATGAGATACCTTATCTTTCGATACACTTAACCTTACATTAGATCAGAAACTCCTTGATGCTTTTAACACGTTATCTATGAATTTCAAATTAATTATTTTTCAATATCTTTTTTATTCACCGATTCTATGGGTTATGCTGAGTTCTATTTACAAACATTTTCTTGCAGCTAATTGGAAAATGCACTGATAATTAGTTGATTTTGATTAAATTGATATTCAAATTGTTTTTGATAAGGAAGACGAAATGATATCTTGGAACTAGGCTACTGTTTAAGTGGAAGATAGAAATGAAAAACACATCGAAACAATATCATTTTAAAGGAGAAATCTTTTGATTAATTTAAAGCTGTGAATATCAGGAGGCACTCAAGCAATTAGAAAATGTTTGAAAAGAATACAAATATAATCAACTTGATACAAAACAGAATTTAAAAGGGCTTAGAGTTTTCATTAACATAATATTTTATAAGCCAAGTATATCCCGAAATCAATAATAAACATTTTGCAAGGCAATGTTTTATTAATTTTCAAACTAACAAGTTTTTAACACAATTAGATTGTTTTTGAAAAACAAATTGATGAAATTGACCACAGGATAAAACTTATTATAAAAGGAGATATGAATATAGATCTAAATAAACTCACTAATAACCAAGTCAAGATCTATGCCAGCATGTATGCTTCAAAGGGACTTGCAAATGTTATAAAAGCGTAAACAAGAGTAGATCTTAAGAAATTAGGTAGGACGAGAATAGACCATTGCCTTGTACGAATGAAAATCGCTTCTGTCATTGAGACCGATGTATCAGACCATTATACATTATTTTGTGGAGTTTCGAGAAATGATTTTGATAATAGAACAAACCAAAAAGAATTATGTTTTATCAATGAAAACCTAGTTAAGGCATATATTGGAAATACGGACTGGAACAATTTAATTGAAAATGTCGAAGATTTATATAGACAGTTCGACAACATTTTTTACTATGTACACCAATTCATCACAAAAAATAACAATAAAAACACGAAAAACTCCAAATCCTTGGGAAAACTCTGAAATACGTGAGATATGCTGCCTATGTCCACTCTGTGATGAACAGACCAGCTGTATTGGCACTTAGTGAAACACAAGTTGGGGAAAATACCGATCATTCGGAATTTTCCTTGCATGGGTATTCACTTGTGCCTTTATTCTTTGCCAAACATGGCCTCGCCGTTTACATAAGGAATGATGTTGCATATCTTCAACAAAACGGTTCATGTGGTTAAAATTAACGATTAATAAGCGCATCATTCATATATGTTTTCTTTATAGAAGCCCAAAATTAGACAGAGTTTTAACTTCTAACGAATTTGATGCTTTGTCTGACTCCATTTAAGGAATTGTTTCCCGTTACCCTCACACTGAAATCGTTATTACGGATGATTTCAATGTACACAATTCCAGTTGGCTTCGCTTTTCTCACCAGACAACACCCGAAGGAAGGTATGTTGAGATTTTCGCTGAGTTTTTTTTTTTTTATAATTAACGCGCGCACAAGGGACTATTTGTTTCCCTTTTAATGTAACACACTGCGCGGGCATTAAGAAGATAGGGAGGGGAGAGATAGGAGGTGTCGATTAACATTGGTTTTGAATGTTTGCATATTGAAATGGCAAGGGAAAATCCCGCCGGTAAACTATTCCAAATTCGTGTTGTTCGGCTAAAAAAAGAATCCCTATATTTCACGGTACGTCCGAAATTGGGCTCCAGGGTGAACTGATGAGCATTCCTTGCGAGACGAGTATTACGGGAGAAACGTTTAAGCGGAGGCATGCAACTAGCTACTTCGAGTAAACATTTTTTGTAAAAGAAACGATAAAATAAGGAAAGACATGAAACATTGCGTCGGTGTTCGAGTGGGACAATTGTTTCAGCGGCAGTTCTATTTCCTATCAATCTTAACGCTAGATTTTGAATTCTATTAAGTTTGTGAAGCACCTGCCCAGAGGTATGAGTTATACACGAGTTAAGGGTGTATAAACGCTTTATAAATTGTAGCCAGATCAGATGGGGAAAAATACTTCTTACACCGATACAGAAAACCTAAGCACTTAGCAGCATTCTTAGCGATTTCAAATATATAGTCGTTCCAACGGAGGTCGTCGTTGACACACATACCTAGCACTGAGAGCTTTTCGGTTTCTTCGATGTAAGGGCCATTCATGGACAAACTCCACACGATTTCTATTACCCCATTTGACAATGCTGTATAAATCGGAGTTTAATGAGCTTGACATATGGTACCGTTGCAATTGTACGTCCGAAGGCGAAGGACGTGAATTATCGAACGAATATAAAAAGCTTTCGATCTTCGAGATATTCCTTAAGCTGACGGTTAATCAGTGTTTCCATGACCTTAGAAAGAAGGGATGTCAGTGCTATGGGTTGGTAGGAGGAGGGGAAGGATGGGTCACCTTTCTTAGGGACAGGCTGGACAAATGCTGTTTTCCATCTTCTAGGAAAGATGCCAGAAGAGTAGGAGCGATGGAAAAGCTTACGCAGTGGCTTTGCCAGTGTGGAAGAACACCTCTTCAGAAGAATCGGGGGTATACCATCCGGGCCAGCGGATTTGTGTATATCGAGATCTTTGAGAACTCTTGCTACTGTACGAGTGCGGAAAAAAATCTGTCCCATGGAAAAACTTACATTCTCAAGTACAGGAGGGGCAACGTTGCTATGCGGCAGCGTGGAGCTGCAGCGAAATGGGCGGCGAGCAAGTTTGCCTTCTCTGAAGAGTAAAAAATTGGTTTGTTATTGTCGATGAGCGTTGGAACCGAAGATGTTGAGGAGTTTTTATTATTTTTTACAAATGACCAAACATTTTTACTGCCTTTGGGACACTGCAGAATTTTTTGCCGTAATTTTTGGTCATGCAAAAATTTGGTTCTTTCAATAACGGAGTTGCATGAGTTCCTTGCTTGTTTGTGCTTTTTCCGATTTTCCTCTGTAGGGTTGGCTTTGTAAGATCGGAAACTTACTTCTTTGAGCTTGATAGCTTCTTTACACTCAGAATTAAACCAAGACTTTTCTTTAGGTTTGACGCTTTTTACTCTGTTAGGAATAAAAGCACGCATCCCTAGAAGAATCAAAATTGTGATCATTTCAGCACTGGCATCAATGTCACTATCGAGGAAGCATAGTGACCAGTTAAAGTTTCGGAAAAAAATATTCAGGCCGTCCCAGTTGGCTTTCTCGTATTGCCAAACGGTCCTGGTGGGAAGTTTTTCTTTAACTGGATGGGTGGAGGATGAGAAATTAGCTGAAATGATACAATGGTCTTAAGTGCCAAATGGAGAAGTTACACTAATGGTATATTTATCAGGGTGAGAAGTAAGAAACAAGTCAAGAGTATGGGCGGCTTGCCCAGCAACATCCGGTATACGCGTTGGCATATCGATCAGTTGGGTAAGGTGATGTAACCCGGCAAAGAGCTCGACATACCTTCCTTCGGGTGTTGTCTGACCAGAATAGCGGAGCCAATTGGAATTGTGTACATTGAAATCGCCCGCAATAACGATTTCAGTGCGAGGACAAAGGGAAACAATTTTCGAGATGGAATCAGACAGTGCATCGAACTAGTTACAAGTCGAATTACTGTCAAGATTTGGACTCCTGTAAATAAAACAATAATGAATGACATGCTTGCGGACAGTGAATTTGAGCCATAAGAAGTTAAAGTCCTTGTTGGCACATTGCCCATATTGGGGAAGGCTCTGACAAGCAATATAATTCCTAACATAGACCACGAGACCATGATGGGAAAAGAGTAATGGCACCAAGCTATACCCATGTAGAGCAAATTCTGATAAATCAGTATTTACTCCAACCTGGGTTTCACTTAATGCCAAAACAGCTTTCCTGTGTTGAACAGTGTAGACGTACACGTGAAAGAAATTCTTTCTTAAACCACGAACATTTGAATACACGACACAAAAATCACTTACCATTTAAAAATACTTACATACAAAAACACAACTCTGATTAAGTCGAATTGCGCAGTGAAAATCCAAGTTAACTTCTGTAATAATCAAACTGTCTTAGGTGTTATGCCCATAAGACAGCCTGTTTACAAAAAATCAATTTAAACATTCAGCACAATAGGACAAATTCAGATGCCCTTATCTATTTACCGCAAGCATTGTATGGTCATACGATGCCTACAGTAGATAAGAAAGAGGCAGTTAAGCACAAAGGTCTTGGGACAGATTAGAGGATAATTTGTTATGCGAATGCGTTTTATTTATTTTTTTTCTTCCTCAGCGCGAGATGGCATCTTTATCATTCATCCTACGACGCGAGTGAATATTATTATTTTTTTCTAAAGCACTCGCGATAACAATAATAATAAGTGATATGTGGGAGCAACTCTTGTTCGCAAAAAGTAAAAAAAAAACAGCAAAATTATGAAGAAAACACTAACTTGGTCTTTATTTCTCGAAGGTTTCACATCGAATGCATTTCTTAGAAAATAACTTAAAAATAACTGAGTTCATAAATTATTATCTACACTATGGTGATTAAATTGCAAGCATGTAACTCAGAGTTGAGTTTTATCACCGACTATGTTTCTTACATTTATCAACGACATCTGCCGATGACGGTACCTACCCTATAGTTGTTCGTGTTCATTTCGAAATTTACAACCATGATCTTGGGATGTGGAACTGCAACGGCAGCGTATGATAAGTTCATTGGATTCTGATATTGACAGGATTGTCTAAAGGACAGTTAGGAGATGCCTAAAATGTTGCTGTCCGTCACATCTGGCTTCTTCTTCTTAGGTGGGGCTTATTCCGAGATTGACTAAGGCCTCAACAAACAAGCTTTTCCAGCTAGCCTGGTTTGTACTTGAATTTGGTCTCAGGGTCTTTTCTACTTCCGTATGCGACACAAGTCTCGGTGTTTCTCTACTGCATTGGTGTTCATATATTCCCTACATGACCCAGCCACCTGAGACGTTGGATTATATTCTTTTATTTAGTTCTATGTCGCTGTACAGCCCATTAATTTCCTCATTTAATCTCCTTTTCCACAAACCGGGTTTTAAAAATCATCACGAAAATATTTCTCTTGAAGCATCTTCTATGGCTTTGTTCTTTTTGAGCTAATATATAGCTGCCTTTAGTATTTATAGATTGGAATTGTTGTTCTATTCCGCCCAAATATAATGGTTCATTCTGCCTGATAACGGTTCGTCATTATCGTTATACAGTCTGCCGGAGCTCTTCTTCCATATTCTCAACATATAGACTGTGATTCTACTACGATGTTCCCTTATCGTCTTTGCTTATGTTCAAGCTTTCTAGCTTTAACAATTTCTATTTATCTTTTGATAAGACTTTCGAACTGCCATACCACCTCTCCATTTTGTCAATCTTTCTGACAAGCCATTGTTTTTCTTATCGTCAAAACAGGTGTTTCGTTATGGTGTCGATGTAAGACCCAGCACTTTAGAGGTGACCTCTCAGATGGAATTGTGGCAATGTTCTACTAGTTGTCAATACTGGAAAAAGGTTCAGCCACAGACAAGAAATATTTTTCTCGAGCATATTCATAACAGAATTTAATGCGAGTATAAGAACAGTTTTCCACCATGAAAATCTAACAATCTTAAGATGAAACTCTTAGTTTTCCAATCTTTCAGAACGGAAAATTGTTATAACATACGTTTCATATCATGCAATAGGCTATACGCAACAAAAAACATTATGCTGCTCATTAGACCTTAACTCATTCCCCAATTAGAAATGTATCTTCTTCTTGATGAATCCATGATGAATTGCATCTGATACCAATCTGAGGCTCAATTTCATACATCTTCAATTATAATTGTACCATATTTTTATCAATTTAGCATCTTCAAACCGCAACAAAGTTATAATTGAACTCAAGTTCACGTATACCCATTAAGCTTTCTGTGATGGCATATATCCGATTCCACATACCCCAATCCCCAAACATTCGAAACACAATACCTGCCTAATAGCACACACACGTGCGCCCTCTATTTCATAGCAATTAATTTAATCTTGGTGGAGTATAGGTATCCTGCAACTTTCACTTTTTAACAATTTCCAACAACAACACAACCACCCCACAAAAAAATAAACAAACAGATTATTTTCTCGTCGTTAATTCCGAGGGTTGTTTACATCGCCCCGGACCCGGAGTCTCAAAGGCAACCAATCATACTGAATTCTCAAGCCACAAAGTCGCTTGTTTGCGCTACATAAAATTGAATTAAATTTCAGATCCGGCTTTATGACACAACAGACAACACCAAAACACCCTGGCTGACACCCTAGTCCTCGGTTTTTCCACACAATCAGAATGTGTTTCTATATAAAACCCAAATTTCATTCGGATCCAACGGACCGAATGATACGAGGGTGACTGCGACAGTCAGCAGCAGCAGAAGCAACATTATCCCCTTAAAAGGACCAAAATAGATAACCGAAAACCTGACTTGAATAAATAAGGACTCGCACTCGGGCTCGGGGATGATTTTTCGCATCATGACCTTTCAATCGAGGACTAATGCGGATAAATGATCTGACAATTACGACCAGCAGGAGATGTTTCGAGGTGTCAGTCAATTCAGTTTTGTGGCCACCATTAGCCTGGCAGATGAGCCTGCTGGTTCTTAGCAGTTTAATGTGTACCTAGCTATATTGCTTGGATGTTGGATGAAAGTAAATAATGTAAGTTCGTGCCTTCGGAGCGTGAAACTGAAATAGAGGATAGTCCTCCATGTTAAAATGGGATTGTTGACATATTTAGGGATGTTTTATTGGCTCAGGGGTCGCAGCTCGCAGCAAGGAATCATGTTACGTGTAGTGTTGATTGATACGCGATTTTATTGTAGCGTGAAGTTACACCAGGACTTTTATTTATGTTTGAGGAGAGGAGTTAGTGTTTTTCTTTATGCTTGCATTGAGAATTATTTTTGTTTGCCAATTTATTTTTCATTGAGTGCAGTGTTTTCGAATCCTAACATAAACAAGTTTAGTATCACGCTTAATACTTTTAAGCATAAGGTATTGAAAACAAAAAAGGCGTTTTAAATTCTCTGTTACATTTTACTGAATCAAAATTATTTAAAATTTAACTAATAAATCTGTGGTCGTAATCCATAACCGCTTAAGTCGAGTTAAGTCGAAAATGACTTTTTGTAATAGCCGTGTTCAGAATACTAAGATCTATAGACACTCAAATTTGCAGATCTGTATCTTTTCTTAAACGAAAGTTATAAGCTAAGAACCTAATAGCTTAAGTCATATTTTTAAAAATGTCATAAGCCAAAAAGACTTAACTTGAAAAATATGTATTTTTTTATAACGACCGCCTCATAACTTAAGTTAGGTTTTTTTAAGCATCAATAATTTGATTTGCCGTAAAAACCTATCTCAAGATGAACTATTATTATCTGGCGTTTTGAAAAAAAAAATTGCCATACATTTATAAGTTGAGTTAGGATATCTTTTGTCTTCCCATATTTAAAAACTCTATTTTTTTCCATTTCATAACTCAAGATAAGCTGTTATTCCTAAATGCATAATAGATGTATTATTTTCGTAACTTGAGTTAGGCTTTTATGGATAATTACATTTTTGATTTTGAATGCACTGGCACTTAAGTTAACTTAAGTTCTTATGGCATCCTTAATATTAGTAATTTCAAAATAATATATCGAGTTAGGCCGTTATTCCATATTTGAATCTGAAAAATCGCATATCTAAGTAGACATAGGTTTTTCTGCCTCAAACAAATACGTGGGGAGATGAGTCAAAGTTGATTTAGGCTTGTTGCGTCCAGTCGCATCAGATAAATTTAAAAAAAATTGTTTTTTGTTTAAGAAGTTATTGTGGTTTGTGAAAGTAAAAAGTGAGTGAGAGTCCGTTTGTCTGTGCGTGTGTCTACACTCCATTCCACCCTAAACGAAAATGGCTGATTTATTTACATTACATTACATATTGATCTGCTCCGTAGATAAATCTACGAAGTAGAGACACTTATGAGCACCGGCTACTGAGGCCATCGGCTCCAGACAATTACAAGACAACAAACAAGACGACATTGATAAAGGACAGAACAGAAGATAGAAAGATGACGGAAAAACAGAAAACACATAACACATGTCAACAGCACGCAGTTGGTTTTCGGACGGTCCTCCATCTTTCCACTAACCACGCGCAACGATGCTTGATTTCGCTGATCTCACGGGAAGCGATGCGTTTGACGTTTTAAATTGATTTTTATTTAACTTTTTCTTATATCTACTTAAATGCTAGACAAAAATAACTTAAATTTATCTTATCAACGAAGGGTTTTATTTTTCACCTAGAAAAATTAAACTTTCAAAATATTCATCTTGGGGGTAGTAAGCCCCGAAGATTTGTCCATTAGTTGAGGTCATCGCCCTTCGTGGGAAGCGAAGCTTTATCGGAGCCAAGGCCGTTGACTGATTTATATATCTCCTTTATAATTCCGATTTTAATTTATACTGTTTTTAAAGGTTTAACCAATACTTCATCTTTTGTAACGCCTCGAATTTCAGATGTTTGTCTTACATATTATTGTTATAACCTTTTGTTTTAGAAAGAATAAGGGGTTTTGAAAATGGGACTTTTTTCTCAATATCCTGGTGTTGTTGACATAAGTAAGGAATTTGTTAAAAAGCTCAGATCGAAATCAGAAATATTTATTTTCAACACTTAAAAAAACCAAATGAAATGAAAGACAACAATTATTACGTCCTGAAGACATTGTTATGGATAAGATGCCTAACTTTGAGCCTAGTGTACAAAACGAAGCACATTCTTCATCGAACGGGATAAATTTTAATATAGACTTCCTCGGATGATACTTTGAATGATCCGAATTTCAATTTATCAGGAAGTTATTCAGGTTATTCCAGCTCTGTGAGTGATGAGGAATTAATTGCTATGGAAGCTCAAATTGAACAAGCTTTAGCATCACCGAAATTCAAAAATAAAAAAAAAAGTATGAATCAGTCACTGGAAATACCGTTAGAGCTAGATTTTTTAAAACATTTGACAACTGCAGAAGCAAATGTCATGAAAAAGTAGACACGGAAAACATTGAACTTTATTCAACCAATACTGGTCGCTAGGAAGCTACGATCAGAGGATTTTGTATATGAGTTCTATAATTACCATAGGGGCTAAGAAATGTGATACTTTGGTGAATGAAGTAAATAGGAAGCGGAAACTTGACCATTCGATGAGATATTCATTGACAGTCAATGGAAATACTGTGAATGTTTGTAAAAAACATTTTCTTTACTGTTTTGACGAAACAGAGAGTTTCATTAAAAATGTATTACAGAAAAAAATATCCTCTCCTGCTATTCCCTTTCAAAATATAAGAGGGAAACATACTCCTGCCAAATACAGTAGAGAGGTTGAAGAAGAAATAAGGAGACATATTTTAAAATTTCCGGCTTATGAAAGCCATTATAGAGGGATACATGTAAAAAATACTTGGCAAATATTTTAAATCTTACATCCATGCATCCATCGCCTTTAAATTACAGAAACCGAAAATCCTGTTAGCCTGTCAAAATATTCCCAAATTTTTAAAACCATGGGTTTAAAGTCCAAAGCCCCAAATGTTGATACATGTTCTACCTGCGACCCGTATGTTTCCAAAATCAAAGTTGCGGAGACCCAAGACATCAAAAATAAAACTAATTGAACAAAAAGCTAATCATTTAAACAAGGCCGACATGGCTTACGAAGCAAAACGCATTGACAAAACAGAAGCAACAAAATCGAAATTGATTAAAGCGTTCGCCTTTTGACCTACCGACACCGTTTTTAAGAAACTCCATAAGTTTCTATAAAAGACAACTTTGGACGTTCAATTTAACTGTTCATGACTAAGAAAAAAAAAATGTTTTATGTGGCATTAAGGAATAGCGTGCCGTGGTGGGAATGAAGTGTCATATTTTAAACATATTTTAAAATTTTTTTAAGTATGTCAATTTTAAGAAATCTATAGTTTATACTAGGAGAAAAATTAAAAAAAATCTATAGATCCGTTTTCAAAATATTCAAAAAACAAAATATTTTTTAAAAAAAATTATTAAAATTTAAAAAAAAATGTTTTTGAAAATTTTGATAAGCAATATTATTTAAATCATAAAACACTACATATTTTGAAAATTTCATCAAAATCCGTCAATTAGTTAACGAGAAAGTCTGATTTTAAAAAACCGGTCATATGGGAGGTACCGTTATAAAACTTTTTCTGAAAAATCCATTAAAACTAGAAGAGAGATTTTGCACAGAAAACATCATTCTAAAAGTTTTATCAAAATCGTAGGAGCCGTTTTCGAGAAAAATAAGTTTTTCAATAAAAGTTATATGGCAGGTACTGTTAGTTTTGGAGCTAGAATGCCAGTTCCAAAAACTGTCGGGTGGAGCACTCTAAAAATACTATCTACCAAGTTTGAATCAAATCGGCCCAACCGTTTAGGCTGTAGATATCGATACGGACAGACAGACAGACAGACAGACAGACAGACAGACGGACGGAATTTCCGGACCCACTTTTTTTGTCTTCTCTATCATCGCAATATCATGTTTGATTGTTAGAATTTTTTTTTTTTTTACGAATGCATAACTTGCCTTATAGTCCCTATAAATCGTAAAGTAAAAATAGGGAAAAGAGGAGCTGGTGCAGTAATTGTGAGCCAAATTTCAAGCGTCATGGAAATACCTTGCATTTCAAAGAAGAAAAAGAAAGACCTCATGGACCTAAAGCAATACATAAATCCTGATTACGATCCATTTTATGACAACTTCAAATGCAGCATTGATGAGCCAAACTGTCATCCCGATTTAATGGAGTCTGATCTGGAGGAAGATTAGATTAACAAATTTTTTTTTTATTTACATTTTTATGTTTTTATGAAATCATTTGTTACGTTTTTTTTGTTTATTAAGTATCTGTAATTTCTAAAAAAAATTGCTGGATGTAAGTTCACATAAACACTTTAAAATAGACAATTAAACAACAAACTTAATATTTAAAATGCAAACATTTCAAATATTTGATTTTTTATTTACTTATATGACGATGAAGTGTATTTGATAAAACAATGGCTTTTTACTAAAAAAATAAAACAACGTCAACTGGGACTGCTACTTTATTTAAAATCCAATTACCATATAATTATCTTAAAAAATTATGGTTTTGAGTGTTCAAGACTTTAGTTAACAAAAAACTTAACTTATCAAAAACAACTCATTTCATTGAAGGCAAAACGACCTAAGTCCATATTTTATAGAGAAATTAATCATCTTACTTTAACACACCATAACAGCCTAACTTGATTAAAGCAAAACAACTTGACTGGAGTTACACTATTTATTTATTTTTTTATTCGCAATAAGCCATAACAGCTTAAGTGTTTATTTCTTAAATTCCTCCTTAATAAAAAGTTTTACTTTTATTTTCTCTTGACACATGATAAAGGAGTAGTTTTTTTTTTACATTTAAAAATCTTAAAAATAACAATTTTCCTTTTCCCAGCGAATTTTTGAAACTTTAAACTGCTCTCCTGAAAAGTATGAAAAATCGACTTAAACTGTTATGGCTTGTGGCCACTGAAATATTCGCTGCATCCTGGGCCAATTCAAACAATCAAATATCTACTTACTATTTCACCAAACTATAAGACTGGAAATCCTTTAGCAAACACACACTATCCAGCGTGCATCGCAAGACGCCATTTCAGATGTTTCATCCACAATATCTAAGTACGGCCAGCTATATGTATAGCCAACTGTAAGGCTCATTAGTTCAATTGCAATGAACACGAACACAGCGTGAGCAGACGAATTGTGCATTGCTGACCAATCGGAGGAGGAATGTCCAAGCCACATGGAAGTTTGCCCACTAATGAGTTTTTCGAAAATCATCGCCCATGGCGTCCCACCTCATCCACAAGAATTCCAGTTCCATGATTGGCTACAACAAGCCCACGATCAGGTGAGGATCGGCAGAAGATCAAAGAAAACTACAACCACTTCATGGTGGGTCTTCTTTAGTATATTATGTCCATTAGTTGCGCCGCCCGAACCTATTCGTGATCTTCAATGGAACATGGATAAGACCACAATTCAACAGTATGGACCACAAGTGGAATGGCGATGTCAACAAATTAAGTCAATGGTTGCCCAAAAGAGCTTTCACATTCCATAGCAGCTCAGTATTATTAAGTGCTCCCCAAGTATACCTCCGTCACACTGGAGTGCTAATTGATGCCGCAAATAATTGGACTGTTTGATCAATAGTATGCCAACTCATATTATAGTCTTAATGTTCGTATCTGTAAGATGCTTTTAATATTCAACACGAGTGATAATTAAAAGAGCTTTCATGTGTCGCCGGAGATATCTTTATCAATTGTGACGAGTTATGAGATGGAAGTTAGTAGGTTTTATTAATTAATGCCATATGGTTTATTGGGTTTCACCGACAGCTAGCGGGCCAATTGATTTAATCAAATTGAATTAAGGTTCGAGATTCGTACCATAAATGGTAGCTAAGGCACTATACTAAATACGGTTTCTCTTTTATTAACACGATCGTTTAAGTTGTTCAAGACAATCTTTTGTTTCAGACTATTCATGTTTTATTAGCTGGATACGTTATCACCTTGATAGAAACACGAAATATATTAGAAAAGTAAGGTTATAAAACAAGTATGAAGAATGATGACGGTTATTTATTTGTTTATTTAAAACTATTATTTTATTATTTGGATTATACAAATAATATTACATTTACATAATTAGTGACGATTTAAATTGAATTAAAGTATAATTTGTTTAAATTTCAATGAAGTAAGATTAAAATCTCCGAAGGAATTATAATTATTGAACTGTTTACAAAAGAGAGAGAACTGTTCATGATTTAAGTAGTTTAAAGTAGTTTCATGTGTTCGCAAAATTTTATAATTTCGATTTGGACGGAATGGCACATTTATTTTTATTAAGGAAAGCAAATAAGGCGAATTTATATCACCGTTTAAAAGTTTAAATATGAATGCAGCATTGAGTGATGACCTCCTTTCCTCGAGCGTATTAAGACCAATCCGTAAAAGCCGCGAACGATATGGTGGAAGATGGTGATAATTATCCCAGTTAAGATGATTTTTTTTTTTAGATTTAGATTTTTTATTATTAATTTCAAAAGTTTTTACAAATATTTGTGTTACCCACTAAGCTTTATGCTTATCTGTGGGTGGTTGAATTTTCAAGAAATATTCGAATTGATTTGAAGTGATTATTATTATTATTAATTGATTACATGTAAAATGAAGTTTAATGTTTAATACAAAAGTATGAAATTTATTTTTTTATATAAAAATATAAAATAATGTTTTTAATAAGGAAATTGTTTTTTTTTTCTGTTTTTTTTTAACAAAATAATAGATCATAAATTGAAAAAAACAATTTTATACATTTTTTAGGTTTTTTGAAATTTTGAATGTTTTTTAAGTTGGCTGGTAGCTGGTTCATAATTGATGGTATCGCATAACTCAGTTGTCTTCTTCCGTAGTTGTTGTATACCGCTGGAATCTCGAGTAGACCTTGCGCTCGTCTTCTGGTGTTAATGTTGTGTGAGATAGGTTGCTGAAACCTTACATCGTCGTAGTATTCTATTATAGCTGACATTTTATAAATATTTTCAACATTCAAAAACTTCATGATTTTTATCAATTATTTTAAAGATTCTATGCTGTAGATTGACGATATTATTCATGTGAGTATTTGATGCGTTTCCCCAGGCCAAGATTCCATACCTCAATCGAGATTCAACAAGCGAGTAGTAAACTTGTTTTAGGACATCTTTTGTTGAATACTTTTCCAGATAAAAGAGAGCAAACATAGAACTTCTCATGCTACTCCTTATGCTCTCAATGTGTTGGCGCCAAAGAAAATAATCATCGATTGTGACTCCAAGATATTTTGTAGATGTAACTACTTCAATTGCATCACTTTTTTGAGCATGTGGACATTTTTCGTTTTGAAAGAAGATCCTTATTCCTTCCTCTTTTTGCTGTGGTGAGCGAATATGCATGAGTTTCGTTTTGTTGGCATTAATGACCAACCCAAATTCATGACACCATTTAGAGACTTCATCAAACTCTTGTTGCATAACGTTAATAGCTGTTTTAAGGCACTTGTGTCTAACAACAATTGCTATGTCATCTGCGTAGGCAAAAACGGTACTATTTTTTAAAACTCCAAAAAGTGCATTCGTAAAAAGAAGGAATAGAACCGGACCAAGTTTTGACCCTTGTGGTACGCCATATGTACAAATTTTAAGTTTGAAAGTCCTATCTTTTAAATAATTCTCCATCCATTTCCATAATGTTCCTCTTATGCCAATTTTGTATAGAACCTCCTTGAGTTTTTCATGACTTAGAGTGTCAAATGCTTTGCAGTGAAGTCCACGAACATAACTAAAATATGATGATTTTTATTTAGGCTCATGTTGATGACGTTACAAAATTCCCCAAGTAGTTTTCCCCTACTTTTTCCTCTTTGAAAACCATACTGATTGCTTTGCACTAGGCAGTGTTTTTCAATAAACTTGTTCAAGCATTTTAAAACGACTTCTTCCAAGCATTTTTCAAAAGCGGCCAAAATAGAAATAGGCCTATAGTTTTGTATTTCGTTTTTCTTTCCTCCTTTATAAATGGGTCGTATAAGTGATGTTTTTAAAACTTTTGGAATACATCCTTGCATCAGACTTTGGTTGATAATTACTTGCAAGATTGGTGTCAGAAAATCAGCATTCAGTTTGATATCACACGCTCTTATCCCATCAGCTCCTGGGCTTTTTCTCGTTTTTAAATTATACAGTATGTTTCGAGTTTCAATTTCATCAGCCTCTTCAATAAATATAGACTGAGCGATATGTTGACTTGTCTGATTGGACGTTTTGTAAGTACAATTATGTATAATTTTAGATGCTTGTGTGGAAAAAAACTCGGCAAATTCTTCAGCTATGTCACAAACATTCAATTGAATACAAAGATTGTTTTCTATTGTTTCATCAATTGATAGTTTTTTTCTACCCAATAGTTCATTTACAATACTCCAAGTTTTCCTCGGGTCATGTTTTGCATTTGTCAGTTTTGTTTTGTAAAAGTTTGCCTTTTTTATTTGTATATTTTTGTTCACGTAATTTCGTAGCTTTTTGTAGTCAGAATTGTAAACTTCGTTTCTTGGGTTATTTTTCTACCTTTTATAAAACACGTCTCTTTTTTTGCACAGTTCAATAATGTCTTTCGTTATCCAATTTTTGTTTTGTCGTTTTCTTGTTTTTTGAGTTTCGGTTGAGTTTGCATATATGTCCATCATTTTCTTAACAAATTGATTACAAAGCCGTTCGACGTCATGTTAATTTTCATACATTTCTTGCCAATTTGTTTGCTGAATAAGTCGATTTACTTTTTCTTGGTTTATTTTTGTTAGTGTTTTATTACATGTCTTTATCTGGTTCGTTTGTTGTTTTATACCGTAGAATGTTGCAAAGTGATCAGATATAACTGTTTCTATAACTGCTGAAACGACATCGTTTTTCGGGATTGTAACAGATATGTGGTCAATTAAAGTCCTGGTGCCTGTTGATATGTTAACTCGTGTACTGTTTTTGAATAATGTTCATTAAAACCTTTTGATGACATCATCTCAATATATTTTTTGGTGTTGTTATTGTCCAGATCTTTAGTGTCAATATTAATGTCTCCAAGAACTATTAAGTCTTTTTCGTTTTTAGTATGTTGGTCAAATTCATCGATAAATAATGTTTTACTTCGTGATGGTGGTCTATAAATAGCAAATAATAGAAACTGTTTTTGAATGGATTTAATGCGGGCAATGTGACAGGAGTAATATGGGCACCAAACTTGGCAACCATATTCCAAGATCGAACGAACCAGTCCAACAAACAGGCTCTTTGTCACATAAGGGTCGTTGAATTCTTTTGACCATCGTTTAATCATTCGTAGACGAACAGAAACTTTTGCAGTTATAGAATCGATGTGCATTCTGAAGTCTAATTTTGAATCAAATATTACTTTTAAGTCTATAAAATAATTAATTGAATTATTTATAGAGTATTCATTAAAAAAAACATTTTTAACTCTAGCGAAGGTCATTACTTTGCATTTCTTAGAGTTCAGTGTGAGATCATTCTTATTACACAATTCCTGCAAATGATCAATATCAGATTGCAGTTGTATATCACAGTATTTTATCACAGAGGGAAAATCATTTATAAAAAAATTACGAATAACAGTGGTCCCAGGTGGCTTCCTTGAGGCACGCCAGACTTGACATCTATTGCGTTGGATAAATGAGACTTGAACTTAACATATTGAGTATGAGATGATAAATAACTTGCAATCCATTGCACAAGTTTTGGGGACCAGCCGAAAAGTGAAAGTTTTCTAACAAGCAGCTGGTGATTAAGTTGATCGAAGGCTTTGGAGAAGTCAGTGTATATTACATCCGTTTGATGACCATTCATGAATCCTTTTGTTATGCATGATGTAATTTCCAACAGATTTGTTGTTGATGCTGTCTGTCCGATAGATGCAATTTTACACCATGTATCAACTCATGGACTATTGTAGATTCCATCATATTGGGAATAACGCTGGGTTTTGCTATACCTCGGTAGTCAGACATGTTGCATCGGTTTCCTGATTTAAGAAAGTGGAATTATAAATGAAGACTTCCAAGCATGCGGGAAAACGGAAGACGACAAAGATAGGTTAAACAAATAACATAAAGCACTAGCCAAGGAATGACAGCAGTTTATTAAAACACAGGAAGGAACATTATCAGGTCCAGTAGAAAATTAATATGTTAGCATCTTTAATGTAGGCTTCTGGTTATAGTTTTTTTTTTTTTTAAATTGAATTTTACTGCCTATTAGTTTCTTAAAACATCTTATTAGATGTTAACAACCAAGCAAATACTTTATATCGTCTGGTTTGGTTTATCCTTGACATGGTATTATGATATAAAAAAATTCGTCAGTATTTTGTTTGATTGATGAAATCAGATGATTCCAAGGTTCTTATGATTTAAGGCGAAAGATAGATGAATGAGTTTGGGATTTTTGTAAAGCACTTTGACCTTAGATGTCCATCTGCTTCAATAAGTGTTAGTCCCAATTTATAATACTTCGGAGTTTAACTCCTTTTCTTCTATGTAATATGATCCTAGCAGTTTCTTTCTTTGTTGTATGAGATCTTCTCAGTCTCCAAGGATGTGATCGGGAGATTCTTCCTGTTTGTTACAGTATCTGCATTGGTCTTCTCTCAACTCATAATATTTTGAGATGTTTTCTTAGCCTGAAATGTCCAGTTAGGACGCCTGCTAAAATTCTTACATTATTTCTGCTCATATTAATCAATTCTATGTACCGTTTTTTGTTAAACGTACCAAGTAAGAGCTTGGCTTGATGCTAGATCGGGAGGTCGTTCCAGTATTTTGCACGGTTTTGTTCCTCCACCCATTTGAGTTACCTCTTGGTGTGGTTCTCTGTTAAGCAACAGAAAGGTTCTGTTCCTCTATTTCGCTCCTACTTTTGCCAGTTCATCAGCCTGTTAATTTCCTTTTATTCCTATATGTCCTGGTACCCAGTATATTGTTATTTTGTTCCTACTTTCCCAATCTGTTCGAGCTTCTCTAAGCTCTAACCATTCGCTTACAAGTTTTAAAGTGATTGTGTAGGACCTTATAGTCCGGGAGCCAGGTACGAATTATGTCAATCATTTCCTCTCATGCGATAATTGGTGAAACGCATCAGGGAATAGTATTATTAAACCTCGTGAACGTCATCTGCGGTTCCGTGGGTGGGATGGACAGTCCAAAGCGTTATAACATTCAAAGTATCAGCTGGCGGTCTTTCCACCGAGTTACAGCCAGCTGATATTTACATTCATTTATAGTTGCGTATATTAGCTGAGAGGAAATCACTGAAAGTTAATTTTTATTTGCAATAACTTTGATAACCTTGTTCTCTCGCTTGGGTGTAGAAGACTATCTGTTCCCCGATTTACTTTGGCAAACCTTGCAAATGTTGCTTTTGCGTGCTTTCTATGAATAAGTGCAGAGGTGTCAGGTTTACAAAAACTTCTAAATGCTGTCGTTTAAGGGCTCTTCATAGCACCTATTATGCATATACATGTAAGTCTCTGTTCTTTCTATCTATCGCTTTTTTGGTGGTTACTAGGTCTGTTCTTTTATACCAGGCCACCGCTCCATAGGTTAGGATCACTCTCACCATTCTTACGCGCATCCACCGGAAGATGCTTGGCTTATACTCCCATGTTTTGCCTGCAATTCAGGGCTTTTGTGGCTTTTTCTATAGCGGTTTTTCATTTGCTTTTCCACGAGAGTTTGCTGTGTAGAATTAAGCCTAGATACTTCTTTCCTCCTTCTTTGGTTCTATATTGACTCTGTCCAGTGTTATGGGTTACATATGTGGTAGAAGTCTTTTTCTAGTAAAGGGAACTACAGAGATTTTGGTGGGATTTATGTTCAGTTCCACCGATACACATCATTCCCTTGTGGCTATCAATCCTGTTTGTATTAGGTCACATAGGGTTCCCTCGAATTTTCCACAGGCTAATAGTGTTATATCATCCGCAAAGCCAAAGCAATTGGTATGCTGTTAAATTTTCGAGTAATTCATCTATTTTTTTGACGTTTGGTCTAATGTTACGACCAAACTTTATGATAAATATAAGGGCTTGCCACTATGTTTTAAAAATGATTTCGGGCAAGTAGCCACCTCGGCTGGGCTGGCTCGAATAAATTCCAGCCGAGAGGCCCAATTTTCCCAATTTTATGAAAATAGAGTTGGATTTTGTTAGTCCGCAATCAAAGATCCTTCCACAAAATCTTCCATAAAGTGGATTGGCACAGCTCCAATTGTTGCTCGCGATGGCGGATGGACTCATTCGTTCCTTCTTCGATATTCTGCTCCGCCGAACCGAATCGTTATTTTGCTTATAAATTTGAACGATTTACAAACGTTGTTCAGAAGTATATCAATTAATTATGCAATGGCAAACTAAACAGAGCATAAATCAAATGACAGCTGTTAAAAAGACCAACTCCAAAAAAAGTATTGCCAGATTGAAAACCACACGACTAAAAAAAACACCCTTTACTACCTTACTCCATAGTTGAGGTGACAAAACATTTTTGTAGGCATCCTCTCGTTTTCTCTGATTTTTTTATGGTTTGCGTGTGTTCTCAGCATTGCATTTACCCACCTAACAATGGTAATCGGAGTGTTTTTCCTCAGTAGTGCTTTGTTGACTGTAAGGTGTTGTCAAATGCACTCTCAATGTCTAACAAACAGCATAGAACCATTTCTTTTGAGTCTAATAACTTTGGATGTTTGTTGTTAGTTGGTAAATGTCAGTTTCTGTAGATTTCCCTGCTATTTATGCATGCTGTCTTGAGTTCAAAAGATTGTTTACTAATATTTCAATGAACTTCTCTATAGTCTTCAGTACAAAAGATGTTAGGTTTATTGATCTGAAGGATTTTGGATGGGTTGTACCTTTTTTCCCGTTTTTGGGATAAATATTATTTTAACTCTCTTCCATGGTCTCTCTTGGTATATGACCTTAAGACGGGCTGCTTCTGATAATTTTAAGCAAATGAGATAAAATCAACTCTTTGCCCTTTTGTAGCAGGAGACTTAAAAGTTTGAAAAGTGTTTATTGCCCATTGCAGCCTCTTTTTCGAGCATATTAAAGTTGCAGCCTTCCAGTCTTCTTTACCTGCTCTGTATACAACCTCCGATAACTCGTTGCCTGTAATCTGTGTGCTTCCAGGGAAGTGAGTGAGTATCTAATACAAGCAGAGATCTTTGTTCCCCTTTCTCTGTGTAGCTGCCGTCTTCATACTTTAAGGCCATTGAAGTGTAAGCTTTCTCACTTGAATGACCTTTACCTATGCCATGATACACAGAATACAAGGTATGCTCACTAGACGCATACAAATCGCCATCTTGATATTTTATGACGTCACATTCTTCTTTTATTATTATTTTATTTGTTAAGTGAAGATTATTTTTTAAAACTGACGGCTTAAACGATTTTTTTTTATGATTATAAGAACAGTAAACATAAAAAAACAATAACAAAATCGGCAAATTAATACATTTATTTACACTCTGTAAGAACAAAAATCAAAAGAATGTGACGTCACGCGCATAATCAGCCAAAGTAAGCATACCTTGAATTTCTGTGTATCATGACCTATGCAGTCTACTTGCAACTGGAGTTGAGGTTAGGTTTTTACAAAAGCCCTCAAAACTTCCAATTACCATTTCTTTTTTGCACTGTTGAAGAGTCTTTTTACTCTCTTTCTTCAAATTTCTAGTCTAGAGGGGGGCTATGACTGCAATGACCTCCTGGTCTTATGTCGTTGATTGGTAGCTTCGTAATACACAGATTCAATCAAAAAAACGGTTTATTAGAGAAGTTTTTCGAAAGGAATGACGAGTTTGGCTTGACCTGATCAAACGTCGTAAGTGAGGGTGGACTTAAAAACCAATCAATTTTGAAAAGTTTAATAAGGATTTAATAGTATCAAATATAATGTATCATAGGAATGTTTTTAAAATCCCGGCACCCGGCACATTAAATTACTGATTTCACGCGTAATCTAAGGCTTTTAGGTTTTCAAAACCTTTTTTCGTTGCAAATTTTTTTTCACAAAACAGTGAACTGAAAATAAATACGTGTCTAAGATAAAAAAAGAAATACATACAAATGTTCTATAAATGCAAATGATTGAAACACAGGACAAATTCACGGAACTCACATAGAAATAAATTCAAAAAGGCACTACACGTGACGTCACGCAGTTATAGTGTCTACATTTACAATATATAATTACCTTGTATTTTGTTTATCATGAAAGACCGGCAGGTCAATTGGCGATCTGATAGTTTATCTGAACGAAAAGTGAAGCCAATCTCTCCATGTATCTGGCGAAAGTAAGACTATTATGCCCTTTAAATCTCTATGGCAGTTAATAGAGCTTAGCATCAAGACTTTTATCGAAAATAAGTGCATATCGGCCAGATGAAAATTTTCTTCGTTGATCGTTGAATTTGTAATAACCTCTATACCTTGGAGTTGTGTTGGTTGGATTTAAGCCTGATATTCACAGGGCTATGGCCGACAAATGTCCTTATATTTATCAAAGACGTTTCGTTTCCAGAGTCTTTATCATGATCTTTTGATGTGGAACTGCAACGACAGCGAATGATAATGTCATTGAATTCTGATATTGAAAATGCTGTGAGGTGTCTTAATCACATATTTAGTCATTTAGAATTGAATAACTCGAAACATTCCAAAATCATACGAACAGAAATCTTTAGTTAATTCTCTAGAGTTTAGTATCGTATAATTATACACATACAGTCATAAGCAAAATTATTAGGACAATGTACAGGGTGAGGCAAAAAAAACCGATCTAATTTAAATTACGAATAACTAAAAGAATAACAGTGTTACAATATGTTTAATAGATATTACAGACTGTTATTGATTGCCATTAACAGAAACTTACATATGAGTAGCAAAATCCAGTTTATATTTTGAAGATCACGTCCTTCAAATGGTGTCCCTCTTTAATCAAGCACTCTTCCAGTCTTGCTCCAAAACTGTCAAACACTTTACTTATCTCTGTCGCTTTGCGTGGTCAGTTGCCTTTAATTGTTGAACAATAGCCAACTTGTATGAGTGAAAATTAAGATCGAAGCGCAAAAATCGTCGAATCGAGCGGTCCGACATGTTCAAAGCAGCAGCTTGTTTACGGGCGGGCCTACGAGGACTGTTTTCCACAGCAGCACGAACTCTATTGATGTTCCCTGGCGTCCGAGCTGACCTTGGACGGCCTGTCGGCTTCTTTTTCAACGCAGAACCTGTTGTTCTAAAGTTAGTTACCCACCGCATAATTGTGCTACGCGACGGAACTTCTCCATGTCGACCTAATTGAAAGAATGCACGGAACTGCCGCTGAGTATAGCAGTGATTGAATCACCACTTTTAAAATACGCCTCGATAACAAACGCGCGTTGCTCAGGCGACCACAGCTCCATGACTACTGACAATGGCGTCGTGTAGGCGTTCCAACGAGTCTACCTCCACCACCCTCGGACGTCCTGTCGCTGAATGGCGTGCCGCAAAAAATAGATCGGTTTTTTTGCCGCACCCTGTATTTTGTTAGTAGAACTTCTCAAAAAAATAGTTGTACCTTTCAAAACACCCTTTAACTGGTTTATTTGTTTTGTGCTGCTGTTGCAGTAATCTAGCGTCATTCTCCATCAAGCTAACTTGTTTTAAATGGGTAAAACTAAGGAAATTGCGTTAGAAACACGTGCGGCGATTGTTGCAGAATTTAAACTCGGTATTCCGGCTGAAAAAATCGCTGAAAAATATCACTGCAGTTTAGAAGAAAGAGAATAACAACGAGTCGGGAAGACAAACTTATCGTTTGACATTTTAAATGTAACCCTTCTATAAAAGTCCAAGGTGTGCTAAAAAAACATTTAAAAAATCGAAGGTTGAAAGAAAACCAAGTTAAAGCTTACGTTTCCCAAAAAAACCCTTCATAACAAAAAAGAAAAACAGAAAAGCAAGATTGAAATTTGCACGGGATCACATAAATAAAACAGCAGATTTTTGGAGAAAAGTTCTTTGGACCGACGAGACTGCTTATTCTCTAGATGGCACTTATGGACGAAGATTTTTGTATTCCAATCCAAAAACGAAAGCAAAAAGATCCACCACCCGACCCATAAGGCACTCGAATGGAGGCAAGGTATTGATATGGGGATGCATATCCTATAGTGGTAGAGGACCACTTGTGAGGTGCTCAGATCGTATGAATCGTTTAGAGATTCTATCTTAATGATGTGGCACTGCTAGCACGATCAAGGTTCATCGGAACCGACTTTGTACTTCAACATGACAATGCACCCATACACACGGCTTGGACTATCAAAAAGTATCTATCAGAAGTAGAGCAAGTAGTTTTGAATCGGACTGCAAAGTCCTGACTTAAATGTTTTAGAAAATGTTTGGCATATTGCGAAGTCTAAAATTCCACTTAGTATTGGGCAGTCTGCAGATGAAACATGGAAACCTTTTATAATTGCTTGGAGTTCTATTCCAGCAGAACAAATTCGACATTTTATTGACTCTGATCCAAGACGCATCGCATAGGTTATTGCTGCCAAAGGAGGAATGCTTTGCTTACGATACCCCATTACTTTGGTTTATTTTAATGTGCTTTTTTTGGCTTTAGGAGGTTGTAAAACACGTCAATTGCCCTTGTGCAAATAATTTTGCCAGCTTTGTTGGGTGTGACAATAATTGTGCCATTTAGTTTTGTTTATGATTCTTACAGTTACTTGTGGGAATTTGATTTAATTTTTTGTACTGTTTGAATAAAACTACAAACAACAAAAACGGCAAAAGTAAATAAGCCATTTGTTCTTATTTCAAAAGTTGTCTAGCCTTAAAAGTTGGTCAAACTGCGAGCTATTCAATGTGTAAATAATTTTGCCAGTGACTGTGTATACCTTTTTCCTAGTATATGGTGATTTTATGTCCTCTTTAATCTTCATTATTTTACATTTCAATTTCAATACCTATATACATAGAAACATCTAATTGAATGTTTTTGTTCCATTTCGAATGTACCTACATATTTCTGAAATCGACCAAACATTAAAAAGCAATTATTGCAAGAATCCGTTTCGCTTTTGCCTAAAACTATCATTCAGCTGCTACTGCCACATCGTTGCAATTAAATCCACCCTTAGATCAATTGCAATTAGATGCAACCCCTAATTACAAATTTGTTAGGCCGCATGCACCAACCATTGACAAAACAAACTTATGCGGTTGAGTGCTGCCTCTGCCATTACATCAGGAAACAAATCCTTTTTTAACAATTTAACCACAGACAAAAAAAAACACCCAAAAACCCTTTTAATGCGTCTATTTGTTCTGGAAAAAGACAACAGCTTGGATAAAGAGGTTCACCATTAAATCAACCAAGCCATCCACCACAATGAAGTCATTCTTCCAAAAATTAGCCCATCAGAGAATCCCATTTCGGATCACACGTCAGATGGTGCGTGAACGAAGTGTGAGACAACACAACACAGAACAAGAACACCCAAATCGATGGAGGAGGACAATCCCTTCGCACAACACACCTAAATGCGGGCCTATTCCACAGTTTTTTTTTTTTTTGTTTTTCATAAAAAAAGGTAATTTCGTGGTGATTCCGATGATGAATCGGTCCCCGCGGCCATTAGTCGACGATTATAAACAAATTTCCGCGCAGGAAATGGAAAATGGGCCTTTTGTGGCGTTTTGTTGTTCTGGAATTGAGCGATAAATATTATTTGTTGATGACTGAAACCAATAAGCGAATGAATACTTTTTTTATGGACATGGACATGGATATTGCCAGACAACATCGGAGAAATTGATTAATAAATACTCCAAAGGAACGGTGAAATCTTGATGAATTAATTTGGGTTACTTTTTCGGTGGGTATCCGTACCGTGTGCATGATCAATGGCGGGCTATTGTGCTCTACCCAATAGGAGGCTATTAATATATTGCCTAGGCAGGCGTTCCATCGGGGTGGTGGACTCAATTACTGTGGAACACGTAAGTTCGATTAAATCTATCGGGTGGCCAGGACGGGTTAGACATAGTGGGTGCCCATTAGAAGGCACTAAAACTCGCGCTTAATTTATAATTAATCGTTTTTTATTATTTTGAATATTAAATAGAAAAGGGGATGAGGGTTGTGTTAATACCTATTTTGTTTTCCGAAAATTACGTTTTTGTTCTATTGTGGGCGAGAGTTTGTTTATCGATAAAAGAATGTCTACCCTAATTGCTTGTGTTGTTTCTGTTAAGTGATGTTATTAATAATAATCATTCTTATGATGCATTATTTTTGATTCAATAAATTGAAGGGTATACAAAAGTTAAAAACCGCGCATGACTGGGTTGCTTGCACTATCTTTCTGAGGGGTTTCGGAGAAGCTTATTATTAGTCTTAGTAAATTTTGCTTAGTGCAATTTTAAATTCCAATAATTCTAAGCTTCATCGTAACAGTAATTCTATTAAGAACAAGACTATTACAACATAATATTTAACACGCAAGATGTGAGATAATAATATTTTAATAAATCACAAAACTATTATGCTTGTGTCTACAAAATTTTCAGTTCCGGTAGAAAACATTCCCTGACTCCGCTCCAGAACCGTATGTTTCATATAAAATTCTATCATGTTAATGAAATACGCAACCGCTGCAGCATTGGCCAATAATTGAAACACCGTTTCAAAGAGCATACCTATATTAGTTTTTTTTTTTTTTTTTTTTGTTACAAAGTAATTTTAATTTGAAAGATTGCTTAAACGGAGTATCATGCACCACTGTTTTGAATTTGTCTTTTTAACCGTGAAAACTGTATTCTTGTATATTGACTATCATCATAACTTCAATTATTTGTAGCGAATAGGCTTTTATGAATATTCCGTTAACATAAGCGTTAATGTCTGGACATAGTGTGCAACCCAGCAAAACCAAATGATTGGTTATACGAGAACTTTGTACCAACAACCCAGTTAACAATTAAACGAGACATTATACCTAATGATGAAATTCTATTCGGTTGATATTTGAACTATAGCTTCTACCAGCCTCATCGTCTTCAAATTTAGCACAATTTTTGTTTGCATTCTCAGAGGACAAATTGTATTTCTTTCTTAGCAATAACAATACAAAATTGTTAGATAGGTATTGAGTTCAGCTACCTGTTCCATACACCAAAAAAATCCCGAAAAAATATCTGCGCCTCCAGGAGCGGATTGAACGATCGCGGTCAGAAAATACATTTTTCACTCACGCCTTCACACGCCTATATGGCGTTATTTTTTTCCTTTTCCTTTTTGCGGTATTGTTAGTTGCATTAATATTTCCCTCAAAACCGCTTGTGATAAGTTTCATTAAGTTCCGACCTTTGTCGACCTAAAACTATGTGTTGACTGGACTAATATAACCGTTTTACAAAAGCTTTTTTCCAAAAACATTTGACTAGACTATAGAAAATTTTAAATGATGGGCAGGGTCACCCATTAACACATTTTTTTTTTACTTTCTCCAGGACTGATAAGCTATCCCAACCAAAATTTATATTAAAATAAAAAAAAAATATGAATGTATAGGCCTAATAATTTTGCAATTAATAGTTTCCAAATAATGTACTCCTCTATTGGTCTATTTCATTTTTACTTGCGATTACAGGTATCTACAATTTATAAGGCAAGTTTAGGATTCGTTAATATAAAAAAATGAGATAACAATCAAACGGGACATTACGATCATAGAGAAGTCTAAGAAAGTTATTGGCAAAAAATATCTGTCTGTCCATTTGTATGTATAACGAGTTGCAGCCTAAGCGGCTTAACCGATTATTTTCAAATTTGGTATGTTTGATTCTTTTGGCATTCCTCAGAGTAAAAATTGAAATGTTACTTTTAGTGCCAAAAATAACGGTAGCTGCCAAATAACTGTTAAGGAAAAGCTTGTTTTACTCAAAAACGGCTCCAACGATTTTGATGAACATATTTCAGAATTTTTTTTCATCTAATCAAAAATAAATTTACCGAAAAAGTCTATTAACGATAAATATACCTTTCAAATAAATTGCACGACTGGGTCGCACGTACTTGCTCTTATGTGCGGTCACAGCTTGGAATAAAATTTGAAAAAATATCAAGGGAACTTCAAAGATTATATTCAATTTGACTTTGACTTTTGATTGTTTGAAAAAAGTACGTAAAATAGTGTTCAGCGGAAAAATTTAAACGCCATTTTATTTCTTTAAAAAAATGTGAAAAAGGGTGAATTTTTTTTCAAAATCGTTAGAGCCGTTTTTAAATAATACGGTTTATTTTACACAACTTTTTTTAAAATATTAAAAAAAAAATAATTCAAGAATACAAACTTAAGCACAAAAACGTACATTTAAAAACAAAGTTTAAAAAAAAATTCACTTAGCCGTTTTCAAAATATTGATTTTTCAAAAAAAAAAAAAAATTAATTATTAAAAACACAAAAAAAAAGTTTCCGAAAAAAAAATTATGCAAAATTACTCAAGCTACATACATCTTCTTGAATATCAATTTTGATTGTAATCGGATGACCAGTTTTCGAAAAAGTCGAAAAAAAACCGGTCTTATGGGAGGTACCGCTTTTAGCCCACCATATTAATTTTTTTTTCACAAAAATATAAGGCATTCACTGATTTTTTTTATAAAATTTCTTGGAGCCGTTTTCGAGAAAAATAAGGTTTTACATAACGGTTATATGACAGGTACCGTTAATTTTTGAGCTAAAAAAAAATTGAAAAAAAGTCCTCTGTAGAATGTCAAAAGAACCTTAAGTTCAAAATTTGAAGACGATTGACCTAACCGTTTAGGCTGCAGTCCAAAATACATCCGTACAGACATACAGACGGACAGAATTTTGCCAGTAACTCAAATATGTTTCTCCATCATCGTAATGTTTCAACATTTTTAATCTGCACGAATTATAGTACTTATAATCGCAATTAAAAATGGGTTTTTAATGTTCGACTTTCTCGTTAACAGCTTATTCGATTTCTATAAACTTTTATATTTGAAAAGATCCAGAATCCAGATCCAAATTGATTCTTCATAACAAAAGCTTGAATAATTAATTTTTTTTAGGTATAATAATTAATTTTTGATTTTTTGGTTTTTTTAAATTCATTTTTTAAAGCTTAAAAAAATATTATTTAAAATTTTATGATATACTGTATACACAGACAGACACAACTGCATAGATCTTGAAATATATTTTTTTTAACTAAAAATAAAAAACTGAATTTCATCAAAATTCGTCCTACAATTTTTGAAATTATTGTATAAGACGTGTGATGGCTTATTTCTACACTTTTAATAGGTTCAGATCATTTGTGATTGTTCTACGTTAATGTTACTTTTTTCTGTCAAAGAACTTGCCTTCCAATGTGATTACGCACATAAAAGGAAGTTCTTGCAACCCAGTCGGGTCCATTTTTGCCAATGTTATGTACATATCTTGTGTTATACAATTTTGAAAAAAAAAACTCCCACATAAGTTAAAGGTTTTCCGATTGGCGTTGTTAGATTTTGGGGGCCTGTGGCGGCTTATTTGTTTTGGTGACATGCCAAGTTACCCGATTGAACAGCACGTCGAAATAAATAAACTTTATTATCAAAATGAGTCTTCGTTAGTGCAAAAGTTGGGTCCGTTTTACGGTGGACGTTTACAATCGGTTTTTTAACGTTTGATTTCCAATATAAGACGACCGGTTCGCCATCATTCGTACGTAAAAGAAAAGCAAGATCAGCCGAAAATATCGCCGAGGTCTGTGAAATTGTTCAGGACAACCCGAGATAGTCGATTCCTCGACGTTCACAATAACTTATCCTTTCGCGCAGAAGTCAACTTGACGAATTTCGGGTGCGGGGAGCTTAAACCCCCACTGTTCAAGATCCAACTAATCCAGTAAGCATGTTCATTAACAATGCCGTCGTTTGTTGGCTGACTGAGCTTCGGAGCGTTTGAAAGAGAAACACAATTTGGGCCCCAAAAATGTATTTTATTGACGAGGCGCCTGTTAACAGCAACATTGCAGCATATGGGACTACATCAACCGACACAGCTTCACCCGGTGATATAGCATTCTCAAAAAAATACTGTATTGTGGGAATTTAAGGCCAGTGGAGTTATTGGTGCGTACTTTTTCGAAAACGATATTAGTGATGTTAAGTAATTTCCATGTTGTTCCAGGAGTGACGCAAGACGCCACGATTGACATTATGTATGAATGATTTGAGGAAAAGGTAAATGTTATCTATCGCAGAGGTTAAGTTAATTTTTGCCTGCACAACTTGTTTTATTCCATTTCAACATCTATCTGCCTTTATAAAAGCCCTTTTAAATAATATAGTCGTCGCCGCCCGTGGGTTATAATAAATGATAAAATTTGTCCTAAATCCTCGATCCTATGTAGGAGCAGTGAGTCTCCTACAAAATTCTCTCCTATGTTAATCTTCATAATCCTTCTAGTGCCGTGCAACATCCAGTTGCGTTTAAAAGGCAATAGATACATATTTTAAATATTATTATTATCATTATTATAGTTTTCCTCCTATATTTTTGAAGGCGGTGCGAAAAAAGGCCCCAGACAAAACGGGCCCAAAAACAAAAATGAAAAAAAGACCCCAAAAACGAAATGAAAGAAGACCCCATTTTTTTTGAAAAAAAATAAATAAAAAAAAACCTAACATACTTAGGCTAAACTAGTTTTGCCTATGTATTTCTTGAGATTTTATCTCCCAGTCAGTATGAGCAATCCCCCTGCTTGGGCTCACTATAGGATTTGGAGTGTGTGCGAGATAGGTTTATCCAAAAGTTCTTTAAATCAAAAAGGAACGTTGCACATACCCAACCTTGGACCTTCTCCAAATCCTATAGTGAGCCCAAGCTGGGGGGTTGCATGGGGCAGCATGGCCCCATTAATTCTTCATACTAACATTTATCAAAGTGGGACAAATCTTTAAATTGTTTTTTGTGCTTATACTGGCCTAAGTGGCTTTTATTGCCAATTACATAATTTTTTGTAGGGTCTTATTTCATTCATTGATTTTAGGGGCTTTTTTCATTAGGAAATATAACCCTAATTCCAAAAGTGAAATTAGGCCCCAAAAAGTGAAATTACACCCCAAAATAAAGATTTGTTTGTTGTTGTTGTATTCTTAATATACTTTTGGGGCTTTATTTCATTTTTGTTTTTGGGGCCGTTTTGTCTGGGGCCTTATTTCGCACCGCCAATTTTGAAAACGAATTTCAGTCCCTCATCTTTGGTAAGGCGTTTGGACTCTTTAACCAACAATAATGATTTTAATCAATTTTTTCAAAATTATTTTGGAAAGTATGTATCAATCCGTGAAGCAAATAACAAGCAAACTTCCCGCCATGCATTATATCACATTGAAGCCTTTACCACAGGAACCGCGAATTTTTTTTTCGAGATAAAAAGGAGTCTTTATACAAGGTGGGCCAAAATAAGCCATCCGATGTTGTTTGACTCTCATTTTTTTCCTAAATGAAAAACTTCAATTCTGTTTTTTGATTATGTTTATTTGAACCTTTAAAATTTTATTGATTAGGTCGAGAAGATGGTATCGGCAAAATGGGTGCCGTTACAATTGATTGCCATACGGGCTCGTTTTATGGCATTTTTCATCACTTCGGCGAGAGCTTCGGGCGACAGATTATGGCACTCGTGTCCAATGTTGTCCTTAAGAGTCTCTAGGGTCTCGGGTTTGTTCATGAAAGCACGGGACTTCAAAAAACTCCACAAAAAAAGTCTGAAAAGGTTAAATCGGACGATATTGCGGGCCAGTGCAAATCGCCAATGAGGCGACCCGGGAACGCCGCGCCGCGCCGCCTTGAGAATATGGGTTGTGGTTCGCGCAGTGTGTGCCGTAGCTCCGTCCTGTTGAAACAACAAGTCCTCCAGTCCTAATTCGTCTAATTGTGGTAGAAAAAACTCGTTTAACATGGCCCTATAGCGCGCACCGTCCACTGTTGTCGTTTGACCAGCGGCGTTCTCGAAAAATATGGCCCGATGACTCCTCCAGCGTGAACAGCGCACCATGCAGTAACTTTAAGCAGGTGTAATGGCACCTGGTGCATCACTCGTGGATTTTCGTTGCCCCAGAAGCGATAGTTTTGCTTGTTCACGTGCCCGTTGAGGTGGAGATGAGCCTCATCGGTCATTATGATTTTGGTCGAAAAATCGTCCACTTCGTCCTTGAGATTGAGGATGGCTTGGGCGTAGGTTACACGCGTTTGGCGGTCGACAGGCAGCAGCTGATGCATTGTCTGGACTTTGTACGGGAACATGGGCAAGTCTTTGACCAAAATTAGCCTTAGGGACGACCGGCAGACATCAAAATGTTTATTTAAGCCACAAAGAAAACCTAAATAATAAATCTTAGTTGAAAAATAATAATGGTTACAATTTTTCGCTGAGTTAAAAATTTTAAATTGCTCAAGTCGCTTTAAGAATAACAAAAATTGCTTATTTAAAATTAACCAAAGAATTCTTTTCCACATGAGGTAATTCTCACCCAGATGCTCCTTTTGTGTGTCAATGATACACATATGCAGCGAACCAATATTCCTCAACAAAGAAGTTGAAGAATGACATTTTTTTTCTACTTCCTCGGTATGAGGTTAAACTTTCACACTATACTTGTCATTTCCTATAAAGGGAATACATTAAAATTAAATTGGTCAGTCCATTAACCTCAGCAATTCCCTTCTTTCCATATAAATTACACCAATCAACCTGAACGCTTTTATTGTGCCTCATCGTCATCCCGTCTGTCCATGTTACTGTCATTCTTATGTCACATTTGTGGTTCTTTTTCGTCACACATTTAGGTGATGCGGAATGGTTGCGGTCTGATATCATTCGCCAGCACTAATCACATACAATTTCACTCGTACCGTAATTACGAACAATTACCTTAAGTCGCCAGAGGGCGTTTAATGGTTTCTTAAAATCCAGGAAAAACCGTACAAATAATGTCACCATACCCAGATCACCCTTCTGATAACCACGGCATTATTTTTCTAATTGGAGTGAATTTTGTCGCGAAACTGTAATGCGCTTCCGGAATTTTCGAAGGTTCTCAGCTGGTTTTACCTGCATGCCACCCAATAAGCCTTAACACTTAAGGTGGCATGGAGGTGCAAATGAGTGCGAATTTTAAAAAGATTCCTTGCGCTGCGGTCGAAAGAAAGCGTGATAAAGACGCTGACGCTAAATCCAGCGAGGAGAAGCGTGAAAGCAATTAGATGCCAACAGCCTCCAAGACGTTCATATGTATAGTTACAGATTTATCAGCAATATGTATTTACATAAGTACACGAGCCTGGGTGTGTGGGTAATTACCACCTGGAAGCACTTTGATGTTCTGCCGACGAGCTTGCTGACCGTCCAATCCATCGATTTTTAACGCGAAGCTGACATTAATGGGCTTTTGGTTGTAAGTAATGAGATAAGCCTTGCCAACTGCCGAGAGTTATGACACTTGAGGATTGTGATGCCAGGTTGACGATGCTGCTCATATGCGTACATGCAGTTATGATGCTCTTATGCATTGCTGAAGGTGCTGGCTTCAGTCCCCAGTTGGCAGTAAGTGATGATGTCTCTAACCGTAGGGGGTTCTTGGTCGAATTTGCATGGTCAGACAAAAATAATTTAATTCTGGGACTTTTATTGAAGATGCCGTAGGAAGCTGAATATTCTCTTAAGAGACCGATAGATTATTTTGAAGATAAAGATAGATTTATTTTCAAAGATTCGGGCGAAGGTGTTTCTACATTATAAGGTGTAAACGTAAAAAAATAGGAGAAGCCGATATAATCTGCCTTTGAAATAAAAATTTGGTAATCAGTATAGGTTAGCTATGTTCTGTAACTTAAGCGATAAGTTTTCGCATCGTTAAAAATTGAAACAATTCATTCCCCCTTTATCGCGTCTGGAAGTAGTAGGGTTTTTAGTGAGTCGATGTTATAACTATCAAATTTCGATTGGAACTTCCATTGGAAAGCGATAAGTTGAACTGGGAATCAAGAAACAAACTACGGTTTGAATGGCAGATTGAGATTTAAAAATAACTGATTTTGCGTTTTCGTTTTCGTGTTGTGTCGTTGTCTGTAGTTTAAAGTTTAAAAACTTAATTAAATTTAAGAAATACATATATATGTAAATTTAAATTTAAATTTTGGTGGGGCTAACGCCCCATTTATTAGCTTAATACAAGCTTAACTTAAACAACTAAACTTAAAAACTAATTAAACTAAACTAAATATATATATGTGGCACTTTTATTAGCGAAGGCGGAAAAGCGCCGAAATAAAATATTGTATCCAACGACGCGCGTAGACTTGAGGATTCGGAATTCCTAAGTAGCCGTTTCGGGAGCTTTATTTATTTTTATTCGATTATTGTGACTTTTGATTGTTAGAAAAAAGTATATGTGCGTATGTAAAACAGTTTTCAGAAGGAAAATTTAAACGCCATTGTATTTATTATGAATGTGAAAAAGTTTGAATTTAATAATAATAAGATACAAAAAAGTTTTCGAAAATATTTTAATGCACAATTCCTTTGGCTACCTACATCTTCCTGAATAACAATGTTGGTTATAATCGGTTAACCAATTCTCAAGAAAGTCGTATAAAAAAAACGGTCCTATGGGATGTACCGTTTTTAACATACCATCTTTAATTTTTGTTTAACGAAATTTTAGGTCAAGTTCATTAATGTAACACTGCAACACCACTGCTAAATTCGCGCTCAATTTCTCCAGGAAATCTTTTTTTTATAATTAGCGCGCAGAAGGGATTATTTGTTTCCCTTTGAATGTAAAGCACACTGCGTTGGCATTAGAAAGATATGGAGGGGAAGGACAGGAGATGTCGTTTAACATTGGTTTTGAATGCTTGCAGATCAAAATGGCAAGGGAAAATCTCGACGGGTAAACTATTCCAAATTCGTGTTGTTCGGCTAAAAAAGAATTTTTATATTTCACGGTACATCCGAAATTGGGCTCAAGGGTGAACTGATGAGCATTCCTTCCGAGACGGGTATTGCGGGAGAAACTTTTAAGGGGAGGAACGCAGCTGGCTACTTCGAGTGAACATTTTTTGGAAAAGAAACGATAAAATAAGGAAAGACATGAAACACTGCGTCGGTGTTCGAGAGGGGCAATTGTTTCAGCGGCAGTTATATTTCATATCAATCTTAACGCTCGATTTTGTATTCTATCAAGCAGGTGAAGCGATGTTTGTGAAGCACCTGCCCAGAGGTGGGAGTTATGCTTAAGAGAGCCAACTTCTCCCTTCTGGTCCACCCGCTTCTTAGGAGAAGAAACGGACTGAGCACTAATACTAAGCTCCTCATCTATAAACAGCTGATCCGTCCCATTCTGACTTACGCTTTTCCTATTTGGTTCATCATATCACCAACATATATGAAGAAGATCGAAGTTGAAAGGAAGATACTCCGTAGCTGTACAGGTCTACACCGAAACCCCATTACAAGGAAATATTTCCCAAACAAGAAGCTATATGAAGACAGCAAAGTGATCCCAATAAACCAAAAATATTTTGAGGAACTTGGAGGACCACCCGAACTTGGAAATCCAGCAACTACTCCAGCAACAACTAGAGACGAGCCATCACAGGCGACCGATTCGAGGACATAATGAACAATGAAGAAGCCCCGTTCTACGAGAGAACCAGCAACGGACACAACAGAGGATAAACAGGTGGGAGTTATACTCGAGTTTAGGGGGAATAAACGCTTTATAAATTGTAGCCAGATCAGATGGGGAAAAATACTTCTTACATCGATACAGAAAACCTAAGCACTTTGCAGCATTCTTAGCGATTTCAAATATATAGTCGTTCCAACGGAGGTCGTCGTTGACACACATACCGAGTACATAAGAGCCATTCATGGTCAATGGAATTAGGGGTATTTTTATCTTTAACGACAAAAGACAGCATTGAGTTTTCGAAGCATTAAACTGCACACGATTCCTATTACCCCATTTGGCAATGCTGTATAAATCGGAGTTTAATGAGTTTGACATACGGTACCGTTGCAATTGTACGTCGGAATACGAAGGACGTGAATTATCGAACGAATATGAAAAGCTGAGGGTAGAGTCGTCAGCAAAACAGTTAAGTGGATTAGAAGTAACCGACAGAAGATCATTTATATAAATGAGGAAGAGAGTCGGAGACAGAACAGAGCCCTGGGGTACACCAGCATTAACTTTGTGGGAATCAGACTTGAATCCGTTCAATACAACTTGTATTGAACGGTCCAGAAGATAGCTTCTAATCCAACGAACAAGAGTATCATCGATCCCAAAAGCAGCCATTTTCAATAACAGAGCTTCATGCCAAACTCTATCAAATCACCAAAGTGATGTAAAGATTTGTTTCACTGTTCGGTGAGATATGCCATCAGATCACCAGTGGAACGGTTGCTGCGGAAGCCGTACTGACGGTCATGGAGAAGCTTTCGATCTTCGAGATATTCCTTAAGCTGACGGTTAATCAGTGTTTCCATGACCTTAGAAAGAAGGGATCTCAGTGCTATGGGTCGGTAGGAGGAGGGGGAGGATGGGTCACCTTTCTTAGGGACAGGCTGGACAAATGCTGTTTTCCATCTTCTAGGAAAGATTCCAGAAGAGTAGGAGCGATGGAAAAGCTTAGGCAGTGGCTTTGCCAGTGTGGAAGAACACCTCTTCAGAAGAATCGGGGGTATACCATCCGGTCCAGCGGATTTGTGTATATCGAGATCTTTGAGAACTATTGCTACTGTACGAGTGCGGAAAAAAATCTGTCCCATGGAAAAATTAACATTCTCAGGTACAGGAGGGGCAACGTTGCTATGCGGCAGCGTGGAGCTGGCAGCGAAATGGGCGGCGAGCAAGTTTGCCTTCTCTGAAGAGTAAACCAATGGTTTGTTATTGTCGATGAGCGTTGGAACCGAAGATGTCGAGGAGTTTTTTATATTTTTTACAAATGACCAACAATTTTTACTGCCTTTGGGACACTGCAGAATTTTTCGCCGTAATTTTTGGCCATGCAAAAATTTGGTTCTTTCAATGACGGAGTTGCATGAGTTCCTTGCTTGTTCGTGCTTTTCCGATTTTCCTCTGTAGGGTTGGCTTTGTAAGATCGGAAACTTACTTCTTTGAGCTTGATAGCTTCTTTACACTCAGAATTAAACCAAGACTTTTCTTTAGGTTTGACGCTTTTTACCCTGTTAGGAATAAAAGCACGCATCCCTAGAAGAATCACGTTTGTGATCATTTCAGCACTGGCATCAATGTCACTATCGAGGAAGCATAGTGACCAGGTAAAGTTTGGAAAAAAATATTCAGCCCGTCCCAGTTGGCTTTCTCGTATTGCCAAACGGTCCTGATGGGAAGTTTTTCTTTAAATGGATGGGTGGAGGATGAGAAATTAGCTGAAATGATACAATGGTCTTAAGTGCCAAATGGAGAAGTTACACTAATGGTAGATTTATCAGGGTGAGAAGTAAGAAACAAGTCAAGAATATGGGCGGCTTGCCCAGCAACATCCGGTATACGCGTTGGCACATCGATCAGTTGGGTAAGGTGATGTAACCCGGCAGAGAGCTCGACATACCTTCTTTCGGGTGTTGTCTGACCAGAATAGCGGAGCCAATTGGAATTGTGTACATTAAAATCACCAGCAATAACGATAAATGACCTCTGTAGATTGTGAAAATAACGCCATGTTTTAAATTTTAAGACGATTGTTCCAACCGTTTTAGGCTTTTCATTTGAAAAATTTGAACATAGATTTATTAATTACCTCTTTCTACTTAGCTATACTTTTCGCGTGGTTGATATATGGCAATGAAATTTGACGATTGAAATGAAAAACTTATCGATTTGCTATCATAAAAAACCCCGTTTTATCGCATTTACCAGTTATTTTCATTCGGATGTGTTTTCTATGCGATAAAATTTTCGCCAGTCAAAGTTAAAGAGCCTTATGAATGCGATAAATTGAGTTTTGTTACAATTTTCAACGTTTCTCGATAAATTAGTTACAGAACATAGGTATAGGATTTTCTTATTTTTGTTGAATACAATTATTATTTACTTTGCAAAAGGAAAAGCCGATTGCTTCTTTCTCAGACGGATTTATGTTAAAAAACAGATTTTTTTTTTAATAACAAGAACATGTTTTTCTATCATCATCATGTCATGTCTGAATGATATCTTGATTTTTTAATAGGAACGAATTTTATAATTTGCCATCGCAACTAATTGTTTATTTACAATTTGTGAAGTTGCCTCGACGTCCAACCCCATAAAATCGATTCAGTAGATATCACACAAGCGACCACAAATAAAGGGTTTTCGAATACATAAGGACTTGAAACCTTTTTTTTTAAATAAAAAGCAAGCCATTTGAGTTATTTCAAAAACTTTATTATCGGCTTAAAGTACAATCAAAATATTTATGAATGGAATTCGACTTTGTTCGTTTGGCCACCGCAGAAACGTTTGCAGCGGTCGATTCGTTGGACCCAATTTTCGATTACTCGGCCACACATTTCGGCCGAAACGGCAGCTATTTCGGGTTCATTGTTGGCCCTGAGCTCTTCCAATGTCGTTGGCTTATTTGCAATATAGTTTATTGTTTTACTACCAAAATAGTTTAGAAGCATTAAATCGCACGAAGGAGGCGGCCAATCGACTGGTCCATTTCTTGAGATAACACGCTCATCAAACTTACTCTTCAATAAATCGATTGTTAGGCCTGCTGTGTGGCTTGTGGAACCATCCTGTTGAAACCAAGTCCATATTTTCCAATTCGGGCCAAAAATAATCGGTAATCATGGAGCGATAACGCTGGCCATTCACAGTAGCGTGACGATCGTTATCGTCGAAGAAAAAAATTGGCCCAGTAACGCCGGGCATGCAAACCGCACCAAACAATTATTTCTTGTAGATGAAGTGGTGATTCATGAAGCAAATGTGGATTTTCACCCGACCAATCGCATATTTTGCTTATTGACGAACCCATTGAACCAAAAATGAGCTTCGTCACTAAAGATGATTTTGCGATTAAATTCAACAATTCAACGCTCTTAAAGTTGCGGTCACCGACTCCAAATTTCGGTAAACATTTTTATAATGTGCAGCTGTTTGTACTTTACCCATGACGAAAATGTTGAGTTTACAGAATAAATTCACAATGACCGTTCGATGATTAGTGAAAGGGTGCGTTCACAAATTAAATTCAAAGTTTTAAGTCCCTATTGCAAAACCCGTTATTATGCAATCAAAGCAAAGAGAAAACATTTAGCACTTCCTTTGTAGATAGTTACCCCAATTTTGATGGAAAACCGGTATGGAGTGGGTAAGGTTTACTTGGAGAAGTCGAGTTGATCAGTATTCTCAACAAAGCTAATTTTAATTTATTTTTTCAGTTTATCAAACTGAAAACAAATTACATATCAATTGTTAAAAAAAATAGAATTAAATTAATCGAAAATGTGTGCCTCTTAGTATTGATTGTGTAAAATATAAAAAAAGCATTAACCTTATCTACTCTCTCATGCTAAGGCTGTAAGAACTTTCCAATGAACAATCATATCTGGGATTTGCATGTTGCTTCTGAGAAGCATTCATTCGAGCTTAATATCCACCTGCAGTTCAATTCAACCCCCAAATATCGTCAAAATTAATGTCTCCCAAATATTTAATTATAAAAAGTCATAAATCCTCATTACCTAATAAAAAACACCCACCGCCCTAAATGGACAATCATATGCCTTCGAGTGCAAGTAATTGAATTATCGACGGACACTTGCTCCTGATGAAGCAGGTTCTTAACGCCGATTTTCTTTATAGAACAAACTCATAAGCCATTTCAAGTGAAAAAATCTCATCCGATTCATAAATTAGTTCCGGTAAATATTGCCTCTTAATATGGGGTGCGGAAATGGCCAATCTCAAGGACTTCCCCAGTTCCACCTCAAGAGGACGTTCATTAGAGTGACATGTATCTGCAACCATGACTTGGTGGTAATGTGACAGTTGCCTGATGGTAGTGTTTTTATGTTGAGTTGTAATGAATGAAGTAGATGAGTTTTCCGAGTGAACGAGTCGCAATTCAATTTGTCAAAAGTCATAAAACTTTAGGTACATTGCTTTTTTCTTCCTTTTTTATAAAGTGGGCGCATATTTCATGAGGGTTTGAAGTTTATTGCTTTGTTTATAAGATACTGCGTTCATTTAATCAAAATGAACTTTATGGTTGTTGATTTATTACCAATGTTGTTACTTGTAAGAACTTACGTCTTGGCTACTTGGTGAAGCGTAATTATTTAGGCAAACATTTTTCATCAGAACTTTTAGCATTCAGCATCCATCCGAGATTTCTAATGAAAGAACTTATAATTCTATCTTTTACCATACTTAATTTGTTGTATTAAGTTATTGATTTTATATTCGCTACTTATAAAATAAGTACTTATTAAGATGCTTGATAAATGTTGATATTAAAGTCATTTCAAGGATTTGTCCGATTTTAGTGAATCTCAATTTTGATTGTTTGGAAAAAAGTTTTTAAAATAATTTTCCACGAAGAAAAATGTTCTCCATTTTATTTCTTTAAGAAAGTATAATTTTTCTTTTAAATTAGGCTTAAATATATTAAAAAAAATGGTTTTTATACACAACTTTATAAAAATAAAAATAAAATGCCAACTTAATAATATGACCTGCATTGAAAAAACAGTAATGAAATAACTGAGTCATTTTACTCTATAAATTATAATATTTAAATTTAAATAAAATTTAAAAAAAATAAATACTGATTTTAAAAACTAACTTACTTTATTTTTTATTTTATTATTAGATATTAATTTTTTTAACTGAAAATTACTTAAGCTATTTAGTTACATCTTCTTAAATTTCAGTTTTAGTTGCTACAGTCTGTTTCTATTATTCTAAGATATATACCTACAGTTTTTAGTACATCATCTCCATTATAGAGATTGTATAAGGTTATGCACTCTTTGTAATGCCTCTAAATGGGAAAATATGGTATAAGCTAAACGCGTTTGGAGGTTGTATAGAGGGCTTGCATAAATTTATTTCTCATCCCCACCATTTCGAGTTGGTGGCATAAAAATGTAATAGATTGCGTTTTTGATACCATATTAGACTTAAACCTGGTATAAACGAGGATTTAAAAAAAAGAATATATACACAATATTGCATTAGATGATATATGTGTCATAGGTAACTCCTTGTGCACTCTATAACTATATTTAGCTGTTTCAGAGCTGTTTAGGGAGTTCTAATAAATAAGGGTGTAATTGTTTTGTTTAGTATATTGCCTGCGCAATACTAAATGAGCGCTTCTTCAGGTGTGTCCACATTTAAGAAACATTTCAGAGACAAAAAGAAAAAAATCTGAAGTGTTTTTTAAATGTTTTCCCTGTTTCCATTTCAAACGGAAAACTTTCTTTATTTCTCAAGCAATTTAGTTTAGTCGACAAGTATAAATAAATTGCACGACTGGGTCGCACGTACTTGCTCTTGTGTGCCTAATTACATTGGAAAGCAAGGTCTTTGCCAGAAACAAGTAACATTTGCGTTGAAAATAACACAGTTTGAACTTATAAAAAGTATTTAAAATCACAATACTTTAAGGTTTTAAGTAAAAATGAAAAATGCCATCACACGTCTTTAATAACAAGGAATTTATGAAAAATGTATTTCGAAAATTGTAGGACCGGTTTTGATAAAATCCTGTTTTTTATTTTTAGTTTTTGAAAAAAAAAATATTTTTTAAATTTTGGTATGCAGTTTTTTAGAATTTTAAAATACATGTGATTATAAAATTTAAAATAATTTTTTTTGATTTTTCAAAAAAAAAAAATTTCAAAAAATTAATTTTAACTAGAAAAAAAAAGTTATTCAAAATTTTGATATGCAGAATTAATTTGGCACCTAGATCTTTTTAAATATAAAATTTGAAAGAAATCAAAGGGCTAAAAATAAAATTTCAAATTTCCCCTCTGGGGAATGCTAAAATAATCACACACACCAAGTTTGAAGATAATCGCTTAAGCCGTTTAGGCTGCAACTCGTTATACATACTGACAGACAGACAGACAGACATTTTTTCTCGATTACTTTTTTAGGCTTCTCTATGATCGTAATGTCATGCTTGATTGTTATCTCAATTTTTTTAATATTCACGAATCCTAAACTTGTCTTATAGTCCCTATAATCGCAAGTAAAAAGGGTCAAAACCACAACATTTGACGGTTTTAGTAAAAATGGATTATGCCATTACAATTTTTGTATAGGAATAATAACGAATTTTTGAAAAAAAGTATTTCGAAAATTGTAGGACGGATTTTGATAAAATTCTGTTTTTTAATTTTAGTTTTTTTCAAAAAATTTTGTTGGGAAATTTTGGTATGCAGTTTTTTAGAGTTTATTAATATACCTACATGTGATTATAAAATTTAAAATAATTTTTTGTGATTTGTTTTAAAAATATTGATTTTTGAAAAATTTAATTTCAAAAATTAATTTTATTTAGGAAAAAGAAGTTATTCAAATTTCTATATGCAGAATTATTTTTGCTACCTAGATCTTCTAAAATTTGAGAGAAATCCAAAAAGCCGTTACCGAGAAAGCTAAAAATTGAAATAACCGTTATATGAAAAGGTCCCGTTAATAGACTTTTCCCGATTCCCTATTTGTTCGAAAAAAAGGGAGAGGAGTAGGATTGAAGGGGATTGGATTGTGGTTTGTGGTTAGGAAGTAGGATGGAGCCAGGTTAGGGTCGGAAATCAAAAGGGTGGAATGTTCAACACTGGAGATGCGGCCTGCTTGCGTCGCTCGAATTTAACTCGTCGGAATGGGGGGGGGGGGGGGGGGTGTTTCATCTCCAGTCCTAAACCTCATCCGCAAACAAAACACATATCAGACCTGTAAGGAATACCAGGTACCATCTGGTATAAAATGACCTCGGACGGACTTTTTTCCTACGCCAAGGCGCTGCTGGTGTTGTGCAGCATCTGGAAATTCTTAGGCCTGATTTTGAATTTCCCCATGTTGAAATTCCTGTATAAATCTGTGGATCAAACCATTTTCACCGAAGTACGCACTTACCTTTTACACCCCTGAAAAAGAAATTAGGCCAACTTTTTTGCTACATTGAGAGAGCAAATAAAAAAAACCTAATTTGTTCATTTAAGAAGATGAAGATACATTTTATTATTTTAAACATTTCGATATGAAGTTGAAAGAACCTTCCATTATAAACAAAAATTTTAAAGACAAATTAAAAAACTAAGCAAATTGAGAATTTTTTTACTAAAAAAAACTTATGTGAATTATTTTAGTTTTCTTTTTTTGTTTGGCTGGTCAAATATATTTTTCTGTTCCTTCCCAAAAGCTTTCCCTTAATAGAGCTCTATGTAGGAGTGTATGTGGCATTAATACAAAGATGCCACCGTATGTTTAAATAATTATAAAAAAAAACGGAAACTTAAATTCACTTACAAACTAAAAAAAAAAGAGAATTAGGTACCTACCTATATAACGGTTCCGCCGAATAACTTTTTTTTTTTTGAAAATGCTTCATCAACATCGATTGTAGCTTCGACTGTGTGGCACGTAGCGCCGTCTTATTGAAACCAAGTGTTGCCAATATCCTCATCTTCAAATTTGAAAAAAATTCGTTCAACATGGCCCGATAACGATCGCCATTGACTGTAACGGCCAATCTTTGCTCATTTTCGAAAAATGGCCCAATTATGCCTCTGGACCAAAATCCGCACCAAACAGTGACTCGTTTTAGGTGTATCGGCTTTTCAATGTATGCGTGTGGGTTTTCTGTGCCCCAAATGCGACAATTTTGCTTGTTTACATACCCGCCAAGATCAAAATGAGCTTCATCTGAAAAGATGATTTTTTTTGGCAAAATCGGCATTTTCTCTAAGTCGATCGCAGGCAGTAATGTCGCAATATTTCCCAACATAAAAAAATATAAGTAAGAAACATTTAAATAATAAGTGAGCAGATATATAAGTTATTATTAATGAATTTATTATTGTAATTATTTATTTTTCTTTCAATTTTTTTAATTAACTATAAGTGGTTTCGGTATTCTACAACTATAGCTTCGGGGCTATATTCTTGCGAACCCAAATTTGGGTTTGCTTCAAAATCTTTCTTTTAAATCATTGGAGCCGTTTTCGAGAAAAATAAGCTTTTCCTAAACGGGCATATGACAGGTACCGTTATTTGTAAGCCTAAAAATAAAATGCCAAAAGAATCACACACACCAAATTTGAAGATAATCGATTATAGTCCCTATAATCGCAAGTAAAAAGTGGTGTTAGGTGAAAAGGGTTCAAAAATAACTAATATTAATACCAACTTGGTTTCAATATGGTTGCTTTCCATCAGAGAAGAAAACTAATTGGGTTGGGTAATATGGGGTATTTTGAGAGTGTCAAAAGTTGGTGATTCTAAGAATCATAATAATTACAACAACATTTCATCATTAATCAGGTATCATATAAGAGAAGAAATAAGTTAAAATTTTGCATTTTTTAGAGAAATTTGAAAAAAAATTACCTTTTTTTCGAAGCGTCATGTCTCAGTAAAGAATTGACATACAAGCATGAATGAATCAATATTGTAGGAAATTTAACGTTCTACTAAATATTTTCAGATGTTTTTGACCATAATGGAAAAAAGTTATTGATGAAAACCCTAACTTTAGGTCGAAAATTTTGAAGTATTTCCCTCCTTTTTACTTGCGATTATAGGGACTATAAGGCAAGTTATGCATTCGTAAAAAAAAAAAAAAAATTCTAACAATCAAACATGATATTACGATGATAGAGAAGTCAAAAAAAGTGGGTCCGGAAATTCCGTCCGTCTGTCTGTCTGTCTGTCTGTCTGTCTGTCTGTCCGTATCGATAGCTACAGCCTAAACGGTTGGGCCGATTTGATTCAAACTTGGTATATAGTATTTTTAGAGTGCTCTACCCGACAGTTTTTGGAATTGGCATTCTAGCTCCAAAACTAACGGTACCTGCCATATAACTTTTATTAAAAAACTTATTTTTGTCGAAAACGGCTCCTACGATTTTGATTAAACTTTCAGAATAATGTTTTCTGTGCAAAATCTATCTTTTATTTTTAATGGATTTTTCAGAAAAAGTTTTATAACGGTACCTCCCATATGACCGGTTTTTTTAAAATCAGACTTTCTCGTTAACTAATTGACGGATTTTGATGAAATTTTCAAAATATGTAGTGTTTTATGATTTAAATAATATTGCTTATCAAAATTTTCAAAAACATTTTTTTTTAAATTTTAATAATTTTTTTAAAAAAATATTTTGTTTTTTGAATATTTTGAAAACGGATCTATAGATTTTTTTTTAAATTTTTCTCCTAGTATAAACTATAGTTTTCTTAAAATTGACATACTAAAAAAATTTTAAAATATGTTTTCGAAAAGTTTTTCAAAAAAAACATTTTTTTGAAAAAACTGGTCGAACGATTTTGAAATGAAAAATTCATAAAATAGAAAACAGCAAAAGAAATAAGATGGCTTACAACATTTTTTCCAAAAAACGTTATGAGTAGTGTTTTTTTAAATTCATAAATTTTTTTCCCCAACATTTTATTTCATATTGCTCGGCTAAGCCCTAGCCAATCCATTAGTCAAATAAAAGAAAGTGACAACCTACATTACATACATACTTACGTATTTTAAAGTATTTTTCATCATCATAAAAGCACAGAATAAATAAGGAAGCCTTTGATAAACACACAAAAACAACTAACAAATAAAAAAAACTATTCGATTACTACTGAATCCAAAAATTTCAATCGAGAAAACAAAAGTTTACACCTTCCTATAAATAAACAAAACCACTGTGTTAACTTTTAATATTATCTCTATACCTACTGGCTTAACAGTAGTTGGAACACGTATCTTAATTTTAGTACCTACCTTCCTTCCAACCTTATTATAGGTACCTAAATCCTTTATAAATTCCATTGGTCCCATATTGGGACGTATAAAGGTCCCTTTACCTAGCATTATTGCCATACTGCTGATTCCGACGAATCTTTATGCCAGTTGTTCAAATTTTTCCATACCAAAATGAAAATTTAACTGAAAAAAGTCCTTTGTATCTTTCTATTAGCAAATTATATTATAAACAGTAAGCAGCAAGTGGAAAGATTATACTACACTAAAAAACTGCAAAAGCTAACAATCCTATATATTTATGTGTTTATCCCTTTGTCGTGACGCATGTTCGTTCGAGCTTCAAACCACAACGATTCTAAGGAAGTTGCACGTCATACAAAAAATATTAAAATAAAATCTTTGTCAAAAAGACGCCTGCACTTAAAAAGGATTAGCACATAAGAGCAAGTACGTGCGACCCAGTCGTGCCTTTTATTTAGTACTGGTTTTCGAAGTCCAAAACTTGAAAAAAATGTTTATTAACCATCCCTGAACAACGTCACAAGTTTCATTAAGTTCCGACTATTTTTTTCTTTGGAAAAAACTATAGAAATTGGCAATTTGAATATTTTTTTTTGATAAATCACTAACGCATATAATAAACATGCAAAAGTTTAGTTTAGACGGATCGTCATACTTGGGCATATGGTTGTGGAGTTTATAACTAAAATAATTATCAATCAATCATTAAATTACGATAATGGAAACAAAAAAAATTAAAAATTAGGACCATTTTTGGCACTATGAAAGAGCCAAGTAGAAAGGTCTCAATTATTTCTGCAGGATCTCTAAATGTTCATTATGCGTCCTCGATGGTGACTTAGACATCCAGCTCTGGTATGGTCTCAAATCAAAATCCTTAGGGGATGAGAACTTTTATCCCGATTAAAATTAAAAGCATACCTAAAAAATATTATCAATGTTAATGTTTTTTTAAACACTTAAATAAATAATAACAGATATTATTTCAGTATTCAGAGTCAATAAAAATGCATTCGATTATGTCACAACACAGAATTACATCGAGCCCTATTAAAAAGGCTGTTGGATAAAATTATTTTCTTATGTTGAAAAGGTATACTTCCCTTTCCACCCCATAGCCTTCTCTCTTAAGAATATCGCATACACAATCATCAATCAAAAGTAAAAACCTGTGTTCCATACTAGCAAGTAAAATTTAACATTCTCTTCCAAATCGCTAAGGTTGTGCGCAAATATATGACTTCATTTATGCCACCCACATGCCAGATGAAACGAGAAGAACCATCATTTATGCGAAACAATCGCCAACAAACTCTTCTTCAAGACAAGGCACGAACTCATGGTGCGCCCTACCGCGAAGATGCACGATCAAATACCCATAAATCTGAGGACTGTTGTTATCGTCATCATCATCACCATCGCATCGCCATCCAGCATCATGTGGAGATCACCCAGCATCGATGATGATGGTGCAATTCTGGACCACTATATACGCTGCCGCCGACCGCTCCGTAGCTAAAGGCGATGACGCGCGCCCAAATGCCAGATGAGAAACTCCATCTCCAATAGGTAGGTATACACTAGATGGAGCATATGGTTATGGTTAACTGAGCCATTTGGATAGTTGGAGTTGTGCGGAGATCATAGAACCTAATTGGGATAACAAAGATTCAAAGGTACCGCCAATAAAATCGATATGAATACGGCTCCCGCTCCAGCAGATAACTCTATCGGTGTTGGGTTGTTTAGTCGTTCAAACACCCGCGCGTATATTATAATTCACTGTGGGAGGTCAGCCGCAATCAGGCTGTGTACTGAAGGTAATTTGATTTTTGAATCGTGATTAGGAACTAGCTCTTATTTTATTTACCGTTATTATTTGGCAATATTCTCGTACCTACAATAATCAACATTATTTATAAAAAAATGTTTTCATGAATCAATAAAATTGGTTAGGAGAGGCTTACAGTCTTAAGGTATGTTCACACAGAAGAAAATATTTCCATTATTTCTGGAATGTTTATGGGAAAATAAGACGGGTTTTGGAAATTTGTCGAGAGTGACTATCCAGAAAATTAAATTAAAATTTACCCTAATATAAGCCTGATAATCTAAGAAATTGCACGACTGGATCGCACTTTTGACTATTCGAATAAAGCATGTATTGTATTGTATAAATTGTATTGAGTGAAATTATTTAAACGCCTTTTTATTTCTTTAACAAATGTTAAAAGTGTGATTTTTTTTCAAATCGTAGGAGCGATTTTTAAATAAAACGGTTATTTAAAAAAAAATTATTTAAGAATACAAACTTACTTAAAAAAAATAACATTCATTTAAAAACAAAATCTAAAAAAAATTCATCTACCCGTTTTCAAAATATTGATTTTTCAAAAAAAAATTGTTTTAATTATTAAAAAATACAAAAAAAAAGTTTTCGAAAAAAATTAAAGGGAAATGATTTAAGCTACCTTCATCTTCTTGGATATCAATTTTGATAGTTATCGGATCAGCAGTTTTCAAGAAAGTCCAAGAGAAAGAATCGGTCTTATGGGAGGTATTGTTTTTAGCCCACCATATTCATTTTTTTTCATCAAAATATAGGTAATGCTTATCTACACATCAGTACCTACACTGATTTTTTCCATAAAAAATCTTGGAGCCGTTTTTGAAAAAAATAAGCTTTTACATTACGGTAACATGACAGGAATACTTAATTTGTTAACCAACAAAATAAATTGCACGACTGTATCGCACGTACTTGCTCGTAATCTGCGGTCACATTGTGGAATAAAATTAAAGAAAATTAAAGTGAACATCAAAGCATTTATTCGATTTTTGTGACTTTTGATTGTTCGAATAAAGTACGTTAAATTGTATTGGGTGAAATAATTTAAACGCCATTTTATTTCTTTATGAAATGTAAAAAAGTGTGATTTTTTTCAAAATCGTAGGAGCCGTTTTTGAATAAAACGATTTTCACTTAACACATTTTTTTTTTTTAATTAAAAAAAATAATTCAAGACTACAAACTTAAGCACAAAAAATAACGTACATTTGAAAACAAAATTTAAAAAATTCACTTACCCGTTTTCAAAATATTGACTTTTAAAAAAAAATTAAGAAAATTATTAAAAATACAAAAAAAAAAAGTTTTCGTAAAAAATTAATGCAAAATTACTGAAGCTACCTACATCTTCTTGAATATCAATTTTGATTGTAATCGGATCACCAGTTTTCGAGAAAGTCGAAAAAAAACTGCATACCTACAGTAGTACACGGATTTTTTTTTTATAAAAATTCTTGGAGCCGTTTTCGAGAAAAATAAGCTTTTTCATAACGGTTATATGCCCTGTACCGTTAATTTTTAAGCTAAAAAAAATGGAAAAACCCCTCTGTAGAATGTCAAAATAACCTTAAGTTAAAAATTTGAAGACAATTGGCCCAACCGTTTAGGCTGCAGTCCAAAATACATCCGTACAGACAGACAGACAGACAGATAGACAGACAGAAAGACCTACAGACAAACGGACAGACAGACAGACGGACAGAATTTTGCCAGTAACTCAAATATGTTTCTCTATCACCGTAATGTCATGTTTGATTGTTATCTCAAATTTTTTTTGTACGAATGCACAAAAAAATAAAAAAATTATACATAGTTCATGTTGATTTTTTTGTCAAATTTTATATGATGTGTACTAAATTTGCTTCTAATATTTGTTACTCCTATTATTTTTTAATTAAACATTGAAAATGATATTATGTATTTTAGTTTTCGAGAAAAATTAAATTTACCAAACCCATTTTTTATAGTTTGTTTGGAATTTACGTGGTCTTACACCTTACACATTTCGGGAAGAGTCGAATAACTTTGGCACTGCAGAATAAAAGTGTTTTACAAAAATTGTGTGAACATGTAGCTGTTGTTGTTTCGTTGTTGATTTTGTTGATTTTGATGTTATGTTTCAAAATTCTGTATTTAAAAAAAATCGTTTTGATGATGATAAAATGTGCGCTCCTTTTTACTTGCGATTTTAGGGACTACAAGGCAAGTTTGGGATTCGTGAATATAAAAAAAATTGAGATAACAATCAAACATGACATCACGATCATAGAGAAGCCAAGTCATTGGCACAAAATTTCCGTCTGTCTGTCTGTCTGTCTGTATGTATGTCTGTCCGGGTGTATATCGAGCTGCAGCTTAAACGGGTTAAGCGATTGCCCTAAAATTTGGTATGTGTAATTATTTTGACATTCCTCAGAGAGGAAATTGAAGTTTTGTTTTTAGAGCTAAAAATAACGGTAAGTACTTGCCATACCACCGTTTAGGAAAAGCTAATTTTTCTCGAAACCGGCTCCAACGTTTTTGATGAAAATTTTTGAGAATTTTTTTGTTGGTATTGGCTATCATTTGATTAGAACCACATATACGGGAAAAGTCTATTAACAGGACCTTTCATATAACGGTTATTTTTTTAATTTTTGGCTTGTTCGGTAATGGCTCTATGGATTTTTATTTTTTATATTTGAGAAGACCTAGATAGCCAAATTAATTCTGCATATCAAAATTTTAAATAACTATTTTATTAATAAAAATTAATTTTTGAATTTTTTGTTTTTGAAAATCAATATTTTTAAAACTAATCAAAAAAATTATTTTCAATTTTATAATCACATGTATATTAATAAACTCTAAAAAAACTTCATACCAAAATTAAAAAAAATAAAAATAAACAACAAGATTTTACCAAAATCCGTCTTACAATTTTCGAAATACTTTTTTCATAAATTCTTTGTTATTTAGGACGTGTGATGGCGTACTTCATTTTTACTAAAAACCGTTAAGTATTGTCGTTTTGATAGTTTTTATAAGTTTACTGTGTTACTTTCAACGTAAATATTATTTGTTTTTATCAAAGATCTTGCCTTCCAATGTAATTAGGCACATAAGAGGAAGTACGTGCGACCCAGCCTTGCCCATTTTTAGTATCAAAACGATTTTTATTTAAATACAGAATTTTGATATACCTGCAGTATTTTGAAAACAGAATTTTGACCACATAGTATTTCGACCCCGCAACCCGTTCAGACCGTGTCATTTTTTGACGTAAGCGTTACTTGTTTCTGTCAAAAATCTTGCCTTCCAATGCGATATGGCATATAAGAGCACGTACTAGCGACCCAGTCGTGCCCATTACATTTAAGTAGATTAGAGGATGGTACATACATAACATGGCTTGAACAAAATTATGGAATGCATAGGTAAATCATATCTGTAAGATATTATGTATATTCGATGCCTGAAAAAATAAAATAAAAAATTGTTAATTTATTCAGAAATATTATGCAGTCAATTTTTGATTATATCAATTATTGTGAACCCCAGATCTCCCTCGCATTTTGTAGGTTGAAGTTTTTTTTTTTTTGTTGAAGCCAATTCAAAATAAATAAATCACAAAATACGTCTTATGGTGTGTCCACACCAAAGAAACTTTTATTTGAAACATTTCAGAAATGTTTCTTTCTCTCTGAAATGTTTTTTAAATGTTTCTAAAATGTTTATTTAGGTCTGGACGCTTCGCTTAACATTTCTGAAATGTTTATGAAATATCTCTCTGTTTCCCCTTCCAAACGAAAATCTTTTTTTATTTTAGCATTTTAAACTAGTTGACAGGTTTTTTTTTTGTTTTAAAATTCAAAACTGAATACATAAAATGGGAAACAAATAATCATTTAAGAAATGTTTGAAAATATTCTTTAAATAAATGGGAAACATTTCAGGAATGTTTTTTAAACAAATGTTTCTTTGGTATTGACATACCTTAAGAACATCGATTTTTTTTTATTATTTTTATTATTAGATATTATTATTATTATTTATGCCGGCCAAATTCGTCAAATTGGTCCAATTTTACTATTTTCAAATATCGTCGTGAGTCATTGAACGCATTTTCTTTAAACTCCACAATTAGTTAAAATACCTAAACATTTGTCGGCCTTCGAATTTCGTTGCAAAAATACTACCTAACTTTTAGATTATCTCTAATCTCTTTGTCACAGAAGATACATATTTTTGAACTGACAATGGAAACAAAAAGTGATAAATAAAGAAATCAAGCAAAAAAAAAAACACTGACACTATTAGTCCCCAAATAATAAGAACGTACAAAAGGAACAGCATACAACAATTCAGCAATTTATTGTTCGCTTCGCAGCATTAAATCACCGACAAAATTCTTCTTGTCTCACACCATTCTTGGTGTTCAACAACAACAAGAAAGCAACAAAGAAATGAACAAGAATCCGGGATCAATATTTTTTTTAAGCTGCTGCTGCCTCACGCGCTTTGCGAAGATACAAAGACCTACCGCGTCGGATATGATGGCGAGGACAGCGGCGGCACCGAAACTGAATGCTTCATTTTATGCCTGATAATTCATGAGGGGAACAGCTTAATCATATTAAAGGAGTTAACTGTGATCCCCGAAATTCTTAAATATGATTTTGTTTGGTGGTTTGATTGGATGATGTGGTCCAAGGAACTCATTTCAAGGAGAAAGGTGGTATAAAAATAAATTTAAAAATGTTTTTAATAAAGCTTGTTTTAAGAATTACATTTTATGTAGCAGTACATTTATGCAAAATTCATTGTTCCTCACCGTCTTATTAATTAAAAAGACGACTTGATTGGCATACCTATGCGACTTTGGGGTTTTTGAAAGTGAATTTTTGTAGGTACTTTTGTACAATTATTTTAAACAAAATTTGTTGATCAAATGATAGTTTGCCAGTCAAGTCATCGCAGTGCACAAGAATTGGGTATTTCGAAAACTTCAGCTTGGCGAATTTGGGCCTATATCCGCACAAGATCCAACTGACCAACAACTCTCAATATTCATGACCATAGACAACGCCATTTGTTCGCTGCCTGAGCTTCGAAGAGTTTGAAAGAGGACCCAGCAATTCTAGTCAGAAATCATACGACAAGGCGCGTTTTTGGATGGCAAATTGACTTAGAAGATTTTGGTTCCAGCAGGACGGCGATACGTGCCACACAGGTCACTCGGACACATCTAGTTGGCCTTAATGAAAAAGCCCATTAATTTTTTAGCGGTATCTGAATACATTTTTTGACTAAATATTTGTATCTATATCACGTACTACCCCATATATCCACTGCACATATCTACCTACAATAAAAAACGAAATAACATTCTAAAGTTTCCCAGCTAAAACAATTAAATTAAGTTGGTAGATGCCCACTCTTACTTACCTTTTTGTTCAATTTAAATCTGCCTTCAACGCAATTAACTTGCGCTAACAACTCGAGTTTCAATTTCACTAAATTACCGAGAAACCTACACATCACGTTCACCGTTCACGGTGACACTGCAGGCAGCACGCACATATTAAAATTAATGACATTTAATGAAGCCCTCGGCCATTAGATTTTAAATTTAAATTAAGCATTTTATAGCAGACATATAATTCCATACATTGAAGCATACCTATATTACGTACCTACTACCTCAGTTCCCCTCAATGTTTGCAATTTACAGCATTAACTAACAGCAACTTGCCTTGTATTTGTGCTATTTTAATGATAACAAAATAATGTAGATACCCAAACCCAAAACAAATACTCACTGTTTTTTTCCATCCTTTGCAATTCAGCATCAATTATTTGAAATTGAATTACATCCAATTACACAAGGGACTTGATTTATTCTCTTTGATCACATGATAAGAAGGATGAGATCGTAGAAGTACTTTTTCGTCTTTGCCCTTCGCCCAAATAGTCCTGCTTAGACACAGACAGGGCTCCATTACATTATACAAGTTTGTAGGAGGTATCCACCAGAAAACACAATTACATTCAAATTGACACTGGAATTCTCTTTTGCCTTAAAAAACCAAATACCAATTAGGATTCGTACTGCAAATCCACATCAGGACATGAATTATTAAATCGGGTCCGAATATGTACAGATATACCTTTATTCTTCCTACCAATACTCATCCACAAGTAGATCTTTTTTTTCAGTTATAATTTGGCCACCATTGTGGTATTTTATGTCCGTCATGTGATTGGTTGTGCTGCCAACACCTTTTGGAGAATTCTAAGTAGGCGGTATTTTCCGGAAACATGTTAGGCGAGTTTTATTGCTTTGGGGAAATAGATGAGATGGAAATATCCATTGCGCAAGATAAAAACTGGTTGCGTATCTTTCTCACTCTGGAAAAGAAGAGGAAAATAGTGTTATTTTTGTCGGTAGGGTAGATTGTATGTATGTTTTTTTTTGTAATAAGTTGCAAGTTCGAATCAAACCTTTCGTACTAAATAACTGAAATTCGCTTAAAATGGGAATACATAGTGCCAGAAAGTCGGTACTTAAGATGAGTAGTTATTATTAGGTTAACTCAAAGTTTACCGTCGCTTCTTTGCGTTTTGCTACCATGCTGGTAATCGCTTGGGTTGAGCTGAAATAAAACAATTTTTGGGCTAAAGTAATAAGCTCGTGTTATTTTTTTTATCGCGTTAAAAAACTATTAAATTATGCGTTTGACTATTTTTTCTATTATTAATAACTAATTTTACTTGGTTTCATTTATTTAAGAAGAGAGGCTCTTTGTGTTTGCTAAAGTGAAATGAAATTAATTTCTGTTTAATTCTTTTTTTAATAAATACAATAAATAAATTTATTGTCGCAACATTTAAGTAAAGTTAAGTTAAGAGTCAAGCCTAAGGACTTATACTTATACTTACTCTAAACCAGCGTTTCTCAAATGGTGTTCCACGGAACCCGGGGGTCAAAGGGGTTCTGTAGAAAAAACGTTATCGTGCCGTCGCGTCGCACCCAAAATTCATCCATCTAGTCATAGGCAAACCAATTTTTTTTTGTCGGTGTTACAATAGGTGTTTAATGTTGGGACACATGGGTACACATGCACCTGCGGTCAAAATATTAGTTAGTGCAATGTACAAACAAAAAGTATTTTATTTACCTAATTTATGTTTTGTAAATTTTTTGAAAGTTAAAACCGTTATTAACACAAAACTTTAATAGATTATAATAAGATGAGGCTTAAAAACCTAAATTTACCTTGAAAACGGGCGGTCAAAATAATTGCTAGATATAGCCTGAAAGATGTTAGAAATATAACTTACTTTCTCCAACTTCTTTAATGTTACTTATAACTTACATAAAAATTAATATTTGGTTGTGTGTTGCCTGCATTTTGATTTTATCAGCGGTGTAGAGGCGTTGCATAGAATCAATCAGCTGTTAGCATCTTTCTACGGATAATGATGCCCAAGTAACCAAAACTACCTAATGGAGCAAGTTATTTATTGGTTTGGCTCGGTCAGCTATTTTTTAACGTCACATTACAATATTAACTCAATATCACGAAGATCAGGTGAATGCAGAGGCCATTCTAACACGTTGAAGCTTTTATTCGCCATCCACTGTTTCGCAACCTTGCTGGTGTGTTTGAGCTTTGAGTCAATTTTACTGTTGGAAAATCCAAATCAATGAGGTTTCTTCATTGACAAATGGAAGCACAAATTCCAACTCACGATTTTTTCTATGCGTTAAATCGACGCTCTTCAGTAAAATGAATATCTACAAGCCCAGATCATAATAGGTACTGGAGCTTCCGAGTATAATTTTTTTCGTGTATTGAGATTAAAAGCTGAGTTTGTTGACCGCCATATATCTTGAGACTTTGCCACCATATGTCACAGATTTTAAGATTCCTCTGATACTAAAACATTTCTCCATTTCTCAATAGACTACATTCTTTTACTGACGAAAACGGTAATTTTCTTGGACTTCAAGGATTCGTGGATATAAAAAAAAATTGAAATAACAATCAAACATGACATTACCATTATAGAGAAGCCTAAAAACGTCATTGAAAAAAAATGTCCGTCTGTCTGTCTGTCTGTCTGTGTGAGTGTATATCTATCGATCTGCAGCCTAAACGGCTTAAGTGATTCCGTTCAAATTTGGTATGTGTGTATCTCTTGGCATTCCTCAGAGGGAATTTTATTTTTAGGGCTAAAAATAACGTCCCGAAGACGGCTCCAACGATTTTGATGAACATTTTTGAGATTTTGTTTTTGTTGGTAGTGGCTATCAGATAATCAGAACCAAATTTACCGGAAAAGTCTATTAATTTAGTGCCTTTCATATAACGGTTTTTTAATTTTCGACTTTCTCGGTAACGGCTCAGTGGATTTCAATAAAATTTTATAATTGAGAAGATCTAAGTATCCAAACTAAATTTACTTACAAAAAATTTGAATAATTATTTTTTTTCTATTTTTTAATTAATTTTTGATTTTTTTTTTTTGAAAATTCAATATTTTTAAGACTTATTAAAAAAAAGAATATTTAAAATTTTAAAATCAGGTGTAAATAAATAAATTCTAAGAAAACTTTATAACAAAATCAAAAACAAAATTTTTTTTCAAAGAACTAAAAATAAAAAAATAAATTTTAATTGCTCTTTCACAAAACTTTGAACTATTATTTTGACCGCAACTGTAATTGCTTATTTACACAAGGCCTGTAATGAAACAGCCTGGATGTAACTCCAGACCTTCATATCCAGTTGATTACTTTTTGGAGATAAATTTTATTTTTGGAGATTTAGTCAGTTCCTTGCAAGAGACAGTTCCCCGGAAAAAACGGTGAATCTGACGGGTAGTCGAAGCCCGACCCTTCGATTAGGAGTCCGGTCCAAAATTATGTTATTCAGCATCGTTTTGTAAACATTTTTCTATAGATGAGATTCGCTTAGTGATAATGTACAAACTCCATGATTTAATAATTCTCTGGTTGATTAAAAGTCTAGTTGGCGAAATAAGCGTTAAAAAAAAAAGAAGAAGCAATACCATCAGCTGAAAACCATTCGGATTATAAAGAAGATTCAAACGAACCGTCAAGCAAAGTCTTTGAACGTTCATGGTCGTTGAATTTCCAAGTTTTAAAGGACAACAGAAACAGAAACCCTTCAACAGAAGAATAACTTTCGGTTAACAAAGTTAGTTGACGATAATCCAAAAAGCAATAATGTTGTGTTCTTATTCAAAAAATAATGAATCTCTATACCGACGCGACTACTATGATGAAGAAATTGACGAGCTATATATGCAGACAACATACCTACCATAAAGTAATAGAGAAGTTCTTTCAACAACTTCCCAAGTTAGAGGAAAACATTGTTAAGGAAGAGCATCATAAAGCAACATACGGCGTCAATTCGGAATTGAAATAAAAGGCACGACTGGGTCGCACGTACTTGCGCCCGTGTGCTAATCCTTTTTAGGTACAGGCGTCTTTTTGACAAAGATTTGATTTTAATGTTTTTTTGACGTGCAACTTCTTTAGAATCGTTGTTGTTTAAAGCTCGAACGAACTTGCGTCACGATAAAGGGATAAACACATAAATATATAGGATTGTTAGCTTTTGCAGGTTTTTAGTGTATTATCTTTCCACTTGCTGCTAACTGTTTATAATATAATTTGCTAATAGAAAGATATTTCAGTTTATTTTTCATTTTGGTATGGACAAATTTGAACAACTGGCATAAAGATTCATCGGAATCAGCAGTATGGCAATAATGCTAGGTAAAGGGACCTATATAAGTCCCAATAACAATAATTTACTTTTTGAAATCAAATTAATTAAAATAGCTGAACTATGTTTGATGGATCGATAAACGTATGGTGTGGGTAGGTATTAATGGAATTTATTAAGGATATTAGGTTCCTATAATAAGGTTGGAAGGAAGGTAGGTACTAAATATAAGATACACGTTCCAACTACTGCTAAGCGAGTAGGTATAGAGACAATATTAAAAGTTAACACAGTGGTTTTGTTTATTTATAGGCAGGTGTAAACTTTTGTTTTCTCGATTGAAATTTTTGCATTCAGTAGTAATCGAATAATTCTTTTTATTTGTTAGTTGTTTTTGTGTGTTTATCATAGGCTCCTTACTTATTCTGTGTGCTTTTATGATGATGAAATGCTTTAAAATACGTATGTATGTATGTAGGTTGTCACCTACTTTTATTTGACTAATGGCTAGGGCTCAGCCAAGCAATACGAAATAAATAAAAAAAAAAAAATTTTGGGGAAAAATTTTTATGAAATCAAAAAAAACACTATTCATAACTTTTTTTTGGAAAAAATGTTGTAAGCCATCTTATTTCTTTTGCTGTTTTCTATTTTATGATTTTTTCATTTCAAAATCGTTCGACCAGTTTTTTTCAAAAAAATGTTTTTTTTGAAAAACTTTTCGAAAACATATTTTAAATTTTTTTCGAGTATGTCAATTTAATGAAATCTATAGTTTATACTAGGAGAAAAATTTTAAAAAAATCTACAGATCCGTTTTCAAAATATTCAAAAAACAAAATAATTTTTTTAAAAAATTATTAAAAATTAAAAAAAAAATGTTTTTGAAAATTTTAATAAACATAATTATTTAAATCATAAAACACTACATATTTTGAAAATTTCATCAAAATCCGTCAACTAGTTAACGAGAAAGTCTGATATAAAAAAACGGTCATATGGGAGGTACCGTTATAAAACTTTTTCTGAAAAATCCATTAACATTAAAAGATAGATTTTACATAGAAAAGATCATTCTGAAAGTTTTATCAAAATCATAGGAGCCGTTTTCGAGAAAAAATAAGTTTTTCATTAAAAGTTATATGGCAGGTACCGTTCGTTTTGGAGCTAGAATGCCAATTCTAAAAACTTTCGGATAGAGCACTCTAAAAATACTATATACCAAGTTTGAATCAAATCGGCCCAACCGTTTAGGCTGTAGATATTGATACGGACAGACAGACAGATAGACAGACAGACAGACAGACAGACAGATGTACGGAATTTCTTTTTTTTTTGACTTCTCTATCAACGTAATGTCATGTTTGATTGTTAGAATTTTTTTTTTTTACGAATGCGTAACTTGCCTTATAGTCCCTATAAATCGCAAGTAAAAATACAAATTACATTTTTTTTGTTTCGATATAAAGATTGGGCAAACTTTCCATATTTTATTCGAATGTATGGTTCATAACAACAGAATAAAAAAAAAATTACGTGCGTACAAAGTATGCATGTCAGAAGTGAAACTTCTTTTTTTATTTTTTATTTACTTATAAATTTAAGTCATATCACTCTACACACCGTATGCAAACTAATGAATGTCAGATTTTAGATGACATAATGGATATCTTAGACCAACAGTTCTAACCTTTAAAGCAGTTGCTGAAAAGGGACCTTCATGGAGAAAACGGGAAAAACAAGTATCATGAACGAAAGAAGGAAAAACAAGCGATTATGCTGCTATTGCAAATATTCAAATTACACAAACGTTAAATGCCGCAAATTTAATAGAATCACGGCTGAAAACCGAAATAGTTTTGCAAAAGAACAAAATATAATGTTACAAACAAGCAGGGCCGTAGCTAGAGTTGAATTTAAGGTAGTGCAGTGGTGATAACAGGTAGGGCGGAAGTAAAAAATGTACTTGATGATCTGATCTGGTAAAGGTGGTACTCAATTGTCGGGAGGGGGAGATAGATTAAGTGCTAAACATTCATTCATGCATTGGTTATATTATTATTTCTCTTAACATATTAACATATTAACAATACAAAGTTCTTACATTAAAATAACTGAATTCTTTGATTCGCCATATTATCATAAATACGAAGGACTTCATCCAGATCAACTGACTTGGATCTTTTTTCAAAGGCCAGAAATACCATGTCTGCCATTCTATCATGACTCATAATAGCCTTTGAGGCCTATTGATTGCAGTCAAAGTTGAAAACGTAGATTCGCACACAGCAGTGCTACAACCTATGGTCGCCACATATGCAAAAAGTTCATATATATATCTTTGAACGCCTCTCGCTGCTTGTACAAAACATCAATTGTGTTTTCCTTTTTGTCCTTGAGGTGACTTTTGCCATAGAGCAGCCTCTTCCCTTGATGAAATTGTTAGACCTAAAAAATCAGTTTTAACAGTTTGCATGTTTCCAGCAAAAATGTTTGCTTAATCGAAAATTAAAGTTTTATAAGTTCAATCTTCGTTAAATACTTTTTTGAGACAAAAGCGTTTAAGTTGAAATATTTTTGTTTCTTTTCAGCAAATGGGTCTTAGTAATTTTGTTATGACAAATTTAAAAGTATATATTTATTTATTGTCATACTAGCCTTACCCGGCGTACGTTGTTACGCCCAAGGCAGAATGAATGAAATATTTTATTTCGAGATTTAAAAAACTGAGTTTATTTTATCAATGACAATGCCAGCGCCATCTATCGACAGGGGTCGGACCGCTCTATAAACCTTCCTTATCACTTGTAGAATAAATTGCTTTTAGCACTCAAGAGGGTTTTACTATCTCCCGTAGTCAAAATACTATAATTAATTAGTCTACACAATTGACATACAAAATTCCTTATAACTTATTATTAATCACAAACAAATCGCGCTGATAATTTGATGAAATTGTCGACTTTCTTGACACTTATCGTTATACATTGGATAATATACGATATATTTTATTAATTGTAGCCTATGTGTTATTCTGATATGTAAGCTATATTATTGTGAAGTTTCATCAAAATCCATTCAGTAGTTTTTGCGTGAAAGAGCAACAAAGATACATACATACTCACAAACTTTCACGTTTATAATATTAATAGGATAGGATCAGTGGCGTATCCAGAAAAGATTTTTGGGGGGGGGGGCTCACCATTAAAATTTTTCAAAAATTTTGTTCCTCTTAATTTTTTTGTAGACCTTTTAAGTTAATAAAATAATTGAATCCAACATTTTTGTTTGCCCTCTAAGAAACCTTAACTTGCTTAATCCATAAAATTAAACTTTTTGTGAAATTTTTTTTATTGGTATTTTAATAATAATAAAGAATATAATAATGAACTTTGTTCATTCGTTATATAAGCAAGTTTTGAAAACTAAAGTTTGAATACATAATGAAAAACATAATGTTTAATTATTGTTTGTTGAGAAAATCAAGTCCATTCTCCTATTTTTTTTGTTGGCAAATTGTTCAACAACTTCCTCAGGATCTATATGGATTTCTCTGTGGATATTCATGGCTGAAATCCAGCACAAAATGTACAGACAATCATGTATTGGTGTATACGGACACGAAAAAAATATTTTGAGGTTGTTTCAGGCAAGAGGGGTACCGGTCGCTGTTCTGGTTCTATATTTCTGTGATAAAATCATTCGAATGATTTGGATGAAGAATCGAGATATCTCGAGATGTTGCATGAATCGATTATAATCGATTAAATAATTCAAATGCGCCCATCACTAACCCCAATCCTCAACTTGAGCTAGGGGTATAACTCAAACAAACACAAACAGTCGTTTCGGAGCTTGGAGGGAACTCGAGTATCCGAGCTTCCTCTAAATCTTTAAGATTTACGAAAAAGTTTCAGTTAATCATGTACATTATGTGAATTCACCTAAATAATAACAGGCTTGGGGGGGGCTTGATCCCCCTGAGCCCCCCCCCCCTCAATACGCCACTGGATAGGATAAAGAGGAGCAATCAATAAGATGACTTAGCACTGCTGCTTTGAATGAAGTAGCGTTAAATACTTGATTTTCTTGTAGTAACTTATGGCCAGTTGCACCAAATTGCAATAAAATGGGGTTTCGCCTAAAAGTTTTAAAGTTTGTCGAGCTGATAAATTTCTCTGTTTTGGTTCGTTTATTGGCTTGGCATAGACTTTGCTTCTTCCAAAATTTAATGATACATTTCATCTGATCTAAGTTTCCTTATTTAATATTGGGTGAGCTTAATGATTGGAGCATGGATAATATGTTTTTGGTCACAATCAAATCAATAAAGTATCTACAGTATGGGCCATTTCGTTACACTGCTTATGAATGAGGGTATTGTTTTTTTTTTTGGTACAATGTAGGTGTTTTTCAGCGTAATCTGAAAAAAAAACTATTTCAAAAGAGATGGAATGTGCAAATAACAAAAACACAGTATTTAATATTTTGACCAAAAGTTAATTCAATTGTATTGGGCTGGTGATGCCTGCAGATATAGGCTTACATGATGAACAACATAAAAGGAAAAAAATTGCGAAACATGGATATTTTTTTTTGTGGAACGAATCTTTGTCTACGTATTAAAAGGAATAGGAAAATCGTAACAATAGTTGATTTTTTTAAAGTAGGGCATTGGAGGTCTTAAGGTAGGGAATTGCCCCCTAATGCCCCCCCCCCCTCAAGCACAAATTAGGAAAGCAAGAAATGTGTCAAGGTTAAAAAAAATGCAAAACAGGCTACAAAGACCAACCGCGAACTGTTGCACCAAGAAATAGGTCCTTAACGGAATAAAAACCATCAATAACTACAAATGAACCGAAAACAAGTGATCCTTGCAACAGCAAAATAAAATAAAGAAATTCAAATGAAGGAAAGGAATTCCTCGTGTAAGAACAAGATACAACGAAAAAAAAATTCATTGGTGAAGAAGTATTTTTAGAATCCAAAAACAACAAAAAGTCAATGTGAGAGTCGAACCAAGAATTTTCAGTAACTGTATGTGAGGAAAAAGCTTCTACTTCTGTCGGTCCATCACTGACCAGTGTACAACCCGATAGATCATTTTTTTCATTATCTTCAAAAATAGAACAACTATCCTTTTTACTGCTGGATCCGATGTTCAACAAACCGGACAAAATAGATATTGGGTCTTGTGAATAAAAATAAAGCTATTTGTGGAGGAAGCTAGTCATACGTATTGCTAGTAGCTTAAGCTAGACTGCTCTAGCTTTAGCTTTGTTTTATGTGAATAAAAAAAGACTTTACTAAATAGCTTAAGCTTCGCATTTTCAGCTTTTGTTTGTTTATTCACATGTCTTGGATTAGGTAGCTTTAGCTAAAACTGATCGTACTAATACTATAAATGTGAATGTTTGTTTCCAAATCACACCTCAACGGCTTAACGGATTTAGATGAAATTCAGTAGGTATATAGATAATGTGCTGAATTGAAACATAAGCTAATTTTTGCATAGATGCTCACAGGGTAGGGCAAGGAGGGACAAGTGCCCCCCTGGCTCACGGGCGGACTATAATCCCCGAATTCCATTTGCTATTTTTGACTTGAAATATAGGTTTTTGAAGGCAGGTTTAGCGCGAATCCTAAACCTGCCTTCAAAAACCTAAATATGAAAAAAATATAAAAAAAAAATTGACATATCATCGAACAAGAGATTTAAGATCATAGAGAAAGGCCTATTCTCAATTTTAGCTTGCGGGAAAAGTTTAATTAAAAAAAATCTGCCTCCCCCCTAGGAAATTTCCTGCGGGCTCCTATGACTTTTTGTCTAGGAAAAATTAACGCTTTCTGTGGGAGAGTCTTAAATGTCAAATACTGCATTGACGGAGGATTGTTTGTTATTCTATCACACCTTAAAGACTATTCGAATTTGTGAGGTTGGTAGACGAAAGTGTTACAGGATTCTCTATACCATAAAGATATAGAAATATAGAGATACAGAGATATAGAGTTATAGAGATACAGAGATATACAAATATATATTTATATCACCTTATTATAAAAATGATACTCACCATCTAAATAAAAATAAATTATAATTCGACGGAAAACCCTATTTAACCAAAATGCTTAAGATTAGAATTGACTTTATTAGGTGATATAAAAATTCACGTATCCAATATTTGATTACAAAGTCGTTTACGACCTGGTTAAGAACCGTCAAAATATTGAGTAAAATGTATTAGAATGTATTGTGTATTTGTATTAGTATATTTGCGTGATGTCCTTTAATGCCGAAACAACTGCACGAGTTTGTGAAGTTTTATAGACGGAAGAGTTACAAGATTCAATATGCTACACATTCTGAAAAATGCACCTTTCTACGGGAGATATATAAATAATCTTCTTTAGCCAATTTTTATTTAAATAATACCAATAACTTAATCTGAAGTCTACGTAGACAAACTCGCTGGGAGAAGAAGGAATTTCATAAATCGGAGAACCAAGGAGAAGAGTAAACTCTTGTAAACTCTTCAGCTGCATTGCATAACATGTTGCTTCTACAGTAGGGCTGTGGAAGCCTTTCCGATTAACATATACACCTATGAACTCTGCATGTTCGCACTATTACTAAAGAGAATTCTAAAACTAAATACTATAGTTCTAGAGAGGGGTGTAGGAATCTTGATATTTTTGTAGCTTTTGCTAAAATATTTTATTTTTATTCACACAAATTGAAACTTAAGTTGGAAAAACAAGATTAAGCTACATAATTTCAGTGTTTAGTATTTCAAAATAGCAATTGCTAGATAAATTTTTTTTCTGGCAAGCTTAAGCTAGGTTTTATTCACACAAAACCTAGCTTTAGCTTAAAAATCTTTGTTTTAGCTTTAGCTTTTTTTTATTCACAAGACCCATTGCTTGGATGGGGAGAGGAGACACCTCGAATATTGCGTCAGAAAAGCAATGGAATTATTGGCCATCAAGCAAGCTACTTAATTTGGTGCGTCTGTCTGGATTGAAAACTGAGATTTAAGAATATGTAAGCAATTTCAAATTTAAATCTTCTCAAATAATAATTGTCATATTTTATTTTGAAAATTGGTATTACGAAATTCCTTTATTGTTTTCTATATTTCATAGATATGCAAAAATTTTAGTTATAATTGTATTCAGTTCTTTTCTAAAAACCTGGCCAACGATTTAAAAAGTATAATTTAGATTTATTAATCTCTTTTAAGAAACAAAATGGCATAATTCTTTTAAAACTCTTCTCCAGACGTTTCATAGATCTGTTCATTACCTTTAAAACGACATATAACGGGTCCGCCATCTAACGTTTTTTTTTTTAAACTATGCTTATTTGGTGAATGGTAACACTTAGCTCATGTCTGATTTAACAGATAATTAGTTTTATCCTTCCGCTTATCGAATATGGTTGTGTATACGCTGGGAAATATTGCGACATTACTGCCTGCGATCGACTTAGAGAAGATGCCGATTTTGCCAATAAAATCATCTTTTCAGATGAAGCTCATTTTGATCTTGGCGGGTATGTAAAGAAGCAAAATTGTCGCATTTGGGGAAAGAACACACGCGCGCATACATTGAAAAGCCGATACACCCAAAACGAGTCACTGTTTGGTGCGGATTTTGGTCCAGAGGCATAATTGGGCCATTTTTCGAAAATGAGCAAGGAGTGGCCGTTACAGTCAACGCGATCGTTATCGGGCCATGTTGAACGAATTTTTGTTCACAAAAATTAAAGAGGAGGATATTGGCAACATTTGGTTTCAACAAGACGGCGCTACGTGTCACACAGCCAAAGCTACACTCGATGTTGATGAAGCATTTTCAAAAAAAAAAATAGTTATTTGGCGGACCCTTTAGCTATAGTTTATCTGGTTTAAGCCTCTATCTCACTAACACATGACTTGCGTGTAGAGCGGTTCTTAGCAATTTTTACGATACAAGTCACGGAAATATTGAAATAAAACGAAAACAAAATCAAATATTAAAAAAGGTTTTAGGGGTTTCAAAACTAAAATGCCATTCTTGGATACGCAATTTCACTACGGACTTCAATTATCTCATATCCGATTGTGCAACTTTTCGCTTTAAAAAAAAATGGCGGAGGCCTCTTAAGACTCGTTACAAAATATCTTAATATAAAATAAAATCGAATAAAATTGTGAAAATTAATAAAAATAAAAATATGTTTTAAATTTTATTCCACGATGTCATTGTTTTTGTTTCCTTTTTAAATGAAACTATAAATAAATAAATCAAAAGAATTACATTCGTCTAAGATAACCTTTATGTATCCTAAGTGCCACTAATGTAAATATTAAAAACACACGCCTCATCTTTTATTTGTACGACTTCATTTATGTACAATGATTAGGCAACAATTTATTGCTCTGCTCTGAAATCAATAAAAACATTTCACACTATGTCAAACATCCAGTGCTCGAAACTCTAATACAATATTCTTTTAGCGGCACAACAAAAAGAATTCAATAAATTGAATGAATATGTAGCTATAAAATGTACGCCAAACAGCATCACAACAAATTGGCTTGAGTCCTTGCCTTGCACAGCTAAATCCCGATTTATTGCAGCTATCCACACCTGTATAGCATTATCCATAGTAAAACATATCGGCAGTCGGCTTTGATGTCCTGCCGCAGCACAGCAATTAAATGCTTCACGGGTCCTTCTTTACGATGTAATCCAATTGAAGCTAATGTATGAATGTTAGGTGTTAAAATCCGACCAAAGAACAATCCGCAAGGATGTGTTCCACAATTGGCAGGTACCTTTCTCTCGATGTATGATCATGACGATGATGAGGCTATACCCTTAACTACGTGTATCGAATTTTATTGTGCGTGGGATACAAAAACACATGAGGGTGGATGGCTAGATTATCCTAGCTAATGGAGAAATCGAAATCCATTTAGAGATAGATGGACAATAATTGTTATTTTCGGAATCCTAAATGGACTTTTCCACGCACAAAGAGACCACCAACAAGGAACAACATGTAAGTTGGCGCGCTGGCTGACTTCGGCATTACTGAGTTGATGTCAGCAAGAGTTTTTGTTTCCATTGTGTCTGTTCTTTGTCCTTCTTCAGTCCTTTTTAAGGTCTTTTAAGAAGAGAACGATGAATTCTTGTCCTTGAAAATGAAAGTAGCTCAAATTTCATAACACCATCACAATGAGGTACAAAGTGAAATTTATTGCATCATCGATTGAACAGGACGAATCCCAGCGATATCCTGGGAAACAGTGTCCTTTTTCTTTCAATTTCTTCTCATTTCCCTATCAAAACACAAGCACTGATGATAGCCTTGGTATTGTTTTTTCGACACCACTATTTCTTTATCGATTCTTGGTGTTTTCAGTTTAGTCCTGGCTGAATGCTGACAGAAAAATCCTGGGCAATAATTCACCGTAAGTGAAATAAATAAGAAGCTTCTAGCAACAAAAAGATTTATAGTGTCACCTGGAGTGAGAACATTCACTGTTTGCATTGAGGGCTATAAATCACCATCCAAGCGTGTTGACTGTGCAAAAAGAACTCATTCGCTACGCAGATTTTGTCGTACAGATTGAAATTGTCAGGACTTTGTATCTGTAGGATAAACACAAAGTGACAATAATTGAGCAATTTGTTCCTATTAGATGGAAATGGAGACTGCGGGGGTAACTTGGTTGTTATGAGCTTGTGTGGGTCGTTTTGTGGGCTGAATGTGGTATTGATTTAGTCAATTAATCCCAAAGGAACTGCGTGTAGATTAATTCTGGAATGATGAATTGGTGGAACATAAATTTCTACCGACAAACTGTGCTCGCTTTGTAGAATCGAAAGAAAAATCCATTCACCTTAGGGTAGATGTTAAACGTTTCTCTTTATTGGTAAATAGTATGTAAGGTGCAAGTCCTAATTAAGAATGTTAAATTAATGAGTTGAACTTTTTATTAGGGGTGCAAAAGTCTACTGGGATTTTCAGTTGTTCTGGATGTTTTATGGAGAATAAATGCTTAAGTTAACTCAATCTCTATTGGAGAAATTATTGATTGCCTTGGATACGCTTTTTACAGTTTTATTAAGTTAAGAAAATAAATTCGTTTTTTGTTATGCTTTTGTGTAATGTTATGCCTATTTCGTTTTGGAATACTGCTTTTGTATTATGATGTTCTAAAAGTACACAGAAGCGGATAGAATCGTTCAAATGCTACATCACCGGTATCAAAGAAATAATCCGGGCAGACGAAATTCGATGTCTAGATACCTATGATGACTACTGTCGTCAGTAAAATAATTCTTTCGACATTTTTTTTTCAATATATCAAGATATTCAAACATTTTTAGGCTGACTATAAATAAATTTATTGACGCAACACCTCTTTAAAGGAGTCAAGGCCTAGTGACTTATACTCTCTCTCTCTATGTGTGTGTGTTGTGAAAGCAAGATTGGAAGGGACCTACAATTTAAAGCCGATTCCGAACGGCTACATGAGATGCACTTTTCGAGACAAATTTAGTTCAGTCAAAATCGTCTCCGGGGGTGCCTGTTTCAGGAAAAAAATACAGTAGTCATTTTTTCACTTGGGGGTCCTTGAATACGATTTTCAACTTTGTTACTTATTACGGATATGGCTTCACAACGAAAATCGCAAAAAAACCTCAAAATTTTGCACCTTTGCTTAGTTCTTTGTCAAAAAGTCATACAAAAATGCATTTTTCGAGTAAGACTACCATCAACCAAAATAATGTACATAAAACTTCCTACAAAAAACAATCTTCAAGAACATTTTTTGGTTGACCAGTTTGGCTCCTAGAGCGCACTATAAATAATTAATATAAATAAAATAAATAATACATGTAAGAAACGGGCCCGGTTTCCAGTGATTGGCCTTTTTTTCTTGAACGCCCAAGTCGTGTTAACCCGGATTTTCATACACTTTTTTTTGAAAAATTATTAGGTGTTAGTGTCGCTAGGCTCACCTTGATATTCATTGCCTAGATGAGATTTCTCCTTAAGTTGTATTTTACGACCATCGGGGATGTCGAAGGTGCTTTGGGGAATATTCTACTACGCCCTTGCACCAGGAACGTCAGGAATAGACGCTATCTAGATGTCGGAAAACAGTCTCTATCAATAAAGTGTACTTGCTTCAACCTTCAACACTTATAAAAATTCCTTTTCTTTTTTTTCTTGCACAATCACAAGTCAAGAGTGATGGCAATCAATACCGGTTTCCCCAAAGGTCTTAGCACTTACCCAAAAAAGACGCTAATATACAAGAAAATTTTACAGCCAGTCATCAGCTATAACTCCACGATTGATTCTCCACATTGAAAGAATATGCTTCGGACCTGCACCGGCAGTTTTTCCACCAGCTACGACATCGGGAAAACTACTTAGGTCCATTTTCTTCACTATCTCAAGTTGGAACAAAACGGCTGGTTAATTTCAACTGCGCCGGTTGGAGTCAGCTTGCCGATTTAAACTTGCAAGTTGAAAGTCGTCTTTCTTCAATCCAAGTTTACATTTTCAACCGGGCGCTAGATATCAACTTGTTTTTTAAAATATCCCCGGGAAATTTTTAAATTTGACAGCGATTTTGAATGTTTTCAAACTTAAATTACTGTTTTTGATTAATCAGCAGAACATTTCACGAATACGGTCAAAATAAGTTTATTTCGCATTTGGTTTTGTGGCCTTTTATCCATTCTTTGTCAGCATCTTGTTTTATTTTTCTATGAATATCAGTATTATGAGAATGTGTTTTTTTTTTTTAATATTGAGTTCCAAAAAATTGCAAGAGTGGTAAACTCTTCCTCCATCCTGCTAAAAATTACTTTTTTTCAGGTTTAAATGGTTCAATTTGGGCTACAAGAAATTGGATATCATCGTTATGTAGCGCTCGGCATTTCTGTCACCGCCCACCAACCGCTCCGAAGTAAGAGTCAGCGAACAAATGGCATTGTCTATGCTTATGAACTTTGAGCTACTGATTCAGTTGGATCTTGTTAGGCTGTAGGTCCAAGGTCCAAGTTCTGACACGCTACGCAAAATTCGCTAAAATGAAGTCTGTGAAAGGCCGAGTTCTTGTGCACGCATGGCGAGGAATCGCCACTTTCAAGGACCGCAGCAATTTCTCTGCAAATCTTTACTTTGCCCGCAAAGCTATATTATTCAATTAATCATTAATATATTGAAATAAAAAATGCGGTTTTGTATTGGTTCACTAAGGTGTACTAACAGTTGTTGTTTGTTGTTGGCCAAGCCCTCCGGGAGCTGGAATTCTTATTTGTTTATTATTTACACTTCACGAATATTGTGGGAAGCATGGAAGGTTATAATGTATCTGCAAACCGGTGCTTCCATTAATTTTTTGGCTAAAAGATGCCTTTCGAGGTTGTACATCTTATATGTATTGACACATTTTATCGTATAACATCGCATAACACACTATACAAAAATACAAAATGTATGTTAATCTTTAGCTATTTGTATATCTCCACATTTATTTCTATTGCTGGAGACATCTCTATTCATTCCAAAATCTGTCAGGAAATCCCAACGTGGAACACTAATTATTATTCATGATTGCACTTCTATTCCTCAGCTTTTCCTGTTAAACGTAATAATATTTCTCTCTAAATAGAAACTATTGAGAAAAATCCTTCTCAACTTGCGCTATTTTCGGAAGTTGAGAAAACAGCAAGTTGGAGCCAACCAGCAAGTTCAAATCGAAAGTTTATCATTCAACTTTGACTGAAGAAAAACGATTCGGCAAGTTGAGAAAAAAATCCCTTCAACTTGAAGTGAAGAAAATGGGCCTAAAGACCTTATATGAAAAAGGCAAGATCATCAAGCTTGATTTCCTTCTGCTAAGAAACTAGTAGGAAATATCCTGAGCCACCCAAATCAGTTAATAAGAAGGATAAGTGATGAAGTACGATATCCACAGCCGAGAAACCTCAATTTGATGGAAACTCATGGTGAAACGATAAAGCAGATTCATTCTGCTCTGACAATGAGTTATGATACCACGGTTGGTTGCTAAATACGAAATAACCCCTCAATCAACTCAATCAAAATTACGTAAACATGTTCAGAATGACCCAAAAAATTACATTTTTCAAAAAAAAAGACATAATTTCCAAAAATTCTTTCCTATCTTTCTAATAATTCTTCTAACTATAGTGTAGTGCAACATCGAGTTGATTTCAAAGGGCAAATTGCCATACGGACACGACACACACATAGTTAAAAAAAAGCCAAAGTAACCAAAAAAAAAAAGTTAAGTACCTATTCTTTTAGGTATCTGTACAAAATATCCTGAAAGAACAATTAGCTAAACAGAATTACGAATAATTCAATAAGATATCTGCCTCCTCACAACCTGTCAGGGAATATGGCTTAAATGCAAAAATAACCATTTGATAAGAATCAGCCAAAGTCATGTGCAGCTTACGGTATCGCATGGCTATCTCATCCGGAAGCAAGAAGCTATATGTATGGTTCATCTGTAATCTGTATTGCCATCTATTTCGCTCCAATCTGTCGCGAACATCAAAATCTACACATCCGATCTCGATTGCAGTTCATCATCACCACCATGAGACGTCAATGGCTCAAACGAGAAAAAAATTACATATTTTCCCATTAATTAGACAAACGCAGTGCGCAATGCCATTTGCTTGAAATGCCAATTTTCCTTCCAAAAACTAAATTAATCCGTGTAGATTCAAACGTAGATTGCTGCTCAATGTAGTGGCTGTTAATTTATGTTAATTGCTCTGCTATTTTCCAAACGCGACGGTCAATTTACACTTAAGCAAGGTTTTTGGCATAAAGCGGCCCATTTCGGGTGCGTCCGTCCTCTGCCTTTCCCCACACAATAATCCGTGCCGCATTCGAACCAAATTAATGGACATGTCAGCCAATTAATAAATTCACTCAGCATGCAAGTGGAAATCACAATTATGCATCTAGCAGGTTGTAGTTTATGCACTTCCAAAGTGCAGTGCACAAACTATGTCTTTGCAGCGTTCAATTAGTTTTACATTAATTGCTACCGCATATGCATAACTTTTGCAGCAGTTAGGTGTCTGGCGGTGTTAGGAGCAGACTAACGACCGCCAAGACGAATGAAATCTGGGCTGATTGCCAAAAATTAGTGCTGAGTTTGGACTTTAAACAGAAAGTGAGGGTAAGCAGCGCCATCTGTGATGCAACCTAAGACGAAACATCAGCAGTATTCAACATTCGTGCAGACCAGGCCACACCAGCGCACACCACCAACCACCGGGGCAATTAGTGTAATTGCAAATAATTTAAAGGATCTTTGACTGCGGTATGAATTGCATGCAGAATCATTTATTTGCATTTTTAACTCATTCCGCACCTCACCACGCCTCCTGTTGGTGATGATGGCGAACTATAGCTTGGCAGTCGGCATGAGTTTGGAAAGACATCACCGGGCAATGGGCATCGGGCAAAACTTAATGACAGGTGATGTTTGATGTCGAAGTCGAATTGTTTTTGGCGACCAACCTTATAGTTTAATCTCGTGCAGTCTAAGTACAGACACTTGTGGCTTTAATGATGTTTCCTGAGATACAATTTATTCTTCAAATTAGTATTTTGTCTTTGGCCCTTTCAACGAGATTGTGGTTATTACATGTTTTGTTGAGCCAGTCAAACATGCAAGGCACAATGTAGACAATGACAGGTTAAACTGTTATTCGAATTGTTTGGCTAACAGTTGACAGCTTACGAATAATTTTTCATTAGCTTGTTATGTTGGTTATGTTTTCATCTAATTACAGCTTGTCAGATGAAAGAATTTTTCCAATAGAAATGTGTGTGTGTCCTGTAAAACAATAGATACTGAAAATATGTTGATTGTCTTCTTAGTACCTGCACATCCGGAAATAGACGCACCAGAAGCACTTCAACCTGGAAATCTTAAAGCAGATCTCGAAAAACTTTTCGAATGCCTTAGTCTGCAGGCGGATGAAAATTACTTCTTCCTTGCTGGGGACTTAAATTCCAAACACGAAGATTGGGGAAATCAAATCCTAAATCCAAGGGCATACAATCTTTTATTCAATTGGATGGGTCGACACCATGTTGAGTACAAAATCGACTTTCTTGCTACAGATAGACCATCGTTCCCCAGGAGAGGTGATTTTCTAGATCTATTACTGTTAGACTCAAACTTAGAAAACTTGCCACGTCATACAGCTACCAAACGAGCTTGTGGTTTACTGACAGAAACGATCTGGAGATTAGGACACTAAAGTCGTCAATTAAAAATGTCAACTCACTCTTAAAGCATAATAACACATTGTCTATTAACTCATACTGGGATAACAAAATTCAAACAAATTAACTCTATCGACCCGAGCATGTATCCGGAGACAACATACTCCTGACCGCAGGAATAGATCTGGGGGATGCCGTCTTGGATGACGATTTCTTTGTAATCGAAGATCCATTGGAGAAGGTTAAGACAGTGGGTTCTGCTTTTCAGCAAGTGTATAAGGTGAATAAGTCCATTCACCAAATCACGACCTGGAGAACAGAGCTCTGCTGAATCACTTTTACCTTCGAAATAGCATCACGCAATGGCGATCTGAGAATCCTGGTTTTACTGGGATAAATAAAGCCAATCTGGCAAACGCCACCATCGCCGAGCAAAACGGGCCAGTTCCCCTGCTCACCCTTTGGGTTCGGGGATGTAAGAATAGGCCCACGGTACGGATGTGCCTGCAGTAAGAGTCTGCTAAAAAATCCTCCCCTATAGGTCCGGGGTAGAATTGGCCTATGGTCGGGTTGCCGGAAGTACGAGCCTTCCAATACCAAGTCTAGTTAAGCAAATACCACTTTATCCGTAAGGAAACGTGGTAGTAACCCTGCTTCTAGGCGGGTATTCAGGGAGTGTCCTAGTCTACACCTTGGTTGGCTGGATTACTGAACTGTTGTCTTACTGGATGGTGGGCTAGCGACTTCATGGAGTCGAACCACAAGTGCGTGTCATGAGAGACGGGCGAGGCCTCACCTAGGGTCTAAAAGTAGGTACCATGGGTTAGCAGGAGCTTGTCTCGGTAGCAGTTGCCTGTTAAAATTGAGGTAGGCCCCCTTGTGAGAGCTTCATGGGGGCTGTTGGTTAATCCAAAGGCGGAAGCGAAAAGGTATCTTTGGTTTCTGGGAGGATGGCACGGTTTCGCAAGAAACGTAAGTTCATTGTCTTATTTAACCTTGATACTAGGAGTGCATGATAGGCCCTGCTTCTTAGCAAGGAGGATGAATTTACCATGAGAAATTCATCATTTGCAACTAGAGTGGTTTAGCGGACCACTCTAGTTGATAGTGTGGTCTGGTAAACCACTTTAGGGGTCTTGTCCGCCCCATGGGAACTCCATAAGTGGGTAGGCCCACCGTGGATTTAAGCCTTAATAGGCAGGTGTCCACGTAAAGCCTCTTCACGATCTGCTCACCTCGAAGGTCGAACTCCAAATGATTTTCGCATCATTAAAGAAAAAGAAGTCTGCAGGAGTCGATTGTTTACCCAATATTGCACCACGACATCTCCCTAAGGATGCAATAGACATATAAACAACACTGTTCAATAACGCGCTGAATAATGAATATTATCCAGTGAGTTGGAAGACAGCTGTTGTTCATCCTCTCCCGAAAAAGGGAAAGGATAATTTCATCTCCGGTCGATAAGTGTTCTTCCGATTATCAGCAAGGTATTCGAAGAAGTTTTCAAAAGAGCTCTGTACAACTGGGTGGAGAACAATAATATGATTCCAGACACCAAGTTCGGCTTGATGACACAATTCATGCCGCGTCTAAGCTAGTATCTGCTGTCCAATGGAACAATGCTTAGAATCAATGCAAGGGTGCCTGTCTGGTTTATTTGGAGAAGGCTTTCGATACCGTATCGTTAGAAGGTCTTTATCTGAAGCTAACCAGATGGGGCATAAGTAAACCACTGTTATATATGCTTTACGACACGCTTAATGGTAGAAATTTTGTTGGTAACTCCAACAGTGAGCGGTGAACTCGCCGATTCACTTTAGTATTTACACCAGCGATCTCATTGGGAGCCTGGGAGCTGAAGCTGAAAATTAACTTTCATAAATGTAAAACTATTAAAAGTTACATTATTAACAATTAATGGACAAATCTTTGGGGCTTACTACCCCCCAAGATGAATATTTCGAATGTACACGTTCGAGTGGTTTTATGCCGCTGAGGCTTTCCTATACTCAGATAGTCGAGGGCTGATTCAGGATAGATCGGCGATTCGATAGGCGGCTACTTTACGATCGAGACATAGTCTCTGGGAGCGAATCAGAGCGCATCCGGTAGTGCTGTGCCCGACAGGGATCGGAAGGAAGTCTTAGATCAGGTCCACCAATTTTGGTTGCTCAGTTAGAACTTGATATTTGTATTCGACATAGGCGAAATCCTTCCTATCGTCGGCTAACATATAAGTTTGGTATAGCTGTTGCGGCGGCACCAAAAAGAAATAAAAAAATTGTAAAAACACAAAAAATACAAAAAACTCAAAAAATATAAAAGCCATAGCAAAAATATAAAAAGCCATAGCAAAAATATTAATTATTTTTGTTTTTCTGTTTTTATTTTTTTTTTTGTTTTACTGTTCAAAAAAAAATTCTTTTGTTCTATTTTGCCTCCGCAGCTTCCCCCACTTAACTTAAATCTACCTTATAATTATTCAGCAATAAGTTCGACTACATCTATCAGCATGTAAGCCACAAAAACTGGTTTACCTGATCAAAATATTCCATCCGGTTCGATCGAACTCGGCCCTACCGAACAGGAGGCGCTCCTTCGTAAAGGAGCCGCCTATCCATAGTCTTACGGCCGACGTGGTAGATCAATGGGAAATCCAATCCATCCAGTATCAGCCCTCGACTGTTTTAAAGCTTCGGGCGCGATGAAACCGCTTAAGGCTTAAACGTGTACTCTCTTAGTTCAATCAAATTTGAAAACTAAATCTTTATCAAGGAAAAAAAATATTCAAAATCGTTCGACCAGTTTTTTTTAAAAAGACGTTTTTTTTTAAACTTTTCGAAAAAATATTTAAAATTTTAAGAAAGAAAGAAATTATAAGAAAATCTGTAGTTTCCATCTGGGAAAAATAAAAAAAAAAATCCAATCAAACCATTTTCGAAATATTTCGAAAACAAATTTTTTTTTTTGAAATTTAAGAAAATCGAAAAAAAGGTTTTGAAAATTTTGAAATGCAATATTAATTGAATTATAAATGACTTCCTGTGTGCAAAATTTTATTGAAATCAAGGTAATGGTTTATGATAAAACCGCATTTGAAAAAACCGGTTCTATTAGAGGTACCATTATAGAACAATTTTCGAAAAACTCATTCTAACTCAAAGATGTATTGCTGTAAAAAACTAGCACTCTGAAAATTTTATCAAAATCGTTAGAGCCGTTTTCAAGAAAAGCAAACTTTTTGTTAAAGATTGTATGGCAGGTACCTTTTTTTTTTGACCTAGAGCAAAAATGAAAAACTTCCCCTGAAATACTACCAAATAAATAAAGGGTCCGCCATCTAAAGTTTTTTTTTTTTTAAACTATGCTTATTTGGTGAATGGTAACACTTAGCTCATGTCTGATTTGACAGATAATTAGTTTTATTCTTCCGCTAAACGAATATGGTTGTGTATATGCTGGAAAATATTGCGACATTACTGTCTGCGATCGACTTAGAGAAAATGCCGATTTTGCCAAAAAAATCATCTTTTCAGATGAAGCTCATTTTGATCTTGGCGGGTATGTAAACAAGCAAAATTGTCGCATTTGGGGCACGGAAAACCCGCACGCATACATTGAAAAGCCGATACACCCAAAACGAGTCACTGTTTGGTGCGGATTTTGGTCCAGAGGCATAATTGGGCTATTTTTCGAAAATGAGCAAGGAGTGGCCGTTACAGTCAATGGCGATCGTTATCGGGCCATGTTGAACGAATTTTTGTTCACAAAAATTGAAGAGGAAGATATTGACAATATTTGGTATCAACAGGATGGCGCTACGTGCCACACAGCCAAAGCTACACTCGATGTTGATGAAACATTTAAAAAAAAGAAGTTATTTGGCGGACCCGTTACTGAATACCAAGTTTGAAGCTAATCGGCCCATCCGTTTAGGCTGTAGAGATGCGAACAGACAGACAGACAGACGGACGAAATTTCCGTACCCACTATTTTTGACTTCTCTACCATCGTAATGTCATGTTTGATTATTTGAATTGTTTTTTTGCACGAATCCTATAACCCCCAAAAAAAATGAATGTCTGTTAATAACATTTTCAAGAGACCCATTTACATGAGAGGTCAGTTAGAAAAAATTAGAAATGAAATAAAAAAGTCAAATGTGAAAAATACATATCTTTTTCAAAAGAAATCTAAGTACATATGTCACTTTGCTGCTGAAATGTTTTAAAGCTTTTCTCCCTTTTATGGTACATAAACGATTATTTGGACCTCAACGATATTTGTTCAAAAAAATAAACAACATAATAGCAAAACATTTTATCACTTTAAAATTTTTATGTTCAATATTCTTTGCACTTAAAAGGTCAACAACACTTCTTTCCGGTCAAAGGCGATGATCTAATGCCTTCACAACTATGTGACGCTCCACCCTTTTCCTCATCATAACAGAAAATTAATTTCGTCGTTCGCAATTAATACCTCTTCAAGTTAACCTAACAACAACACCATAGTTGCCATTAACATCCGCAAGAAACTTTTTGTCCCCATCTATACGTGCCAGACCCAACTAAATACATAGGTAAACCAGCCTTCGCGGCACTCTGCCCCTCTCTCATGTTACGGCATCAAAGCGTACAAAGCCATTAAAGTTTGTCGCACCACATTAGCGCTAGGTAAATTTTCTAATTTGTTCCGGGACAGGTGAGGAACGTCGTTCTTTGCTCCTTTTATGCACACCTCTCAGAGCCCCATCAGTGCAACATCACTCAGAATGCCCGCATTTTAATTGCACATGCGCAACTCTCCTTAAGTGATGTTCAAGTGAATTAATAGTATTTAAGGGAAACGGCAGATGCCAATGGCACTGAGCTATCAATATAAATCCTAGAACAAGAATTATAGAACCTGATGTCTGCTATAATAGCCACCATTCTTCGTTGAACACACGTCAAAAGCCTTGTCAATTATAGACCATTTTTATTAGTTCGCCAACCTTTGATTTGATAAGTAATTAAAAAAAATGTTGCACTTTTGTAAAAATAATTCTTTTTGGAACGTCTTAGAACGGTTACTCAATGCCCGACTAACCGCTTACCGCTGAAGAGGATCACAAAGATTGGAGCCCTAAGACCCGAAGCAAACAATACAAAAAGGATTTAATTTTTACTTATGGCCCCATAAGGAAGGTGGAAGGGCTCACATATTGAGCGCCATCTCGTTTAATGCCTTAAAGGCGTGACCATAGTATTTTATAAAGTGAACCGATCAAAGGATGCCGCCCGCTTTCATCTCATGCCGACGCGAAACTCTTTGGCGGTGGTTTATTTCCACCTCCTCCAGAGGTGAAATTGAAATAAAGTATCCAAATCTTTGCAAACTCGCAGCCTCGCAAATTGCGGTGCAGAGGGCACGAACTGATTTTATTGCAAGCCTTCCAGCCATTTGAAGGTGATGCGCATTTGTTTTTTTTTTGCACATGCGATAACTTAACGACTGAAAATCAGTTTGGACTTTCGAGTGAAATTAGTTGCGATGATGTCAAGTCCAATTGTAAGTAAAGAGTAATTTGATGGGAGAAAATTATAAAGTAATTGAAAGGATTGATACCGACAGGAAAAGAAATTGGGCGGTTTCTTGAGTTGTGTCGTTTAAGTTTGAGGTATTTAGGCTTTTTTTCAAAGGGCAAGTTTTGCATTTGAAAAACAAAAAGAAAAGTTGCTCAACACTAGTAAGAGAAAGAAGAAAGGAACGAATTTTTTGGTAAGAGGTTGGGGTTTCCTTTTAAACAAAATGTGTTCTCAGTGACACTTATCTTTCAAAACATTGTTTCAATTAACTATTCGCGAGCTTGGAAGTTATAATGAAACAATTTTCGACAAGATGACTCATTCATAATATTCGTTCACTATTTATGATATTTTCGGATTTTGATGCTCGGTTCTTGTCAGCTTCGTTTACACACTGGCTGTTCATAAAGGTGGTTTTTTTAGACGTGTGGTTTTTAAAGAAAAAATATAACGCATATAATTTAATGCTATAGCAAAGAATTTAGCTTAATTATATCGGGTTTTTCAACAGGGACAGCAAACGATGCCATATTTCTTGCCGCTCTTTTGACATTTCTCTTCAGTAAGGTTTGCCATTTCATGATGAAAAGATATACGAGCCAACAACGAATCGAAATTATTAAAATTTACTACCGAAATTCGAAGTCAGTGGCCTCAACGTAAAGAGCGCTACGTCCAATTTATGGTCGTCATAATCGTCCTAGCAGATCAACTATTGAGCGTCTAGTGGAAAAATTTGAATCCACAGGCGGCACAGTACAAATTGTTCCCGTGCCAGTGAGACAAAGAAGTGCCCGTAGTGTCGAGAATATTGCTGCCGCTGAGGCTTCAGTTGCAGAAAGCCCAAATGTGTCTCTCACACGTCGTTCTCAAGCGTTGGGCATCTCTGTGACGTCGTTGTGGTAAATTTTGCGAAAAGATCTTGGCCTACATCCTTACAAGATTAATTGACGGCAGAACTGAAGCCGCTTGACCACCAGAAGCGTCGTATGTTCGTGAATTGGGCTGAGCCACAACTTGAAAATGATTCGGATTTTTATCGAAAAATCATCTTCAGCGATGAGGCTCATTTCTGTCTGAATGGCTTCGTCAATAAACAAAATATGTGGTATTGGTTAGGCAGCAATCCACACGTACTCCATAAGTCCTCATTGCATATCGAAAAAATTAAGGTTTGGTGTGGTTTATGGGCCGGCGGCGTCATTGGGCCGTACTTCTTCCGTGATGATGATGTGAATGGGGATCGCTACCGTTCAATGATAACCGAATATTTTTGGCCCCAATTGGGTGATATGGACTTGGAGGACATGTGGTTCCAACAGGACGGCGCCACAAGCCACACAGCGAGGGTCACAATTAATTTATTGGAAACCAAGTTTGGAGAACGTGTTATCTCACGAAATGGTCCAGTCGCTTGGCCGCCTCGGTCGTGCGATTTGACGCCGTTGGACTATTCTCTGTGGGGCTACGTCAAGTCTGTGGTCTATGCCAACAAGCCAGCGACGATTGATGAACTTCGTACGAATATCGAACGTGAAATTGCAGCAGTATCGGCCGATTTATGCTTGAAAAGAAGGTGGGTTTGGAATTTTTATATTTTATTCTTTTTGCAGTCATGGAAAAAATGCCATCAATTCCTGGAGTTAATGGTGAGAAGGAGTTGATTTTCCGTTATAATGTCCTGTGGTGCAATATGTTCGTACTACTCATTTTGTGGATTTTTACTCGTCGGAGTAAAATCCTGGGAAGTAACAAGTGAGGTGTATAACTATGAATTCGAGTGTCTCTTTACAAGATTCTATCTGGCGTCCAGTAGGTTTTTAACAAGACGATTGAAACAACCAATTGCATTCGTAATTGTCACACTGCTAGGAATTCCCATCAGCTTACCGTAGAGTCTAACGGACTTACTGTTAAATATAGAGATTAGCACAACACGAATGTGGAATCCCTTGCCGGGCTCTGTTTCTCTGGCACAATGCCTTTTAGAATGCAACCTGATGTTGCACGACACTATTTAAAAGAATTAGAGAGATAGGAAAGAATGCTTTTTCGCCCCAACAGATCGAGAATTAAGTTACTATTTTCTCGTTTTAAACAAATTGTTGCGGTAAAATTCAACGCAACAAAAACCTTTCCCACATTCCTTCCTTCTTTTCATTTTCCGTTGCGGCTGCAAAGTACTGGTGAAGTTGAGGGCAACCATGGCACCATCAACCATTGGTGTACTTAGCCAGTATTTTGCAAAAGCAACAAAAAGCAGGTGTTCTCGGAAAAAGAAATTAGAATTGAGGTTAATCTGAACTCGGCCATTAGATTCAGTAAGTTTTGGAATGACATTCAACAACTTGCCGAAATCATTGATTGTGAGAGTAAGAGTAATGTTTCGTTATGATTCGACAACGGGGGTTTCCATAGGAGCGAAAAAGCTTTCCAGGAAGCCGGGGTCGTCATAGAAAATCAACGAAACGAATGGCTGAATGTGTGACTGGAATGGTCGAGAGAGGAATGGGTTGTTGTAAGCTGGGAAATCTACTCTGAGGAGAGCTAACCAAGCGAGAGGTTTAAAAATAAAAGGAAAAAGTCGAGAAAAAATCGTGAAGAAGAAATTTTCGAGGAAAAGTGTTGTAGTAGAAGTTTTAAAGGAGATTCGAGGACCGATAAGGACTAGGAGTTGAGGAAAATAAGTCGAGGAGATAGGGGAATAAACATAAAACAGATAAGTACCTACAATTTGTGTTGCATTTATTTAGTTTGTCCATTTCGGTCATTTTTTTTGTTACTAAAACTTCATTTTGCTTTCGATATAAATTTGTGTGGAACGCGATATAATTAACATTTTTTTTTAACGTTAACGGCCTATATCACTATTCGACTTCATTTTTCTTTGTTTGGATTCTGTTACTAATTTCTCTTTGAAAAAAATTTGGGTTTTATCCTGGGTTTCCAAGGTTTCCCAAACCAAAACATTTATTTAAATCCCATTGGGACACATAAAATCTGCGTTTTATTCATTCTCTTTTAAATAAATAAATAAATTTATTGGCGCGACAGCTCCTTAAGGAGCCAAGGCGTAGTGTCTTATACTCTCAACCATTCCTGTGTGTGTGTTGTTAATCTGCATGAATGGAAGGGACCTACAGTTTACCGCCGAGTCCGAACGGCTACATGAGATGTACTTTTTCAAGACAAATTTTACTTTTGGAGGTTTTGTCAGTTCCTCGCAAGAGGCAGTACCTTAGAAAAAATGTGGCTACGAGCTCCCTCTCTTTTACTGTTTCATAAATTAGAATTTTTGGAATTTTTGTTCTAATTTAGTTAGTTAGTTTTTAATTTATTGACTTCAAATACAATTGACTTTTAACACAATTCACAATTTTCCTTGTATAAATTATATATCATAAGTCTTTAAATGGCTTGGCCTGAGGCCATCTACCAGACTGACATTTGCATTATAAATTATGTGTATACACACTAAAGAAAAACTAATATAAAATATTTCATCACTTAATTTAACAATTTTCGAATCTTCAAAAACTTTCATGAACTATACATCTTCTGTACCGAAACGCGTACAAACAATACAAAGGTCCCAACCTCTTTCTCCATTTAACAAATTTATCGATTCTTTTAAATTAAGGGTTTCCGCTCCAAAGTATCGCTTACGGAATTCTTTGAGAATTGGACAAACTCCCAAAAAGTGGAAAACGTCTTCTCGTTCTCTGCGATTACATAAATCACACAAAATAGGAAGATCTGGACGATGAGGAATAAAGTTCAGACCGATGAGTTCGCCTCTTACTTTAAAAATCAAACTGATTTTGTCTGCGGTGTTGTCAGCCAATAAATAGGTCTTTTGGTCTAAAAAGTAGTAAGTTCTGTATATTGACGATTCTGCTTCCTCAATTAACTTGTCGTACATTCTATTCCCGATTTTCATTAACAAATCATCGAATTTCAAATTGATAGATGCAGGGCTTTCTTCAGTTGGTAGTGTGAAATTTATTGAGCAATCGGTTGCCAGTTTATACCATTCTCTTACACACCCTCCTCCAGAATTCATGATTTGAGATAGCATCAGTCTCGGAATCCTATTTTCTCCCATCGCCATAACTCTTGTCACATAATTAAAATGCAAATTGAGTGTATCCAGGAAAAGAGGACCTAATCCTGTTTCAAGGTGCAGCATATAGTTGGGCGATGTACTTGGGAGTCTAAAAGTCGTTTTGGTGAAAAAACGCAAAGTTTTTTCCACCGCTTCAAACGGGAGATAATCCCAAACTTGGGCTGCGTAAAACAGTATTGCGATAGCAGTTGCTCTAAGAACTTTGTATCTGGCTAAGAAACGTTGTTCTTTAAATATCAGTTTCTCCATACCGAACACATGGCACGCTTAGCTTCTGCTACTTTTGAACGGAGGTGCTTATCTAAGTTCAAGTTCGGTGTGATCAAGACTCCTAGGTATTTATACTCCTTAACTAATTCCACTGCCTCCTCTTCGAACGTCCACTTTTCCTGTCTTGAGTATCTCCCGCCGCCTCTTCTAAATATCATCATTTTTGACTTCGAAAGGTTAACGGATAAGTTCCAGATCTTGCAATAGCGTTGAAGTCTATTCATCATCAACTGCCTCCCGTTTATAGAATCGGCTAGGAAAACTATATCGTCTGCAAACATGAGACCTGGGATAGTTTTTCCACCCAGCACTATGCCACCTTTTACAGATTCAGTGATGTCATTAATGTATAAAATGAAAAGAAGGGTACTCAGGACACATCCTTGCTTAACTCCCATCGAAGTACAAAACTCATCCGAAAGCAGATTCCCGTCCCACACTCTCGCTATATTATCTTTGTACATTGCTTTAATGACTGAAATGATTTTTGTTGAAATTCCATAATTAAAGAGTTTATAAAAAAGTGCTTCCCGTGGAATGGAGTCAAACGCTGCCCGAAAGTCAACAAAATAGGCGTAGAGCTTTTTTCCATTCTTCTTATAAATTTCCGCGATATTTATTAAAGAGAATATTTGGTCGACAGTTGAGTAATTCTTCCTGAACCCAGCTTGGAATTCGTTCAAAATTCCCTTGAGTCCAATCCAATCGCAGAGCCTAGTATAAAGTACTGAATTAAAAAGCTTAGTAGCTGTGTTTAAAAATGAAACGCCCCTGTAGTTTGTTGGATCTTCTAGATTTCCTTTTTTATGTAACGGAAACATAATTGCTGTCCGGAAACTATTGGGATGGGATCAGATGTCTCGAAGATTCTATTGACTTCGACAGTAAGGAGTCTTAAAAATTCGGGTGTTAAATTTTTAAAAAATTCGACAGGTATTCTGTCCTCTCCAGGAGCTTTGTTACTTTTAGCGTTTTCTATCAATATTTCTATTTCGGATTGAAAAATTGGAACATCAAGAACTTCATCAACTATTAAAGGAGCAGCATAATGAATTGGAGGTTGTTCTAATTTATTTTCATACAAAAAATATTCCTGGCGCCCACTTTATCTGCACTCTACTGTGCAACAATATATGTATATATTCATCTTCTGATAAGCTGTTTTGATTCGATAAGTCAATCAAGTTTATCAGAAGAAATCCAAAATTCTTCCACCGAACCCAACCCAGCTGAGCAGCCGTAGTGACAGCTACTTTAAACAAGCTGTTGTTGCAGTTTTTTTTGCATTCTTTTCGGGTTATTTGTTGGCGGTCGAAAGACCATAGTAGGTACATAAATAATATAGTTGCGTGCGTCATCGTCGTCGTCGTTAGAATCGGTACGCGTTAAATTGCATCGCGTTCTAGTCGTGGCAAAAAGTGTAACACCATCGACGGCCATAGCTTTCACTAAGAGTTAGAAAAATTGCTTCCCAAACTGATAGTCAAACTTCGCTTGACAAACAAACATCTTATCTAATCTACTGCAGCACTGCCGCCCGCATTTTGATGTGCAGAACTTCAAAACTAATGTGCATCGGTATCTCCTCTTTGATCCCTCCTTTTCGCACGTGGAAATTATATAAACAAAAATCCTAAAGCAGAGGGTAAGATGTACTCGGAAAATGTAAATGATATGAAAATGATTAACTCGTAACTTTTTAATAGCACGAAAATTCCTATACTATAGTTAAGTATGTAACGTGTTTCTCTGCATTGAACACCAACAGAAACAATATTTATAAGATAATTGACACGAAATTATTTAGCTATAAAATCAATTTCCTATTTTAAATTTTTGCAAATCAAAGTTCAAGAATTGACGTTAATTAATAAAATTTTAATTGTTACCTGCGAAGTTTCTATGATTTCACCTGACATATCTTCGCAACTCATGATTTATTAGCATCTACTGAAAATATCTGAGACGGACATTACCTACCAAGATTGTTTAACGGATACTTTAATAACTTGTATCTTTTCTTTATTTATGACATCTGTTCAGCGCCTGAGGTGGTTCTAAAAACAGCTTCACATGACAAATGGCCACCATCGAACATCATAGCCCCAGAGGAGTTTTGGAGGCATATGACTGCATGAATTGTGGTCAACTTCCATCCAGCACAACGCTCACATGGCGAGATGAGGAAGAATTGAAAAGAAAAAAAAAACTCATTTGGAACCCCTAATCACATTTATGGTTTTTAGCTTCTGATTGGACAGCACTTTGGGTGGGAGATCAAAGCCGGTCGTAGTATTATCGTAGCGGTAGGTCCAACTCTTTTGTTCTTTGTCGTCATTGTGTACGCCTAATGACTATCGGAATTTTCTCAGGTGTTTTCTTCGCATACCTGCGAGAAAAAAGTAGATTTTAATGGCATCCCGTTTAAGTGGCTAACTAGCTACCGCGCTTGAAGGTTTCCTTTTCTTTCTTCGTGCGTAGAGTATATAGTTTCCTTCAGATGAACCTTGATTCTTCTGGCTGATGAACATGTGCTACCCAAATTGAGATATGTTGCTTGTGTTTTTTTGTTTATTTGTTTGACGTTTCAGTTCACACTTGTGACAAGTGCATTTTTGTCGGTGCTATCGATACAATAAATGGCAATCTGTTCCGCAGTCTGATTGTTTGTTTATTTAACTTTCCTCCGATGCATCCGTTTTTAGAAAAACGGTCATAACTTTTAGGATCTAGAAGGCAATACACATACACACATCCTTTAAGGGATGGCCAGATTGTTTGTTTTAATTCCTGTCGGCAATTAGGTGATTAGTCTGAGAATCTGTGGGAAAGTTGTACAAGGGACCTTATATTCTCCAAATTTAATTTTTTTGATTGATACCCATCTGGCTCTGTTTCCGTTTAGCGGGAGAAAGATACTTTTGAATATTTGAATTTTGTGTGTGTCTTCTTTTGGCGCTGGCGCATTGGTGTCAAATTTCAAAGCGAATTCTTATGAATTTGCGAAGATCCGCTTCGGTTAACAAGACTGATGTTGTCTTGGTTTCCGTTTGCGATGGCGCGGCGTGAGAAAATGTCAGAGACAGTGTGGCGTTAAGTGAATGACGTTTTAACTGACAGATTTCTTTTAATTGAGTATTTTGTATTTTTCATTTTAAAAAACAACTTATTAAGCAGCGCATATAAATACATTCATATAAGTACCTATATTTATTAGAAAGACAATAATGGACACATCTGGGGCGCACGCACTTGCTTTTATATGCTTTAGGACACATTGAAGACCAATTTTTGTTCATATTTTTCAAATTTAACGATGTTGTTTGTTTTTTCTTTACCAACAAGACTCAGCTTAACTACAAATTTATATATATTTCGATGATTATAACATAAGTAAGTATCTACAAATCAGAAAGTCATACAAATTTAATTTCTCTTCCCGCTGTACACATTTAATTTACCGAAAATAATTGGCAACAAGATCTTTTGAAAATAGATTTCGAGGGCCCTCTTTATGCCCTAGCGTTGGTAACGTATAAGCATATGTAATAAGATCTAATTGAATTTTCCTGTCAAATGGTGGCAGTTCAAGTTCTTGCTACAATTAAAAATGTAATTAAGTACACATTGTTGTTAGAATCACTGAGGAACCATTTCAGAGAGCGAACATAATGAGTAGAAAGTTATTTGTGTTAAAATGGCGATCGAATTGAAAAAAATTTCAATGCCAGTATAGTCGGATTGCTTCTTTGTTAAATCAAAAATGATAAAAGGCAATAATTACTGTCGTATACAGATGTGCAAGGGCGTAACTAATCGGTCCCAAATTGTCAATTGGCTGGGAAAGGGCTAAACAATGTTCTCTGTTGAACCTTTTAAACTGTAGAAATTTTATGGAACCTTTTATATGGCTAGAAGACGAATTAAGAAAAAAGAAACCCTCATACCTAAAAGCGTCTATTTCATTTATTTAAAAATCATAGAAGCCAAATTATGACTACGAAGTTCAATGAGTGCATTTATGCAACATAACACTGATAAATCAAAAAGACATTTAATTTTAGAATCAAAGGAATAAAACCCTTATCTCTTGGGGTGTCATTTAGTGTCATTTTTTGTTATAGGTACCTATCACTTAATTTGTATGGATTTTGAAATTCCGAGGCTGTATTCCTTTTCTACAACAGTTCATTCGTAATACTCATTTGTGTAATAAATCCTCTTCAGCTTATCCCGGATGTTGATCCTAACATTATTAAACCACCACAAGGATATGGGATGGTTTTCCTGGCCCTATCCTCTCATTTTGATAAGCAAAACTTCAAAACTAACGTCAGTCGATATCTCAATAATATTTCACCTAAAAAGCATTTGAAACAATTTTAAATCCAGAGAAGAAAAAAAATAAATAAAATGTATCGATTCACCCCGCTTCAGCAAGCACCATCGATCAAATCTCTTCAATACTCACCTAACGCCAGCCAAATTGAAATAAAATTTTAATAGCAACACACTTCCTAAAATCATTAAAAAATTGTTTAATGCTCCAAATGAATTAAACTCAAATTTATTAACCAACATCATCTTTAACTGATGTAATTCCGGAAGCCATAGCTTGAATTTTAATTGCCCTCCACCAATAAAATTCCAATCAAATAATTATATTGAGCCGCTGGCCGATGCCACCTTAAGATCAAAAAACTGGTTTGATGAAATGCCAACACTCCTTCCCCAAAAAAGAAACAACAATCCTCTATTAAATCTCATTTTATCATCCCGGACAATAAAAAATAATATAAATAAAATAAAATAAATACGATCAAACGCGATTCATCAATTGATCCCCCAGATACATGTTTAGAAACATATTGGCCGCCGCGCCAAGCAAACACAAAACAACAAAAGATGCCAACATTAATCTCAACGAGAGTGCAGTGCAAGGCGAAACGTTTAAAGCGATTAAAGAAAATATTGATGAATCTGAGGAAAATTGATTGCATTGTCGGCGAAAGATCAAAAAGGGCCGCAACCTACCGCCAAAGAGGTTATGTTTTGTTGTGTGTATGTGTGGTTGAGTCGGGATGGAGTGCGAGGAGTATCGGATGCCGGATCGGTGATCGGATACAAAACGGAACAGCAACAACAACAAACAATGGGTAGAACAAAACAAGAAGACAACAATAATTCCCTGGGCTGATGCTGATGTGTGTTGTTCTTGTGGAGTTCAAAGCAAGTTTGAGTTTTTTTTTTGTAAGTAGAAGATGGGCCAGAGGGCGTGTCACCACAAAAGCCATAAGTATATTGTTGGAGGTTCGTAATGTCACACCTCAAAATGCCTTACCGTTCTAAAGAGGGATAGGTTTTGTGTATTATTAAGCAGAATTTCTTTGATGGAGATACTTATGTTAAAAAAACAAAATCAACAAAAAACGTCTTTCTATTTTTTGATTCTATTCTAGTGTTTTTTTATTTTTTTTTTATCTTATTTTACCAGTGCTAAAGGAACCATATGTGTTATTTTTGTATGCTCCATATTTCAAACCATTATAAAAAATAAGCTATGTACTTAATAACCTTTTCAATCGTCTGTCAAAGTTTTACTAGTTTTTGTTGCTAAAAACTACATTATAAGTTACGGCATATACATACATAGCTCATGAAGGATGCTTATGAATTATATATATACATATTATAAAGATTAAATATTAAATTGTACACACAGCTGCTGGTGAAATCATTCGTAAAAAGTGCCAAAAGTTGAAGTGATAGCGTATAGGTAGGCTCGTGAGCATAATAACATAGGTAGGTAGTCCTTAACTAAAAGAGTTAAACTGACTTAAAATGTTCACAATTCGTTATTAATTTTTAATTGATTGATTTTGATAAAAAACGACGAAGAAGCGGTCTCAAAAAAAAAATCACAACCGAAGAATACGAAATTGAATTGCGAAGCCAAGGTTCACGTTGATACAATTTCTCAGCTCCAGCGTACAAACTGATTCAGCTGAAAATTATTTTTAAATAATTACCAAATACCATTTAAATTTATATTTTGGTTTGTCACATTTACAAGTTTCGATTGCCTGTTTCCAAACAAATTTTATATATTTCAATAAAGTCTCCTGCGTCAAACTTTTTTTTAAACAATTTGTAGGTACCTACTCTTGAATTTCGCACGATGGTCTCTGCGCTTTGTAGACCATGTTAACATTTTGCGCTACCATATTGCCGAATGGACTTCTAATATTCACTTGATAATTGTAATAAACATGCAAATTTCAACAAAATGCTTCAATATCAAAACTTACCTCCCAGACCCAAAATGTCTGAAAATCAGCTGAACGGCTTAGCTAAGCTCTAATTGGAAGGTTTTCCAATTTTAGGACTTGACAAGTTTAAATTCTAACTATACTTACTCACTTTATAAATTCATCCTTGAACTAGTAGCCAAACTGTTAAATCTTTAAGTAACATTTTCATTACGTTTAATTTTGCGATGTAAGCGTTTTCACAAATAATTCTAAATTTATTATAGATCTGAGTCTTAATTTAAAAATCGTAAACGCTCTTGTCGCAATTCTCGTCCCTGTAACAAGCAATTTGTAGTCTATGAATCATAAAAGTCACGATTACACGTGGCGTTTTCAAGAAGTATTGCAAAGCACCTTTGTGATATGAATATTACTCAAGTAAGATGAAACAGTAAATATAAATCTATCATTTCTATTATTAATGCAAACATTCTAAGGAATTCTAGTTGACTATGTACGTAAAATATGCTCATTTAAAAAAAAAAATATTTAGTAAAAAAAACTCTCCAATTACATCCATGGAGTACCTACTTGTCGAATCTTAGCAAACTTGGAGGATGGCACGGAGATTATGAAGATTTCTCTCCAAGATCGGACTCTATCAGCACGTTTTAAAATTTTGTTTTCGGCTGAGAATCTTTATTCTTTCAGTTTTGCAGTAAAGACGTAAATGTATATGAACTGGGTGCACCAATAGAAATAACGAAGCCATATAAAGTGAGTTTTTTCAAAAACTCCAACGAACAATATAAAATCCGCATTTTTTTTTTTAAGCCCAGGATTTCTTATGATCTCGACTGGGACCACAAATCTCCCACTTCTCTGCTTCGCCCTAAGGCTCAACCTGTTGGATTCACTGTGTTAATCTCAGAAAACTAAAGAAAGTCTCTCGGTTTTAGATTGTTCCATGTCAGAGACCAACTAAATAATAAGAGTTATCATTGTATTTGTTTTACATCCAGAAGTTTTCACGTAAGCCTTTCTTTCTGCTCAATTTTTGCTTGTGTTTGATGGCCAGTCGTTTCAAACCAGGGATTTGCATGAACATTTTTTTGTTGGTGTTGCTGGGTTCATTTTGATGTATTCTATGTGGGATTTCTCCTTTAGACGTATTACGAATTACAACCCTGCACATGCACCATACCAAAACCTGAGAACCTGCTTATTGCTTAGATTCCCTGTGTTGACAGTTTAATTGTCCTCAGCATATTCTTATGTTTTGTTAATTTCAAAGTTTCTGTGCACTTGAGAGGCTTTGTTTTACAAATACAAACTGTCATCACCCTTTTCCGATTCGAGTTACTCGCTACATCTAGGTCCAGTTAATAAGAGTGATTTGCAACTTCTGCTGGAGTTCCACAGGGATGCATTCTAGGTCCATTACTTTTTGTTTTGTTCTTTAATGATATCTGAAGCGATTGTTTTATTTTGATGTATATGTGTTTGAAACTTTTCTTCAAACTCATTATTTCGAGTACCGAACTCAAATGTTTTATATTTGGAATCTGGATTCTGATTACTGGCCAGATTAATGATAAGATGATAAGATTGCTTCCATCGAATTCTTCTCTTTTATCCCACGAGCCACGACTCAAGACACTTACACTTACCTTACCTTAAAGGAAAGCAGTGACAAAATCATTGCAAAAGTAGACAAGAAAGTATTTGATCAGCACCTAACCAGACCATAGTCCTATCGGCTTCTAGGTTTCATCATCCTATCTTTTTAAAAATATTCAAAAATAAAACAAAAAAATATGATTAATATATTTCACAGCATTTTTTTCAACAAATTTCTAATGATTTGTATTTCTCTGAAATATTGAATCACATTTTTTCAATCCACTAACTAATTTAAATTATTCGCTCGAAAAATACTTTTCAAAACATAATTCCGTTCAAACTACTCACAGATTATACTAATGCCATCCACGTGAGTAGCCAGTCATGCATATTCCAAATGACAAAGTGGCCACATCTTACATTACGTTGCCGTACGATTTACCTCGATCGTGATCTTGCAATTAACAAGCACGAGTTTATTTCAAAATTTAAATTCTGCATCGCAATATATACCTACAGACTGTTGTGGCACTCACTTTTATTTAACAAGGACACTTATTGACTGTGTGTTAAGATATGCAACCTCCAGTTTGTCAACCGGTTGCATCTAAGCTCTCTTAACACCGCCTATTTCACACCTTGTCATGCATCAAAATGTTAATTTGTCGGCTAAATAATGTGTAAGCCATATGGCCTGTGATGAAATCAAGCACGCGCTTGAGGTTAACATAACGTCGTTCACTTGCGGCATATCATATCCGATGCGTTTAGTGCAAGTCATTCGAAAAAGTATCTAAATACCACAGGAATTTTGAGAAGCAATCGAAATTTGAGAACTTCTTGTCAAATATTTGTTCTGGCCGCTGGCGGTACTGTTTTCATCTGATACTCTGGCATTTCGGTTATTTGTTCGTACTGTGGCGGCAATGGTGTTATTGGACAAAAAGATATTTTATCTGAGCATTGAGGAGGTCGATTTATTCCACTGTATAATTAATTAGCAGCTTGCGCGGTTTTGAAAGGATTCAATTTGAATAAATCTTTAGCGTATCTGATTGTCTTGAATAGAAAATTGAATGGACAAAGCACCTTTTAGTTCACATGTGGCTTCTAATCACGCAACCCTTATCAGCGGCCCAGTCCAATTAAAACCATTCTCCCATGGAGCATTCAACACACAGAACACACAGAATTTCTATTGATAAATCCTTGATCCTTTCAGGTGTAAAGTACTTCTAACCGGATCGTTCTATCGTTTATTGTAAATAAGGATCCTCTCAGTGGCGGCCTACTTAAGATAATTAACCTCAGGATGGCGTTTGAGTTGCCATCAGTTCCCACGCATCGCTACGAATATTTGGTGCATAATATCCAAAGTGCATGTGTATCTTTTTTTTTCTTAATTGTATCTATTACCTATCGCATTGGGTTAAAATATTCAATCCATTTAAGGAAAATCAAAGGCTACCGCTGCTTCTCGGACACCGACACAGGTGCACAGTGGGTATAGAGATTTGGTGTAAATGGATGCATACAATGCCGACAAAACAGTAGGAGTTCGGCAGGGTGAGTGTTATTAGACAACTTGACGCCTCTGTTTTAAATTTATAATTTGATTTTATTGCTTCGGAGTTGTACCGGTGGTGGTGCGATAGTAACAGTAGCGAGGAAATATTTTATGTGGCTAATTATAGTTAGGCTTACACGTTTGATACTTGATAGATGGAAAATATTACATTAAACCTTGAGCGTTCCAGCGGAAGCTGTGGTAAGTGTGATTATCTCTTAATACTCATAGAATTAATATGTTGTTATAGTTGAAACTAATTTTAAATTCAAATTTTGTTAGGTCTGAATGGTTTGCATTTATTAGTGATTCTGGGGGCGTTGAAGCAGGATATGGATTTAAGAAAATGATTTATTAGTGAAACTTCCTGACTGCCAGTTTTGGATTGTTCAATTTCTGAGCCCAAAAAAAAGGGCTGAGGTTTCTAGATTTATGTATATATATGTTATCCGGCTGCAATGCAGCGCTTCAACTCCTCCTGGAGCATAGGGCAGCAACAAGATCCTTCCATCTGTCCCGATTCGCCGCGACTGACCTTAGCTGTGGCCACGATTTAAAACCTTGAGATCGAGCTTCCCCCAAAACAGATGACCTCCAAGTTGTTTTCGGTCTTCCAACGCGTCTATTACCCTGAGGATTCCATTCGAAGGATTGCTTCGCTGTGTTGTCGTTAGGTTTCCTCAGTGTATGGCCTATCCAACGCCACTTCCGTTGTCTGATGTCGGCGTCCAATTTTCTCTGTCCGGTCCTATTCCACAGTTCAGCGTTCGATATGGTTTTCGGCCACTGGATCTTCAGAATGTACCGCAGACAACGGTTAACGAATCCTTGCAGCCTGCTCGAGATGATTGCAGAGCATTTCCATGTTTCTGAAGCATATAACAGCACAGATTTTACGTTGCATTCGAAGAGTCTCAACTTGGTGCGTAGCGATATTTTGCTGGAGTTCCACACAGGAGAAAGGATTCCAAATGCAATACAGGCTTTGTTTATTCTATTGTTTACATCCAGGTCCGTTCCGCCATCGAGTGCTATGAAACTCCCAAGGTAGTTAAACTGCGTGACCACCTCGATGGGTCCCTGCCTTATAGCAACTTGTTGTGTGCTTTGGCCCGTAGTCATTATTTTGGTCTTATTTGCGTTGATCCTTGAGCCAGCAACCTCCCCATTTAGCTGCAACAAATGACATATTTGATTTAAGCCAGCCGTGTTGTTCGCCATGAGACATATATATTCAGCATAGTCTATGTGGCTGAGTTTGTCAAACAGACCATGCCTCTCAGTTTCACTCACCGTGGCAGTCATCACATCGTCAATTGCCAGTAAACACAGAATTGGTGACAGGACATCTCCTTGTCTCACTCCTTGACGCACATCAAAGGAATCGGAAAGCTGTCCATTGTGCAAAACGAAACACCTTGCGTTGTTGTAAGATTCTTTAATAATGGCGACAATTTTCTCAGGGATACCTCTCGCAATAAGCGATCTCCATATGCATACACGATTAACCCTGTCGAATGCCTTCTCAAAATCCACAAACATGAGGTAGAGCGGTGATTGATGCTCAGACGACTGTTCGAGTATGATTCGCAAGGTGTTGATGTGGTCGACACAAGACCGACCAATACGAAATCCCGCCTGGTGACTCTTGAGGGTAGATTCGATCCTGGATTTTATCCTTTCGAGAACAATGGTTGCCATTAATTTCGGAAAAACGGAAAATATGGTGATACCGCGCCAGTTATTACAGTTTTTGAGGTTCCCTTTCTTTTGTAACTTCACAATAACTCCATCCTTCCAGTCCTGTTGGTAAGTTTCGCTCTCCCAAACAGCTTGCACTAAATTTAGCAAAATATGGGAAGCTGCGTCAGGGTCTGTTTTCAGGAACTCCGAAGGAATACCGTCAAGTCCAGCTGCCTTGTTTTTCTTTAGAAGATGGATATCGTTTTTAATCTCTGTACCCGTTGGGGGACTGGTACCAATGCCCCTATAAGATCTGCGCACGTTGTTAAATTGTGGATTAAATTCTGCATTTTGGTCACTATTTAGCAGAGCACAAAAGTGCTCCTTGCATCTTTGTAGCTGATCTTCTATCGTCACTAAAAGGTTGCCATTTAAATCTAACACTAGATGGTTAGTGTTAGTGCTACTACGCTGGCCAACAATTTCCTTAGTGATTTTATACAGTTCTCTTGCGTCCCCTCTTCCTGCAGCCTGTTCCGCATTTTCCGCAAGTTTGTCCACCCTTGCGTCTCACACACCGCTGCACTGTCATATGAGATGCTCTATACTCGTTCCGTAGAAACAATTTTCGCTGAGCATCATTTTCAGAATTTATCCTAACTTTGAGTGATCTGCGATATGTGATTTTGTCCCAGGTGTTTTGAGATATCCAGGAATCTCTCACTCTTGACTGTCTTGGTACAGATTAAGATCCGGCTTCCATGAAACGAAGCAAACCCAAGAGTAAATGATGGTCACTACCTGCGTAAGCCTTTCTTTCGTTTCGAACATCGCACAGTGACTTCCTCCATTTCTGTTGTATGATGAAGTAATCGATTTGATTTTTAGTTCGACCATCAGGAGATTCCCACGTGATTTCTAGATTTACATGTATCTAATGCGATAATTTAGATAGCGATATTCATTGATGAAGTACATTTTGTGTATATTTATTTAAGTACGTAACCACCTACATTAAAATAAAATTCTAGAAGAATTTGCCAGAAAAGTTTAATCATTAAAAAAAATATTCCAAATGTAATTATTTTATATTAAAAAAAAGAATTAAATTAAAGACTTTTACAATTTATTTATTTATTTATTTATCATCTATCGAGTACAATATCTATTAGATTTAAACATATTTACAAAATGTTATATCTTTTACATATATTTGACATTACTTTACATTTCAAAGATATCCAGAGAAATTAAACTTACATTAATACAGGTATGCTACGACCCTAAACTCAAAACAGTAGTAGTAGTAAGTTAAAAGACAAGTCAATATTTTGATAAATTGAATTAAACTCAGAGCTGGATCGTGAAATTGGATCGGATCGGGGAACAAAAAAGAGTGTCTGCCTCATCCTTAGTTGCCTTGAGGGAGCATACAAAGAAAAACAGAGAGAAGTTTAGACCAATCAATACGATTACACAAAGTATCTCTAGCAAGCATTATTAGATAATACCTCCTATTTGCTTCAAGAGGCAGTCGATTAAGAGGCATCTATCACTATAACTAGGCAAAATATTTACAACCCAATTAAGCTTTCGCAAAGCATACCTCGATAAATTTTTCTGAACAAATTCAATACGATTTATACCCACCCAATACAATGGACACCATACACAACATGCATACTCTAGGCCTGATCTTATAAGTGAAATGTACAAGGATTTAATACGAATTAAGAATCCAAGTAATTTGTTTGCTTTAGAAACGATATAGTTTAAGTGCAAATCCAAGGATAGTTTTGAGTCAAAAATAACGCCTAGGTCTTTTTGGCTATGCACTGATCCAAGAGCTATGTCTGAAATGACGTATGCACGATTTGTAAATGTAATGCTTTTACATTTAGCTATATTCAGGAACAAACGATTCTCACTACACCAATAACTTCATCTAAATCATATTAAAGTCCATGACAATCCAGTTCACACTTAATTTGCCTAAAAAGTTTAAGATCATCTGCAAAGAGCAAACAGATCGAGATAAGCTTTACGTCAGCACCTGCCTATTAAGGCATAATCTGACGATGGGCCTACCCATCTGGAGTCAAAATCAGCATTGACCAGATCCCTAGAGTGGTTACCAGTCACTCATTGAGTGGTGCCTTCAGTCCACTCTAATTACGTATCATCATATAAATATGATGTTATTTCACTAGAGTGGCTCCCCAAACCACTCTAGTAGCAATTTAACAATCATGTTGTGGTCATGGTTATTCCCCTTGCTTAGGAGCAAGGCCTATCATGCACCTCTAATAAGTCATCTTGTGACAAACCATATGCTTCCGCTTTGGGTATAACCACAGCCCCCGCGAATCCTTTCCCATTTATCAGGCAGTTGCTACCGAGCATTGCTCACGTAATCAACTGGGCTGTCCTGATTACCCGCGGTACCCAACATTTATTCAGCCATGGGTATGGCCTAGCTTCAAAGGAATCTTGAGGTCTGACTTGCCACAATCATCATTCGGGAACCTCCAACCCGAGTTTAGAGTGATGGATTCGAAAACAGTGTTGAGAAATGTCACTGAATCTTCACCATCACCCCGCCCAGCTAAGCTGCACTTGAATGTTAGGCAAACCAAACCATGAGTTTATAAACCCAACTCATAGGGGGCATGTCGCCCTCGGCAACTTTTCCATCATTTCCTTTAGTTCATCTTGTTACTGAACTCATCTATAATACCCAAAAGGTATCATAGTGAGTTCCATTTTCCCTGGTTGAAGCTTACTAAGTTAAAGGTGTGTTGGCACCTTTACTTTTCAGACTTCAACCTCTCACCAACGTTTCCAGAATTTCCATCTATTTCCTGGTTAAAGCTTACTAAGTTAAAGGTGTGAGGGCATCTTTACTTCTCAGACTTTAACCTCTCAATAACGGCTCAAACTCTTCCCTGGTTAAGGCTTACTAAGACAGAGGTGTGTTAACACCTCTCCTTTTCACACCTTAACCTCGCAACAACCAAGTATCATCAATTTTCGCTGGGGATTCTCTATATCAGAAGCAACCATCCCACGTCTTCAATATCGAATCCCCAACCCATTAAAAATCCTTCTCTACCCTTCTTCGCTCTCACTTCGCCAAGGACAAGTAACTGAATTAACAGTCACACTTTCAGATCCTTGTTTCCAGGAGCACCACGCGGAGGTGAAGAGCACATGCTCCCGCAAAGAGCAAACAGTCAGAATTCCGAATTCTGACTGAATAGAAGATCATTTATAAATAGAATGAAGAGGAGAGATCCTAAATGGCTGCCCTGAGGAACGCCAGAATGATGTGAAGTTCCAATTTTTACATTTTGTTCGATTTTTTTTAATTTGGCAAGCAACTGCTTGCATAGAGCTTTATAAGGCAAACTTTCGCAGCCACACTTCTCATACTTTGAGAATTAAAAAAATAACTGTTATAAGGCCTTAAAAAGTTTGGAGTTTGGCGAGCTCTATACAAGGCTTGTAGATAAAGGTTCAAAATGGCCTGGATAAGGCCTTCCGAAGATGTTTACTGAAAATTAAACAAATAATAGCTGTTATAAGGCTTTCCAAGACAAGCCAATACAAATTTATTGTTTAATTTCAGATAATTTTCTTAACAATACTTTATTGGATTAATACGCGTTCACTTTTTTCTGTGTGCAGGCTTCTAAAACTTTATGTAAATGAATTTCAATGTTGTAGTTCCATTTTATGTTCTCTTAATTCTGGTTAACTGAGAACGCAGTCATTAATCTTGTTCTCTTTTCAAAATTATGTGCTTTAACAAAATACAGAAAAGCGGTGGCGCAGTAGCACCACTTCAATATGTATTTAATGTTTAGTGATAGGTAGAGAGAGGGAAGCAACAAGGGATAGTGAATAAAATGAAAAAAAATTAGATAATTCAAAATATCAAATTATGGATAAAAAAGAAAAGTAACGAATCGGTGCTTCAAAACGGAAAGACGACTAGAGAAGAAAGTAGAAAAAAATTGCCCAAGCTGGACAGTTTGTGGGATCTTACACTCCAATATAAAGGTGATGTAGCTATGACGTCTGGATGTATCCTAATAGGTATAAGTACAGGTCAGTTTATCTTCTTTCGCTAAGTTTGAGAGCTAATTTAAGTTTAAGCTACATGAAAAAAAGATAGTGGGGCCAAATTTTCTGTCGATGAACCAGGGCCCTATTCCTACGCCACTGAAAAGGGCAAGCGCTTTTCTACATCCATTTGGGCCATAACGGAGCAACAAGCGCATAAATAACTTCAGAGAAAAGTAGCGGTTTTTGCGACCGCAAAATAGAGCTTCACATCATAAGCATAGTTCTCGGTCAACAAAGATGACATTATCGAAGAAATTATCATCGGCGGAACTCAAAAACTACCCTTCGATCATCATCAGCAATATAGAGGATGGAATTTTCGCCATTTACGGCATTACGCCGTCCTCGCAATGAAATTTTTATTGCGGGCGATTGAATGTACACAATTCCAACTGGCTCCGCTATTCTGGTCAGACAACACCCGAAGGAAGGTTTGTCGAGCTCTTTGCCGGATACCATCACCTTACCCAACTAATCGATGTGCCAACGCGAATACCGGATGTTGCTGGGCAAGCCGCCGATACTCTTAATCCACACCATTTGGCACTTCGGACCATTGTGTCATTTCAGCTTATTTCTGGTCCTCCACTCATCTCATCAACTTCCCACCAGGACCGTTTGGTAATATGAGAAAACCAACTGGGATTGCCTAAATATTTTTTCCGTGACTTTAACAGTTCACTATGCTTCCTTGATATTTACATTGATGCCGTGCTGAAATGATCATAAATTTGATTTTTCTAGGGATGCGTGCTTTTATTCTTAACAGAGTAAAAAGCATCAAGCCTAAAGAAAAGATCTGGTTTAACTCTGAGTGTAAAGAAGCTATCAAGCTCAAAGAATTATGTAAGTTTTCGATCTTATAAAGCCAACCCTACAGAAGAAAATCGGATAAAGCACAAACAAGCAAGGAACTCATGCAACTCCGTTATCGAAGAACCAAATTTTTGCATGACAAGGCAGTAAAAATGTTTGGTCATTTGTAAAAAAAAAATAAAAACTCAACATCTTCTGTTCCAACGCTCATCGCTAATGACAAACCTTATTATTCAAGTAATTTTCGAACCACTTAAGAAGGCTAGAATGAAAACCTAAGCATCTAAGTTTCGTTAGCAGAATATCATTTTGAACTCTAACAAATGCTTTAGAAAAATCTGTATAAATAGCATCAACCTGGTTTCCACGTTCAATACCTTTAATGCAGAAATTCACAAACAAGGCTAGATTTGTTACTGTTGATCTACCACTAACGAAACCATGTTGATCTACTGAGATACTCGAGCTTACCTCGTCATAAATGCATTTTTTTTCACAATCGCTTCAAAAACTTTCGGTATTAATTTCAGTTTTGAAATGGGTCTGTAATTAATAACTTCTTGTTTTGAGCCTGATTTATACATTGGACTTATCATTGACAGTTTCCACTCATCCAAAAAGTCACCGCTAGAAAGTGATAAGTTAAAAAGTTTAGTTAGTGGACTGCAAGACTATGAGAACACATTTTAAGTAAAGCTGAACAAAAGCGGCTTGCTTTACCTCCACGTGGTGGTCCCCGTGCAATGATTTATGTATATTTTTGTACGCAAATTAGCAAAAATTGCAAGCACTTCGTAAGGGTTGGCGAGGCGCTAGTAACCTCTCCCGTAAAAAAATATTACTCAGAACCCGACAACAAGCCTCGGAAATATACTGATTTCTCAACGTCGAACAAAGCAACGACAACGGCTAAACGATTTAAGAAATTTCTCATGGAACGTCAGAACGCTCTATAGAGCTCGAGCTGCACAACAGCTACCTGATGTCCTGGCCATGTATAAAGCTGACATAACAGCACTTCAGGAAGTGAGATGGCCGGGGAATGGTGTTTTGGAGGAAAAAGAATACGACATATATTTTAGCGGTCACTCAAAACACCATGTGCTCGGCGTAGGCTTCCTAGTCAGCCAAAAAATGAAGCCTACCGTCATCGGCTTTAACGCAATAAATGAAAGGCTATGCACCCTTCGCGTGCGAGGCAAATTCAATAACATCAGCCTCATAAACGTTCACGCACCTACTGAGGAGTCCGAAGAAGAAGAAAAAGATTCCTACTACGAACTTGTAGAGAGGACCCTCAATGCCTGCTCAAGGTATGACCTTAAAATCATCCTTGGTGACTTCAACGCAAAATTAGGTAGGGAGCCAGTATTCAGGCAGTACATAGGATCCCATAGTTTGCATGAGAACACTAATGACAACGGACTACGAGTTATAGAAATGGCAGCATCAACATAATTGGTCGTTGCGAGTACCAGCCTCCCGCGTAAGGATATCCACAAAGTCACTTGGGTATCGGCTGATGGAGTCACTCGTAACCAAATTGACCACGTGCTGATAGATCGCTGCCACTACTCGAGCCTGAGGACGATACGAATGTATCGAAGTGCCAACATCGACTCGGACCACTATCTCGTTGGTATGGTGTTCCGAGGGCGGATTGCTATGCGAAGAAGTATTGCATCCGCTGGTCAGGCTCGAATCAACACGGCTGCCCTACGCGATGAATGCAAAAGCAACCAGTACAGTCGCGCACTAAGGCTCGCCCTCGGAGAGCTCGATGAGGGAAGAGTAAGTCCTGGGGACAGAATGCCGGGTAACGCCTTAAGAACAAAGTCATTAGTACTGCTGATACCATCTTAGGCAGTAGTCGCAGAGATCGGAGCGACTGGTTCGATGATGAATGCAAACTAGCGTCTGAACGTAAGAATGCTGCATACCGAGCAATGCAACAGTCTCATAGAACGCGGGCACGCGAAGATGAATATAAAGAGCTCAGAAGAATAGAAAAAAGACTTCACAGGCGAAAAAAAGGCAGCCTGGGAAAAAAACATTGTCTGTGAAATGGAAAGAAATAGAAAGCGAGGTCCGCACCAGGCGCGGAAGTTCTACCAATCCGTCAGAAACATGTCGCAATACACACCACGCTGTACATATTGTAAAGACGGAGAGGGTAATCTGATGACCGATCCTGAAGGCATTCTGGAGCGATGGGAAGTGTACATTAATGAACTGCTGAACGGTCAGCTCACGGAATAAATGGAGACTCCAACATTTCAAGAAGAAGATCTCATGCTGCAGCCACCAAGCATTGAGGAGATAAAACAGGCGATTAATCGGCTCAAAAATAATGAGGCCTCAGGAGCCGATGGTATACCTGCCGAGCTGATCAAACATGGAGGGCCAACACTACATCAAGCAATTCATGAAATCATAGTACATGTATGGGAACACGAAGAGATGCCAGAAGACTGGCGAAAAGGCATCATATGTCCCATACATAAGAAGGGAGATATCACAAAATGCAGCAACTATAGGGGTATAACATTGTTGAGTACATCCTATGAGATATTCTCCTCTATCCTGCCAGAACGGATAGCCCCATACGCTAATACCATAATCGGCAAATATCAATGTGGTTTTATACCAGGCAAATCAACAATTGATTAGATCTTTACCCTTAGGCAGGTGATGGAAAAATGTCTGGAATTTAATATCCCAACATACCATCTTTTTATAGACCTTAAAGCCGCCTACGATAGCATAGCCAGGGTAGAACTTTATAAGGCCATGAGAGAATTCGGCATTCCAAATAAATTGACACGACTATGTAGGCTGACCATGACCAACATCACAAGCCAAGTAAAAGTAGCCGGTTTGCTATCCAGACCAATCAACATCTTTAATGGACTCCGACAAGGGGATGGTCTGGCTTGCATCCTCTTCAACCTGGCGTTGGAGAAAGCAATCCGTGACTCTGGCACGTCAACAAGAGGGACTATCGTCACCAAGTCCAGCCAGATACTAGCTTACGCAGACGACATCGACATCATCGGCAGAAGCCAACAAGCTGTACAAGACTCCTTTACCCAGGTCGAGCAAGCGGCAAAATACCTGGGGCTGCACATAAATGAAGGGAAGACTAAGTACATGGCGGCAACGTCTGCGAGAAATGTTGGTACAACCATCAGGGTAGCGGAGCACGAACTTGAAGTAGTGCAGTCCTTTAACTACCTTGGGTCAAAAGTAGCAGCCGATAACAATATGGAGGGCGGCTGCTGAAATCCAACAAAACCTACTATAGTCTGTCAAGGCTCTTTAAATCCAGAAACCTTACCATAAAAACCAAACTGCTGCTGTACAAGACTATGGTCTTACCAGTACTCACATACGGATCCGAGACTTGGGTGCTTACAAAAAGGCACTCCGCGTTCGAGAGAAAAGTATTACGGATAATTGTTGGCCCCGTTTGCGAGGAAGGACGATTCCGGAGAAGATACAATCATGAATTGTATGAAATCTATCGCGAAGCAGATGTTGTTGAAAAAATAAAGCTCGGTAGACTCCGGTGGACTGGACACCAGGCTCGCATGAGCGAAGAGGAACGAACTCGGAAAGTCTTTTGCGGTACTTCTTATGGTAGAAGACAACGTGGCAGACCTGGCTTACGTTGGAAGGATGGCGTAGACCAGGACGCCCGAAGCCTTGGGGTGCGCAATTGGATGGCGTCAGCCAGCAATCGGGATGTATGGAAGAATTTGTTGAAGGAGGCCCGGACCGGATCCCGGTTGTTGCGCCGATGATGATGATGATGAACAAAAGTTATCAGGGGTTACTCTAAAATCAGACATCAAGGATGAAAGCTGAAGTAAAATTTATCCACTGAGAAACTTAAACTACTTAAATTAGTGATAGTATATCCACAACGAATTTCATTTAAAGCCGCAAAAGAATCAAGAACATAGTTAGATTGGAAATATGACGCACACATATTGCATATAGCGTCCTCATCATTTGATGATTGATTAAGGTAATTCATACTAATCGGAATACCATAAGATTTACGTTTAGAATTGACAAATTTCCAAAAGGCCCGAGAGTCACTATATGTGACATTATAGCATCGGAAACTTACCTCTTTCAACTTGATAACCTCTTTACAGCTCGAATCAAACCATGAGTTATCTTTAGGTTTGATACTTTTTGACCTATTCGGGACGAAATTTCTCATACCTAAGAGGATAACATTTGTTACCATAACTGCGCTGGAGGAAGCAGAGCGACCAGTTGAAGATCCTGAAGAAATTATTGAGACCGTCCCAGTTGGCTTTCTCGTATTGCCAAACGGTTCTCCTAGGGGGTTTCCCTTCAACTGAGTTTTGTTGGCACGAGAGATTTGCAGAAATGACACAATGGTCTGATGTGCCTAGAGGCGAAAAAAACACGAATTTTGTGTTTCCTTGTAATGGGGTTTCGGTGTAGGCCTGTACATCTACGGAGTATCTTCCTTTCAAAAACTTCGATCTTCTTCATATATATTGGTGATATGGTGAACCAAATAGGACAAGCGTACGTCAGAACTATGAACGGATCAGCTGCTTATAGATAAGGAGATTGGTATTAGTGTTTAGTCCGTTTCTTCTTCTAAGAAGCGGGTGAACCAGATGTATGGAGAAGTTGGCTCTCTTAAGCATAAATGAAGCGTGCTTATTGAATTGGAAACGGTTAGTGAAATTCACTCCAAGGTATTTTGCTGTTGTCTTTGTCCTTATCACTGTGTTGTCTGGTAGCTTGATACTGATATTATCACAGCGTGATGCGAAACGTCTTCGACCTCTTGTTGCTGTTGTTGGGGTTCTGAAGCAGATAAGTTCGCTCTTATCGCTATTTATCTTTAGTCCCCATTTAAGGTAGTAGTCCCACAAGTTTCTTATGTGACCTTCAAATCTCCTGGCTGCGATTTCTGGTGAAATGGATGTTGCATATGTTAAGGAGTCATCGGCATATAGCTTCGTTTTCGTCTCTGGTATGTTAGAAGGCTGGTCAGCTGTGTAAAGGTTGAAAAGTATGGGGCCCAACTTGGAACCTTGTGGAACTCCAGCGCTGATCGTCTTTATTTGTGAATATTCTTTGTTTACCTGTACATAAAAGGATCTATGGGTTAGAAAATTTTTGATTAATCATTAACTAAATTGGCTTCTAATTCAGTATCAATAAAGACTAAATCGAGGATTCGACCTAATAAGTTTACATAACAGTTAAGTTGGTTAAAATTAAAGGATAGCATATTATCAATAAAACATGACTCAAGTTCATTAGAGACATTAAAAGGAAGTAAAAATTTATCTTTTACAGAGTACATCCATTTTATATGGGGGAGCTTAAAAATAACAATATTAGAATTAGGCCTTAATAAATTAAAAACATTACGAATCTTATCAATATGCATCTTGTAAATACCTATATTCGTATCAGGTGGAATATATGATATAATAAAATAAATACAATTCAAGCAGAATGGCTACAGCTTTGAATTTGAGAGGAACTTCTCTACATATTAAATAAGATCTTAACGCTAATAACAAAATCACCTCTGCGCAATCCAGTATCCCTTCTGAACACATTTAAATCTGAAGACCGGCATAGTTCAGCAGAAAGTACATCATCAGACAACCATGTCTCTGTTAACGCAATAGCATGATAAGAGCAGCAGGATATAGCCAGATAAAAGTCAGTTATCTTACCCCGCATACCACCAACATTTTGGTAATATACAGAAAGCATTTCAGTAGCAGTATGCAGAGCAGGAGAACAATTTAAATTAAGTTCACATTTCCCTCCGGCGCGGCGAGACGTGGTTTCTTGGAATGTACCGAAAATTTCGAACATGCACACCAGCTGGCCAACATCTTGAATCAAATGCAGCATCATAAAGCTCACAAGGAACACCAATCTTAAAGTTAACATGTTCAATAAGACGTTCATCTGTTCCTTTCTCAATCAATTTAAAGGATTCGAATTTAGCGGGGCAGTATTAAGATTAGTAGCGACTTTTCTAATATTTTCATATTCGCACTTCTCTTGGAAATATAATGAAATGGAATAAAATAAAAACTTCAATAGGACTGTTTAGAATAATTAAAAAGCAATATTGAAGGTTTTGCAGAGCCAAGCGAAATTGAATTCGGAAATAAACATCACGTTATTAAGTTTGCGTTCAACATCCAAATCTGTCGCCTTCCATTTACCGATACATTGTATACTACTGAGGAGATTTATTATTTTATCTATTTGACTGGCGACAATATAGAAAAAAGTTGTGGGCATTACTCTTTTTCTGTGGTCGTTTATCTAACTATTGAATTAATTTGCGGATCCCGTAAAGCACGACAGGGGTCAGACGTCAACTGAATAGGAGAATCTACAAGAACATTTGCATGCCGAAGATATCCCTAGTATGTAGTATATCCTAACTATGTAGTGTCCACTCGAAATAAACCTTTTAATAAAGTTTGGTTAATTATGGTTGGGGTAGTTCTTTAGGGTTAGCAAAAGGCTGTTAGTTTCAGAACCAGACTTGAATCGAAAATAATCATATTACACGACGACAAAACAAGCCACGACATTAGCTTAACGATTTACTAATGTGAAATCACTACAGAATGTTCTATATGGTGTTCCGAGAGTTCATCGTGCTGCTCAGATTCGAAATCAACATGGATGCCCTTAGCGATATGAAATAAATTGCACGACTGGATCACACGTACTTGCTCATATATGCGATCACATCGTCGAATAAATTTAAAAAAATTGCACGACTGGGTCGCACGAACTTGTTCTTGTGTTAGATAATTGCTTAGTGGCTGCATATGCATGTATATAAGGGTGTTTTTTTAGACGTGTAGTTTTCAAGAAGAAATAAAACGAATTTAGTTTAATGTTATGGCCAAGAATTAAGCCTGATTTTAAAGATAAGGGTTTGAATTATGTTTTTAAAATAATTTCGGGGAAGTGGCCGGCGCTGCTGGCTCGAATAAATTCCAGCCGAGGCCCAATTTTGTGAGAATCGGGATCTGTGGCCATCTCGTTTTGGGCCCATTCACCGAACGTGTGACGCGCTTGATGGTCGTTCGGCTTCAATTCTTGCACGAGTTGGATTTTGTAAGCCTGCAAACCAAGATCCTTCGGCAAAATCTTCCATAAAGTGGATGGGCACATCTCCAATTGTTGCGCGCACTGGCGGATGGACTCATTCGGGTCTTCTTCGATGCTCTGCTCCACCGAAACGAACCATTATTTTGGTAATAAATGTGCACAATTTGTAAACTTGTTCGGGAGTAATTCTATTCACTATGGCAAACCAAACTGAGCATAAATATAGTGACAGCTGTCAAAAAGACCAACTCCGAAAGAAGTATTGCCAGATTGAAAACCACACGTCTATTAAAATAAAAAAAATAATTTTTTTTAGAAAATTCTTTAATTTTTTCTTGAAAAAATTAAGTATGCCATAACCGTTATAGAACAAATTTCAATAAATGTATTTAAACTGAATGATGTATTATTGTAAAAAAAATAGCACCCTGAAAGTTTTATCAAAATCGTTAGAGCATTTTCGAGAAAATCTAACTTTTTGTTAAAAATTGTATGGCAGGTACCGTTATTTTTCGACCCAGAGCAAAAATGAAAAACACCCCCCGAGATACTACCTAATAAATACTAAATATTAAGTTTGAAGCAAATCGGCCTATCCGTTTAGGCTGTAGAGGCGCGAACAGACAGACAGACAGACAGATGGACGGAATTTCCGGACCCACTTTTTTCAACTTCTCTATCATCGTAATGTCATGTTTGATTGTTAGTTTTTTTTTTGCACGAATCCATAACTTGCATTTTAGTACCTAAATCGCAAGTAAAAAAAAACAAAGAACTACGTGGAAAGATTGTTTTATTTGACTCGAAATTCTCGATAAGTCATCTCGAGTATTGCATCAGCAGTCTCATATAACGTTGGCATGCAAAAATGTATAAAAAAAATTAGAATAACAGAGATAAAACTCCATAGGGAGAAAAACATCATCAGTGATCGGTGAAATGGAAAGAAATAGAGACAGAAGTAGGTCCAGATGCGGAAGTTCTAATCCAGCCTAAAAACGTTCCAATACAAGATGATACATAAAACCTGGTTCTGTTCATTATTGAAGGGAGCACCCCAGTTTTAAATTTACCTAGAACACATGTGGCAGCAAAAAATAGAGAACGGTAGACTCCAAGCAGTTCTTTTTATGCTGTAAGACAGCGGTGCAGACCCTGCTGATCTGAAAGGATGGAGTACACCAGGATGACCGAAGCCTTGAGTTAGGAAACAGGAACGTGTCGGTCTCGGCCATCAATAGAGAAGTAGTTGCATGAAGCTATGACAGTATCTAGTTATTGTGCCGGTCATAATGAAGAGTTTTACAACTGAACAGTCGTTCTGATCACTCTTCGGTCGCATATAAAAAGTTTAGTTTATATGTATGTTATTGCCCACACCGAAGAAAAAAATCAGGAAAAATTGTTTTAAAAAATATCTGAAATGTTTCCCACTTGCTTAAAAACATTTCAGAAATATTTCAGATATCAATATTTATTTTTGATTATAAAAAGCAAAAAAAAAATAAAAAAAATTAAATTCAAATTATTATGATGTTTTTATTAAAATTTTATTAATATTGAAAAAACTAAACAATTTTTATTAGTTTTTAATATAGGTACAACTCGTTTTGGAATAAATTCCATCTTCAGGCGAATGTTTGGGCAGCACAGATATAGTCGTGTTTAAAGATTGTGAATGAAATAATAAAAAAAAACAAGACCAGACATTGGCAAAGAATTGTTTAAGAAAGTAGAAAGTGTTTCACATAATTCGCGAATCGTCCAAACCCAAATAAACGAACAGAACAATTTCAGAAACGTTTCATAAATGTTTGCTTGTTTCTAAAATGTTCTTAAATGTTTCTGAAATATTTCAATTTTTTTTTTTAATTTTTAATAATTTTTAATAAGTTTTAAAAGTTATGTAGGTCTTTAGTCGAAACTTGTAGAATATATCGAAAACCAAATAAATTTGTAGGCCTTTTGAAAAATGCATTGTGTTCGTAATTTTTTTACGAAAAAGAGGCATTTAAATAAAACGTAAGTAGATCCTGTAAGAGATATACCTATTGGAGAAACTATTTGAATTTTCCTCACGTAGACTAGTACACGCACGCATTACGTAATTACGAAATACCTATCTACTTTCCCATTAAGTCCCTTCTCATTAATTTCTTGAAAACATCCAAAAATTCATTTCAACAAAACAACCTTTGCAATTAAAATTTACTTAACGATGTTGCTGATAAGTTAATAGCCATTCTCATTTCCATCCGCTAGGCAGACATTAATAAACCCATTTAATAAAAGCAATTAGCATTAATACCAAAGCAGCAATACAAATAAATAAGCACAAAACACTAAACTATCGAAACCTACAAATCACAAAATGAAATGTTTTCCATCCTTGAATGTGACAAAATTTACATTTTTCTTAAATAAATTTCAAACTACTCAATAAATTTCAACTCAGACATTCATTAAAATAAAAGAAAAAAAAAACACTTTTTCACTTAAGTTATAACATAATGCCACACCAAAGGCATTAAATTAAATTTAATTATCTGCCACAACATACAAATAAGGCAAGAGGTAGAGGTAGGAATACCTTCGTGGGCTTAGATACTCTTAGATATAAACCATACAAATGTATTCACAATATTTCATTTCGTATTTTAAGATATGGCCAATAATTAAATAAATTATTTCGCACACATTAATCTAGTATGGCTGATGGCCTCAAAGGCAAATTAATAAATGGGTATCTATCAAACTACCAACAACACTGCCCACCTAGTCAAACCGATCCACAGCAATAATAACAAATAATAAAAAACCACCCATTTAGCCCCCACACAGTGTATCCAATCAATTCATCAATCACAAAAGCCGAATTAATGGTTAGTTGGGCAACAGATACACAGTTGTATAAAACAACAACGGAAATATATTATTATGGGTTCCAATTTATTAATCAACTGGACACATGAAGCCGATGCCACTAGCCAATTTTTGTAATGGAATTGAATACATTTGAGTGGAGGCAGAGGAGGACATGCTTGAGCTCCAGTAAGCCGAATACATATTTTGTAAGTTTATTATGTTAAACGTACCTATCTAGATACCTAGCCTGAAGTCTATTTGTAAATTGTATGGGTTTATCGAACAAAGAGATCACATTCAAACCTTACACAAACATCTATTCAATGAGCTTAATAATATTGCACCATTTAACATCTGCGGGCCTGTACGTGTTTGGCACTCGAAAGCGTAGTTCACGTTATTCAAAAGACTAAAGAAACAGCACTGAATTATTGTTACTTCCAATTATACCTTAAAGTACCGACATTTGGTATCACCATTTGAACGCACACATATATTTCTATGGGAAAGTATTTATACAAACAAGCATATTATTCGCACAAATACAAAGCAAAAACGTGAACAAAATTCGATCCACCAAACTCCAAACAAACAATTCCCCACGAAAATTTGTGATATCTTACCTCAGGGTATAGGTATAGTGTCCATTGGTAACGTGAATAAAGACAGATAAAATGTGATTAGGTATTACTTTTAGGTTTCTTCCGTTTATCTTATTCTTTAGATATTTGTTAGTAACTGCGAATGCGGAGTAAACATCGGTATTATTATAATTAAATTCAATTAACAACTTTTAGAAATATTCGATTCTCTGATGAACCTAACCTAAGTATTGAAATACAAATACAAATTTAAAATAATAAATACAAAAAATTAATGTAACTATATATACATAAATATACCTATGTATATGTACCAATGTATCAAGTACCGTAATTGAAATTGTTTTTTTTTCAAGGTACCTAACTAGATATACCTTTGCTTATCTTTTTTGTTAAAAAATTAAAAGTAAGTAGAAACCAATATTAGGCTTTTAGATGTTTTTATGAAAAAAGACAATACCCTTACTAATATCTTTTAACTTTAGTTTTCATCAGCGTCTTATACAAAACCGTACAGAATGTTATGAACCTTGTTACATTATTTTAACACACTTTTTTCCCTATCAAATTAAATTCTGAAACCTATCTATGTCACCGCATATCAATCTATATTACTGAAGAAAAACCTTTATAAATTTCAAAAACCACCATCCATAACAAAAAAAAAAACCTACTACAAAGGGCATACCACGTTGATGATCGCCATAATTATCCAAGTAGAACCACCATTGCGTTTGCGATCGCATCTATCATTGGCTGGATGCTCATTTCAAATACAAAACGCCTTTTTTCCCTACTTACAAAAAAAAATACTCCTTTGTCAGCATTTGCAATAAGCCCAACAAAGAGGAGGAATCTCTGACTAACAATCAAGCTTTCTCTGTTTGGCAGCCAGCAATTCATATTCTATCTCTAACTCTTGCGCATTGGTTCATACAAATAACCGGATATATCTGTCGGCTGGTTATGGGAACGAGATGGAATGCTAAGTGGGAATCTCAGACTTGTCTAGTTAGCCTGTGTTTGCTGCCACTGCCGCAACTGCTGCTGCTTAACAATCTCCAATCTAGTTGAGAAATGAGAACAGTTGATTGTGAATCGCCGTGCAGACAGGTCATATGTGTGGATATTTCAAAAATTAACGTGATATTGGAAAAAAAGAAATATTTTTTCCATTTCTATCTACTCTTGTTGTGAAACAAGAAAAACTTGTGTTGTGTGCTTTTAAATCCATAGCTAAGTGGAATATAGTTTAGCTAAGTAGATACTTGTTAGTTAATAGTGACATCTAAAATTGGGGATAATTAATTTTGCTTGATAAGTTGCAATATAGTTGCTTGTGTAATTAAAGAACGGGATTTTCATTAGAAATAAATAAATTTTGTGAATTTTAAGAACAATATTGGTAAAATGCTCTGCCCACCGACTATAAGACCACCGAGTCCAGCTGAATCGGAAATATCAGTTGGAGCACCAAGTCCACTGCCGCATCATCATCTGCATCAACATACACAACCATTACAATTGACAGCTCGTGATGAGTATTTTCAGCCATTTAAGAAGCTCAAAATGGAAAGGTCGGTTAGCCCGACTGCTCCACCGCCGCCGCCACCAGCTGCACCAATAGCCCTTCCACCGCCGCCGGCTATTACAACCCATCAGAAATCCAACATCGAAGGAGTAAAGAGTTTCTCCATTGCTGATATTTTGGGTCATGACAAGAATTCTAGAAATGCAGCAGCAGCAGCGGCTGCTGCCTTTCCTTCACATTCTCAACTTGATATTGCTGCTGCTGCAGCAGCTCATCATCCCATATTGATACCAGCTACCCAGATAGTTCGTCCGTGGGACCACTTATTGGGACCAATTCCGGCTGTGAGACCATTCATTCCACCAGCTTTGTTGCACTATGAACAACGCTTGGCACTGGACTACCATCGTCAATTGCAAGAGCACTTCAACGCTCAGGCTCAGTTACTTAGACACATGGGAATGGATATAATTCCGTCGGAAAGTGGTTCGGAAAGATCGAGTTCAGCGGCTAGTGATTGTTGTTCACCGGAAATCGCTGCGAGTAGACTCTCGGGTGATGCTCATCAACAAAATCATGGTGGCCATAATCGTCATACGCCACCACATGGTAATGCCCATCAAACGGGTTCGTCGTCATCTTCATCAGCATCGTCAGCCGCGAATCAAGCGGCGGCAAATGGAAAGACTAAACCGAATGGAACTCCTTTGGATGCTCTGTTTCAAATGACAACTAAAGACTTCAATGAATCTGAAGGTAAGTCAAGAGTGTAAGATTTGTTGGTGTTAAGATAAGCTTTATTAAGATTTTAAGGTAGTTTTTATGTAAGCAAATACTCAAACTGAAGACGAGTTTTTCAGAAATAATTTTGCCTAATCATATGATTTTTCTATGAAAAATTTAATTTTTTTAATTTACCAGAACAAAATGAGAAGACATGCATGCATCAGGAGATTTGGTTAAATACTAAAAGCAGTAACATGCAAATATTTTGTTAACAATTGTTGTTGTTGTTGTTGTTGTTGTTGTTGTTGTTGTTGTTGTTGTTGTTGTTGTTTTCATAGCATTTGCATTTTCTATTTAAAATAGTTGGCTCTACGAGGCAAGGTTTACTGCTAAAGCTCAGGTATAGTTGATGGTAAATAGAGTTCGACCAGCTATTTCTCAAATCAAAAATGAGCCTCTCTTACTATTTGTTGTATCGAATTATTGGCCAATTGAACTTACGATTCTTCTTTACACCGTCATGTAAACCATGAATAATTTTTAAGGAGTATATCAAAGAAGAAAAGCTTCTAAGAATGGTGTTACGGAAGAAAAGATCATCACACTTCATTGTTAAAAAGCGTTCCATAGAGCTTCCTATTTCGTTTGTTAACTTATTACTATCTGACCACTAAGAACAAGTAGTGTTTGACGGTTTAAGAACTGAAATTCAGAAATTCAATATTCATGTGATTCTGAGCATCGTTTTGTCTATTTTTCTTATATATTTTGTGATGACTTCTTGTCTGAAACTTATAAGATAACCCATGGATTTGTCGACGAAAGTAGGCACTTTTAGCTTTCCATACTTGTTTGCAGACTAATAACCATGTTCTTCAGATTAATAACTACACTTAGATATACATACAAACGTAATAAGCTCTTGATCTTGACAGCATTGTAATAGGAAATCATTTAATATTCAATTCGTCCAAAACCTCCATTTTTTTTTTGTAAATATAAGCGAACAAGCGTTCATGAGTTGCACTGAGTCGGAAATTCCATCAGCCCTCAGGATATGCATATCAAATTATTTTCTTTTACATGGACTCATATTATGCGTATTTTATTGGTAAAGTGTATAACCAGCGCAGTAAAATTGTAAATTTTGAGATAAAGTCTGGAATGCTTGGATTTTTTGAATTTAAAGTGAACTATAGAGTGAGGTTAATGTATTATTGGGACTTCCATTACTGCGCTAGCTATAGATAACCAATAAAACCCGACTATTATATTCAAAGACGTCAGCCATCAGTGGTGAACTATACCATCTGAGGAGTGTGGCAAATTCTTTGGATGGGGAGGAGTAAAAATCGTCACGATGGAATTTAGTTCTAATAAACCACTTAAGAAGTTACCCAACACAATTAATAATATTGTGTGCATTTTAGTTAAATATCTAACAAATTTTATTTTCAAGAGTATAGGCTTATACATATTTATAGTGCAACAACTATTTAATTTTAATAAGATATTCATTAATAAAATTGTTTTCTCCGAGCTTTCTCCTCCGCAAAAGCATCTACAACATCATCAAAGCTTAAGGATCGGGCCATAGTGTTTTGAATAAACAGAATAACAAAGTTTTGTAGCCTGTCTTGTCCCATGGGGTTTCTTAAATACAGGTTTTTATTAATTTTAGTTTCAAAAATGATCTTTCAGCACTAGCTGTAGTCGCAGGAATTGTAACAAATAATTTTAATGCAGTGCATACTTCAGGAAAGCTGCACGGCTTAAAATGATTCTTTATTATTAATAAATAAGCAAGTTTTCTAATACACGAACACTTTTCTAATTCGTTTCAAAAATCGGACTGAAAAATGAGAATTTCCGCTGCAAATGATTCAGATATCAACAAATTTTAGAGCTTTTTTTAATGGATCAGTATCATTTAAAATTTGCGAAGTAGAAGGTTGCAAAACACTGAAATTGGAAAAAAATTCATTAATTGGAAGGAAATGCGATTGCAGATGATTAATAATGATATCCAATACAAGATCAAATATGTTATATGTTCACTTTGAAGAAGCCTTCCGAATCTTTGAGACGCTCATATTCGCAAAGTTCACTAAAATGTTTTTGAAAAATCAGAATTGATATGGACCATTTTTCTGCTGCACTATTTGCTTTCATTTTTAAATTTACAAATTCATGTCGATATCTTTCCAATTCTTTTAGAGAAATTTTCAAACTTTTTAAGGCAATTGAAAGATCAGTGGCTTTCGACTGAAGTGCTTTAGAGGCTGGCTGCATCGATAGTTTGTAGAATTTTGCAATGGAAAACCAATAACATAACATAAAATTGGGGCAGGGGCGCTTTCATGTCGGGCATGGGTCGTATGGCATTTTGCCAGACCAGCCGCGCCCTTTAATTACGCCACTGTCAACCATGCTACGAAGTGCTTTAATTAGATAGATGCACTTACCTCTGGTTAACCATGTCTAATCTCACTATCTGTTATATAATTCCTGAAGTTGAGCGTATACTTTATTAAAATCCATTTGAGGTTTTTTAACAGAATCCAAAATAGATCTTAAAAAAGTAATATTTGTAAGAAAAATAAATTAAACATTTGCATTCTTTAAGCACCGCCGCAATGTTTAATAACTTTCACAATATTTTCGCTGTTTTTAAATTCAGTTCTCTATTGAAATATATTTCAAAGTCCAACTTCGGATATGCTGTTAAGTAGAAGAATTATTCTTAAGCCGTGCCAAATGAATGTGAAACGCTTTGCCAGAAATTGTTTCTGATACTCAAGGCTTCAAAACTATATGATTCTCTATTTTCCTAAGTCTAACTTTGTTGAAATATTATTATGAGGGTATTAATATCCTCACCGGAATATATAAATTTTGCTGTTTTCACCATGTAACGTTTCGTTGAATTTCTAAATTCTTTGACAGTTATACTTAATCAACTTGCATCTAATGGAAGAGCATTATTTAAGTATTTTGTTTTCAGAACTGCTTATGCTTGCTGAATGCCAATTATAAAAATTCTTAATTTAATCTGCAGTATTCAAGAACTTGTTTTATCATTTAATTTAAAATAAAAGAAAATCTTCAAGTCTTAAAAATTAATTATACTTAATAACACTAATAAAGTCTGAAATATTTTAGTCATACATTGACTAAATGTTTTCTTTTTTCACATCAGTACATTAATTTTGAAATAAAGTATTCATCACGAATATATATTTCCATCTCTCATTTTCACTATCATTATCAAGTTACCTATATATAAAACAATCAGCTATTCTTGGACTGTTAATTGTAAGAGTTATCACATTGATATTTGATCAGATTCCCAGAAAATAACAAATAATCTACAACAATTTCGAATTCAATAAATAATTATCACCGTACCCTGACAACTAATTTACAAAAGGTTTTGTAAGTCATAAAGCTCCCCGTATCAAGAAATTAATACCAAATATATATTTAATTCTCATGTAAGTCGTGAAAAATTACTGAAGGTCCCTGAAATTGTTCGTACTCTTGGCCTTGGCACCATAGGCACTAATTAAAAAGATCACTGGAACTTAAAGACAAAAAAACTGAACTTGAGTCCAAACCAAGGATTTCATAATTTTTTTGGTATTTTCGTTATATTCAAGCTACTATTAATTTTATCAATAATACACAGTAGTTTTCATCACCAAACCTAATGTTTGAAAAAAAGTTTAAAAAAGTACAAAGCCTAACTTGGCTGAGTGACAAAAGTAAAATTATTATCGAGAAAGTACTTCACTGATGAGATACAATCGGCACTTACATTCATCACTTTTTTTCCAATCGCCGTCTTTCACCTTACTGGTCCACAACAAGAAGTTTCAGTTTAAGTTATTTGGACTTTTCTATTTTAAAGCTATACATTCATATTAGAGGTGCCCATCATTTATATGACCTTCTCATGTTCGTTGGTGTTTATTCAAACGGTCGCTTAATTTTTGATGACTCGGCCCAATATGTTTACCGTTTTTTCCGATGAAAACCGTCTTGAATGTTGGCCTCATACTCATCAAAACAAGTTTACATTTATTAGCTTAGACTAAAAACTTATAGGTAGGTACTTCCGGAGAAATTAATCGAGAAGTTTAAGTTGCATGATCCCTTTGCAGTGCTTCTCTGCTAGTGGCAAAAGGCGACTTAAGGAGAATTCACACCAGGCAATGAACTTTAATATTTATTTATATTTATTTTTAATATTTCCAACAAGTTTAAATACAAATCCCTGTGTTGGGGTCACCGTCGCGTCGTAAATCACAAACATAAATGAAGCACGCATGTGTCCAATAAGATAACTTGCGATTCCACATTACAATATTACTTTCGCGGAAGAAAGCCTGAAGCGCAAACTCCTGGATGAAGCAAATGTAACGAGTTGGCCTCATGCATGGACAAATCTGAAACCGAATGGCCTACTGACGTTTTCTGAAGTCGAACCCCATAGTTGGAGCCTCAGGACGATGCAAAGAAATGGGTGAGTTGTGGTCCTAGTCGAGATCTGACACTCGTCGGTTAAAGAAGAAGTCTCAAGTTGCAAGATCGAGGCGACCAATTGATGAACGCTTGCTGTAGGATGAACTAATGACTTAATTTCACCTTATAACATCTAGCTTTGCGTATATAGCTTGAATTGCATAATCTTGAGCCCTTTGTTGGAACCACATCTATGATGGGATTTGGGATATAAGTTGATGTTGTTGAGCCTTGGCCAGAGAAAGTTAGTTGTTATCATCCATACCCTACCCGAGACCATTCACTTCGTTCATTCATTTCGAAAGAAATGATGCCATAAGCTCCACCAAAATGTCAAGATGTAGTGATGCTTACTGATGTGTGACCTGTGATTTGTGTTCCTAAAATTTGTGAGCCTAAAATGAGTCTAGTCCGACAAGATTTTTTTGAGAAAAATGAAGGATCTTTAGCCAACATTTCGAGTACCCGAACTCGTGGTGTTACTTATGGTGTTTTTTTTAAATTTTTTTAATTTACTCGCTCCAAAGGGGTTTTTGTATACCCTTAAAATGTTTAAAAAACCGTACGAGCATTAGGGAGAGAAGATACCGATGCACATTAGTTTTGAAGAATGTGAAAGAAAAACATAACCTGAAAAAGCATTCCACATTCGTGTGGCGCGACTAAAAAAAGAATCTCTATATGTATACTTAGTCCAAAGTTGGGCTCAAGGATAAACTGATGGGCATTCCTAGCAATACGAGTATTACGGTTTCAGGGGAGGAAGTTTGAATTTTGATTTCGAATTATGCGCTAGCAAAATTGTACGCATGTTGGCCTAAATTCAAGCGCGATGGCAAGGCGATACCCAATTCAATTAATCGGTGCCGAATCGAAATTTCTATAGGTATATTCCACAAAACTTCGCTACGGCGCGGCGGCAGGCTTGGCGTGGCGGCTATTTTTTCTTCATTTTTTGGGTCTAAAAGTTCGAACTGACGCTCAATTTTTTTTCACTACGGATCTTTAGGATAAAATTTACATTGTGTAGTACCTATCGATAACATTTTGTAATAGAGATACCACGTGCGAAAAAAACTGAAAAACAAACCTTGCTGAAAATTTTAACAACAAAGAACTGCTAAACTATTTTTAATAAAATTATAAAGATCTTGAAGTTAACTTACTAAACAAAAAGAATTATTTAAATTAAAATCCTTAGCTGCTTTACATAAAATATTGCATGCATTAATAATATAATGCAGATTTAAAATTTCATTTCTAACCATTTTTCTGACATTTTGGATCGATTTTTCATCAGTGATTTCTACACCCCAATCTATTTCTTCATCTAGTAAAAACATATTTCTAAAATTAAGATCTTCTAGGCTGCTAGATTTATCTTCATTTTTTTATCAAAACATAATTCTAAGAATCAATAAAAATGCAATATTGACCATCTGAATTTGATCCACTTAGCCATTATGTACATTGATACATCGAGCCTTCATTTATCATCTTTAAGTATCTATCTCGTGGTCTTTAAAAAGTATTCCCATTATCTCTATTTAGCAGACACAAACGGCTTGTATATCCAATTTCAATATTTCCCATAAAATCTCAAGTGTATCTGCATGCGCTTGTGTAATAATTCAAAGAGTGTTTCCCTATCTTGGGACAAGAAGAAAAGGATCATTTAGTCCTTTCTGACATGTGTTTACCAAAACAAAACTCCCCTTATTGTTGTTAGAAACAAAAACAGGTCCTTAGAGGACTGAAAACAAATTGCTGACATGACTTTAGTGGGTTAGTGTTTTTTTTTTTTTTTTTGTACTAAAAACACTCAAATGTTTTGAATTTCTACTAAAAACCCAAACGGTTTTTGAGGTTTTCGAAACCGAAAAAGAAATGAGCACACAGAAACAGGTACCACCTAATTTACGTTCCCACACCATGAGGTGACAATGCAATTTAAGATTTTAAAATGAGACAGGAAAATAAATTAATTATATTACAAATTGCCAAGAATGTGCACATGCACACATATCATAGCCGAGCAAGTTAATTATTGGCCCATTTGACTGGCGTCAAAAATTGAAAATACAAAACAGCAAGATACTTTATTTGCCATTTCACCGAACAGATACAAAATGCGTCCATAAATCACGATTTTAATTCTGTTTTCTTTTCTTTGGCAATTGTAGTGGTGCGTAGGCTGGCGAGCTGAGTCAAGTCAAAAGATTTTCAGACTTCTGTTTCGGTAGCTCAAACATCGCATAGATACAAAACACCCAATACATCATAGATACACTTTCGCCTCATTAGTTGAGTAATAACATTTAATCATTTAAAAAGTCATTAGGCAGACACACAATCCAGAGGGAACTATCATAGATCTAACGCGATACGAAATAGCTAATTACAAAGTATCTTGTATCTAAAGGTTGTCAGGTGTGCGTTGGGTGGGCGTTACTATTGGCGGGTAATGAGGAACTGCATTTAATAGACACCCAGTAGAGTAGAGTGTTTAATTAACTGCCTCCCAAAGGTACTATTAAAAACTAAAAATGTTTAGAAAGCTTACTTTTAGTTGCGTTTTTGTGACAAAGTGTATCTAATCTATAAACTGCAACCGAATGTACAAAATATTCCGAAATATGATTAATGGTTTTAGTTTTTTTTTTTTTTCTTTTTTAATTGGATGTCAATTATTTTGCTGAGTAATTAACATGAGTGAAGTAGTAGTTCTAAAGTCGATTGCGAGAATTCATGACTTCACTTGACACTTGGGCTTTTGGCGGCCTATCCATGAATACAACCTATAAAGATATTCTATCTATAATTGCAATTTGCTAAAGGAATTTTTCTATTAACAGATTATTGATTGGAGCGTAAATAGTTTTAGCGACACGCGATTTGTTAATTGAATTAGTAGCGTGAGCAATATGCTGTGTGGTTAGTAAAGAGGTAAAGTATCTAATTGATGGTTACTTTATATTTATAGGCTTTAAACGGCTGTGTGTACATAGCAAATATTTGTGCGCACAAGGGTATTTGCGTACCTTGTTGGAGCTTATATCGCTTTGAGATTAATTCATTTACCTAATCAGATTTTGAGTAACAACCAACGAAACAATGTTGTTAATATTGTCTATAAAATAAAATAGTCTTATCTATATTTATTTATTTATTTAATATCAACCAGATATACAAAAATAATCTTATAGACTATCGAAAATTAAACAATAAAAAAAATTAAATACAAACAAAAAAAATAATATCGTTGGATTAGAAGCTATCTTCTGGACCGTTCAATACAAGTTGTATTGGACGGATTCAAGTCTGATTCCCATAAAATAAATGCTGGTGTGCCCCAGGGCTCTGTTCTATCTCCGACTCTTTTCCTCATTTTTATAAATGATCTTCTGTCTGTTACTTCTAATCCACTTAACTGTTTTGCTGACGACTCTACCCTCAGCTTTTCATATTCGTTCGATAATTCACGTCCTTCGCCTTCGGACGTACAATTGCAACGGTGCCGTATGTCAAGCTCATTAAACTCCGATTTATACAGCATTGTCAAATGGGGTAATAGAAATCGTGTGGAGTTTAATGCTTCGAAAACTCAATGCTGTCTTCTGTCGTTAAAGCTTAACATACCCCTAACGCCATTGTCCATGAATGGCACTTACATCGAAGAAACCGAAAAGCTCTCAGTACTCGGTATGTGTGTCAACGACGACCTCCGTTGGAACGACCATATATTTGAAATCGCTAAGAATGCTGCTAAGTGCTTAGGTTTTCTGTATCGGTGTAAGAAGTATTTTTCCCCATCTGATCTGGCTACAATTTATAAAGCGTTTATACGCCCTAAACTCGAGTATAACTCCCACCTCTGGGCAGGTGCTTCGCAAACATCGCTTCACCTGCTTGATAGAATACAAAATCGAGCGTTAAGATTAATAGGAAATAGAACTGCCGCTGAAACAATTGCCCCACTCGAACACCGACGCAATGTTTCATGTCTTTCCTTATTTTATCGTTTCTTTTATAAAAAATGTTCACTCGAGGTAGCCAGCTGCATTCCTCCCCTTAAAAGTTGCACCCGTAATACTCGTCTTGCTAGGAATGCCCATCAGTTCACCCTTGAGCCCAATTTCGGACGTACCGTGAAATATAGGGATTCTTTTTTTAGCCGTACAACACGACTTTGGAATGGTTTACCCGGCGAGATTTTCCCTTGCCATTTCAATTTGCAAACATTTAAAACCAATGTTAATCGACACCTCCTATCTCTCCCCTCCCTATCTTCCTAATGCCCGCGCAGTGTGTTACATTAAAGGGGAAACAAATAGTCCCTTGTGCGCGCGTTAATTATATAAAAAAAAAAAAAAAAAAAAAAAAGAAGTGGTCGAAGGTGGGAACCTTGAGGAACACCTGACGAAACTTTAACAGGACACGAAAGCATATTATCAATAGACACATATTGTTTGCGTCCTTTCAGGTAAGACATGATCCATTTCAAAATACTAGAGTGAAAACCAAAATTTTCTAGTTTGAATATTAAAATTGAATAATTGACTCTATCAAAAGACAGTATAAATCACATCAATTTGGAAACCTTTTTCAAGTTTATTTAAAATAAAGTGAGAGAAAATTGAAAGGTTGGTAGTTGTAGATCTAACTGCCACAAAACTATGCTGAAATGGAGAAATATGTTCTTTTAGTAAGAAAGGCAATTTGTCATAAACAATTTTTTCAAAAAGCTTTGGTATTGCTAAAAGTTTGCAGATTGGGCGGTAATTAGATATTTCTTGCTTAGAACCGGATTTGTGTGTAGGAGAGATAAAAGATATTTTCCAGTCAGAAAGGAACTCACCGTTTTGTAACGAGCTACTAAAAATATAATAAAGAGGTTCACAAAGAGTATTGACAGATTTTTTTAAGAACAATCGGAGGAACTCAATCAGGTCCAGGATGACAATCTAACTCTAAACCTAAAAGTGCTAGTTCAACTTCAGATGCACTAACTCCTAAACGAAATAAATGGTTGGATTCTCCCAGGATCTTGTTCATTAGAAACTGAATAATTAGATTTGAAATATTCGGGAAATCGATTGCAAATAGTCGATAGATCAGAATAAGTTGACCCCAAATATTGCATATTTTTAGGAATACCATTAGATTTTTTAAAATTTTTTATATAGGACCAAAAAGATTTACTATTTTTTTTTTAGATTTGATTCAATCGATAGCATGTAGTTTTTATATAAAAACTTAATAAGAACATTGAATTCCTTCTCCAATCGTATATAATTGTCATTAAGCGTAGTAACGGGTCCGCCAAATATCTTCTTTTTTTTTTTGAAAATGCTTCATCAACATCGAGTGTAGCTTCGGTTGTGTGGCACGTAGCGCCGTCCTGTTAAAACCAAATGTTGCCAATATCCTCCTCTTCAATTTTTTTGGACTAAAATTCGTTCAACATGGCCCGATAACGATCGCCATTGACTGTAACGGCCACTCCTTCCTCATTTTCGAAAAGTGGCCCAATTATGCCTCTGGACCAAAATCCGCACCAAACAGTGACTCGTTTTGGGTGTATCGGCTTTTCAAGGTATGCGTGCGGGTTTTTTGTGCCCCAAATGCGACAATTTTGCTTCTTTACATACCCGCCAAGATCAATATGAGCTTCATCTGAAAAGATGATTTTATTGGCAAAATCGGCATTTTCTCTAAGTCGATCGCAGGCAGTAATGTCGCAATATTTCAAGCATATACACAAGGATAAAACTAATTATCTGTCAAATCAGACATGAGCTAGTTGAAAAAAAAACGTTAAATGGCGGACCATTTATTATTTGCATTTTTTGAAGTTAATTTGTAAGCTTTGTTCTTTTTATTACTTAAATTACAAAGGGTTTTATTATACCACTGAGCTTTAGAATTTTCATAAACTTCAATTTTAGGTACATACAAATTAATTGCCTCTTTCAGAGTAATAATGAAAAAAATTATAAAAATGAGATAAATCTGAAATATGAGAATTTAAACCCCAAGAAAATCGCGACATATAACTCGCTATGCCTTCAAAATTAGCTTTAGAAAAGTTTAATTTATATTTATTACAATTATCTAGTTTGAAATATTCATAAGAATTAAAAATTACAGATAAAGCATTATGGTGCACAGAATTAGGAAAAATTGGATACAATGAATGACTTATCTACATAAACAAAATCGAGTATAAGATTCAGATTGTTCTTACAATCATTTATTGCGAATGAGTCAATGACTTCAATTTCATATTCATTAATTACATTAAATGGTAAAAGTTGTAACTCTTCAGAATCAAATACCCAATCGATATTAGTTAAATTGTAATCACCAATTATTAATTCGATAAATAAAATTGACATGCATTTTATAGAGATCTAATGGACTTTAAGGTGGGATATAGCTTACAACAACAAATATTGCATAGTGGTGATTTATGGTGATTTTTACAATGATTTGGTCAATGTCAAACGAATGAGGGGAAGAAGAAGTAGGTAAACACATTTCAACACAAGTGAAGGTGGTGAGTACTGCTAGCATCACACCCCCCCTCTTACTAAACCAGTTCTCTGTGGGCAGCCATCTTTACGGAAAACAGAATGATGTTGATTGTTGAATATTTCAGCATTATATATATTATTATATATAAAATGCTATAAAAAAAACTACTGAATATTTTTTCAAATTTCTTTTTTTATTTGAAAGAACAATCCTTCCGGTTAATAATGGAAAATAATTTCATTCAAATGGCTGCCTCGGCTGGCCATGCAGTAGCCTATACGATCGGTCCAATTTTCAAGCACATTATCGATTGTGTGCAGCTGTATTTCACCAATGGCTTCACGAATATTGTCCTTTAAAGCGTCAATTGTCTCTGGCTTGTCGGCGTAATACTTATCTTTTACGGCACCCCACAAATAATAGTCCAACGGTGTCAAATCGCAGCTCCGAGGTGGCCAAACGACATCAGCTCTGCGGCTGATAATGCGATCTTCAAAAACAGGGCGCAAAACATCGAGTGTAGCTTCGGCTGTGTGGCATGTTCGGAAGGATAAAACTAGTTATCTGTTGGATCAGACATTAGCTAAGTGTTACCGTTCACGAAATAAGCACTAGTTGAAAAAAAAAAACGTTAGATGGCGGACCCTTTATTTAAACAAATCGTCTTTATAAACCTATTCATTATAGGTTAAGTGGATTGATTATATATATGCAAGACTAGTAAACAGGAATTTAAGTAAATACTATTTTAAAAGTAACTTTTCTTAGCTTTTATTTAAATTGTCATCATTTTGAACAATTAGGCTCTGGTACTACCATGTTCTAAGATGCCTTAAAAAAGGACAAATAAAAAGACAAAAGCCAATATTTCAACACTATTGTGGAAGAAAGGCAGACGCAAAAAGTCCTTGATTAAACACATGCAAAATGCAACGAAACTTAAACGGAACAACCATGGTATGGATACTTCTACATTTGCTGGTAAAAGTATTTCGGGAAAGCGAAGGATTGGCGGGCCGAAGTATTATTATTATTAAGTTGCTAAAGTACTTACATTTTTTAAAATATATAATTCCACGTGAAAAAAGAGTTAAGTGTTTTGGACTTGCATGCTGATTTTTCCACATTCGATTCCTTTTTGAGGAAGAGCTTTACATTTTAAATTTAAAAATTCATCTCATGTAGCTGTTCGAGTCCGGCAGCGGCACAATGCGCAGACAGCAATGCATGCAAGTTAGAAGTGCTTATAGTTCTCAATGGTGCTGTTTACAATATATACCTACTGAGTTTTAGATTAATTTTTACTACTATTTGTGAACAATCAATAAATGGTAATTTATTCAATTTTTTAAACAAACCCTGAGCTGAGGGTTATTTAAGACAAAAATTCAACGTGGAAGTCTAATACAGATGAAAAATTTAAGAAAAAGCTACGGTGGCACTTTTCTCTTTCAAAAATGGCAGCTATTCGTTTAGGAACCATTTCTCAAGGGATCAACAATCAACATCCTTATTCAGATTAATCCCAAGTCATTCGGACATCGGACTATACCAATCCTCCAATTTGTTTTCGGAAAGAAAAACTTTGACATCACCATTTCACCATGATCCAGTTGGGACTACGAAGAAATTTTAATTTAATGAGTCTACTTATCTTTCAAGTTGACGGCAGAACTGTTCACCTTTTTTGGGTGCCGAGACACAGAGCCATTCAAACAGATGAACTCAAAAACACCAAATCGCTCCAAAACGTAGACACCGGTATACCCATCGCTATATGTTAAGCAATGCTTCAGCAAGAAGAAACCATGGACTAGAATCAATACTTGCCAAGCGACAAAACAAATCTGGCCAAAACTGATTCTTTTGTGACTCTATACAGATTACATATTAGCTTTTGGCCCTAAATGAGCACGCCTGATCACTGGACATTATAAGTATGGACAAGCCACGAGACTTGGTGTCTTCTCAAATGATTTTGCAGAATTTGCTTGGACAAAAAGAAAGAGGAAACCATTCTGCACGGATTCCTTTCTTCATGCTTTGCTCTCTTCAAAGACGTAAACTAGGTACTTTTATAGGAGAATACTTTATCGATGATTCTAATAAACATAGATCTAATCAACCTTCATCGTTTTATTAAAAACATTAACCTTAACTGGTTTAACTAGTGAAAAACGGGTAAAAAAAAAACCAGACAAACGTAGGGATCATTTGTATTCAGAAACATATTCGACGAGAAAAAAGGCCTTCAGAGGAAGAATGCCGTGGAAGATCAAGAGTTAGGGCGGCCTATGGACTTTAAAGGCTAACAAGACATGATGATGATGACATTTCAGGGGATGCCAAAACTGCACATTGCTCTTTATAACGCTTCTCTATAAATGTTGTACGCAGCTTTGAAATCGATGAAAAGGGGTTGCGTTGGGTATTGATTTGATATGTTCCTGTTTTTTTTCAGTATCTGCAGTAATGTGAATATTTGATTGATTGTGACTTTCCTGGTTTATAACAGCACGGATATAAACCTATCACGTTGTGGACGAATGGCTTTAAGTGCTCGCACAATGAAAAAATCTTGTAAGCAATTTTAGGAGACTGGTAACTCTGTTGTTGGCGAAGTTTAGAAGGCAAATAATGCTGAGAATCTATTTCATCGGGCATGTTTTCCTCTTATTATATCTTGCTTATGAGTTGGTCAATACTTCTAATTAAGTCATTTCCCGCAGCCTTGAAGAGTTCGGCAGCTATGTCATTAGCTCCAGTGGCGTTATTGGTTTTTAACTTAAAAATAGCTACACAGCTTAAATTAGGGTAGATGGGGTGTGCGGAATTGTTGTAATAATTTTGCCAGATAGAATACTTCAATCTGTGTGACAGCGGAGAATCGGTTTCGTCTTTCGACAGTCGTTATAAAGTCTGGAGAAGTGGTTTACCTATATTCTCAGCATTGACTGCGATTCTAGTAAAATGTACAATGTTCACTTGATCTTCAGTTTTACGTGTTTAGCTTCGACAATGTATTTACATTGATGTTTAATGTAATACAAAAGTAAGAAAACTTAAATTCTACTTCAATCAAAATAATTTCAGTCCTATTTCTGTGCATCATATTTCTCATGAAGTTCCTGAACGAAGGCACTTAGGTCGCTTCTGTTTTTGTGTTTTTAAAAAAGGTATTCCTCATTGAACTTTATTCATCAGGTTTCACCAATAACCTTGTCCGCTGAATAGTACCTCGTATTTTTTAAATGTCACAAAGAAATATGCGTAAACATCTTATGGTATGAGATAAAGTAAATAATTTACACGATCAATATAAAAGTGGCTCTTAAAATATTTTCAAAAAAAAAACTTCTAGAACATAGTTAAACTTCCCCTTCTGTTCAATTTACTTTGGTCCTTTGATTTCCCTTAAAATATTCCAAAACAAACTGAACAACTGAAACTTATAGTTGAATTGTTTTATCAATGCTCTTATTCCGACACAACAAATCTTATACAGCAACTCCTCTGACAGATACTTTTAGCAGTCCAAAATTAAACCAATATTTACTACGAAATCACAACAACAACTACAACCAAATTCTATTCCATAATAAACTATTAAATGAAATTGCCGTGATGACAAACAACACATCAACTACGAAACATGTTGCAGCAACATTATACTCTGTGATTTATATGATCATGTGCATCACGCTCAAGTTCGATGACAAATATGTATGTAATGTAAATGTTGATCGTTTGATTATCTCCACACTGATTGACATAATAATCCCAGAACTATTCCTGTGGGAATCATCACTAAGCACTCACTGAAATCTGGAGCATACTGCCACCAAACATTTGGAGTTGTAAGGTTGTATGTCATGCAGCAAGCTGGTGCGCCGAGGCCTCCGATGCGGGGGGAAATTATTTTTAAAAATAAAATTTATGTGAAGGCTTTCTGTCATTAATTTCTTGGGTTGTCATTCCTCGTGTATAATGAGTTGTGAAGAGTTCATTAATCGTTTACGCTTGAAATGATCTGAAAATAAAAAAAAAAGCATTTTGAGGTGAAATTTTATTGCTTTTTGGTGATGATGCCGATGATATTTATAAATTAATATCTGAAAATGAATTGAATTGTTCTGTGATGCTGAAGATGATGGAAATATTGGAATTTAAAAAAAAAATAATTAATCATATTGTGATGGTTCAAATGTGCTATAACAAACATCAGTAAACAAAAATCAGTAAAAAAAAAACAAGATAAACATCGATTGCTAATAATTAACAACCCTCATAACGACACAAATCAAACTAGTAACGCTGATCAGTACTACGATTGTTGTAAAGGTATTTCAAACTTGGAAAGTATCTTTTGCGCTGCAGCTATCGCCAGTCGTAATCCTAAGGCTTAAGCGGTTTCCGATTAATCAGTCGCCGCATATAATCAGAAACCTACGCGCCGTTTCATTATGAATAATACTCCGGATTCTAATTATTGAAAATGAACATTTAATAACCACACAATAAACGAAGCTGATTTATGAGCGACAAGCCTGGTGCAAACAATGACAGTCCATATAACGACAAGGTAATGGAATGGCATAATGACGGACGCCTCGACTGGTTGTCGAAATGCAAATACCGGACAGGCGGCGGCGCGGCGCGGCGTCTCTAGTTAGTTAATATAACAACGTTGTCATTTTACTGCTTCTGTTCAGTGGTCCAGTCGTTGGGGATCATGTCAAAGGCTCGCAACTCATTAATCAAATTTAATTGTTTTCAGTTTAATTAGAAAAAACCCAGACGATTAAAATGTACTTGTTGACAAATTAGTGACTTTTGCCTTGTAGAGTTATTGTTATTTGTGTGTGTGTGTGTGTGTGTGTGTGCTTTATAGTAATTCAATGAGAAAATCGGAAGTTAATTAATAAAATTGTGGATTACCTATTATTATTTAGAAAAAATCGTGTTCTGGGAAGTGCTAACAAAGAGAGGATATGACAGGAAATTCGATTTTAATTATTAGATGTTTAATGTTGAAAACGTTTTGTGCACACGAGTAATGAGGGTATAATTGGATGAAGTGCGATGGACTTATGTCCATAATTTCTGTGTTTTTTTCTCTTAAAGAGGAAGTCTTCAAAAATGAACTTACATATTATTTGAATTGTATTTCCTTTTTCTCATTCGCTAACCCGCGAAATGTATTGTTTTTCTACCATTAAAATGTTAAAAGACCAAGTGCGAATATTAGGGAAATGGGGAAGGATGTATAAGAAGCTGGCTATGCACGTTAGTTTTAAAATTCTAAATTATCAAAATGGGGGCAAAAATAGCAAAGCAAATAGTATATATCAGGGACAATAGTGACACGCAAGCATTATCAAAATCGAATCCGTTCAACAATTTTTGTATGGAACGATCCCAGATATAATTACTAATCCAACAAGGAAGATTTTCATCATTTTCCAAATGCACGCACTTTTGATAAAATAGCTTGGTGCCAAACTCTATCAAATGCTTTTAAAATATAAAGTGCAACAACGAACAATGATCTCACTTTCCCCAAAACGAGTGATCGATTTAAATTTTTGGTGAGATATACCCTCAGATTCCCAGTGAAGCAAAGTCGTTCTCACAATCATTAGTTTGATCTTCAACATAAAATATTTCTTAAATTGAAAGTTTATCTGCGTTTGCATGCCCTTGAAGACGTAATTGTAAATGGTCATTAGCTTGCGGGTGAAGAAAATTCGCCATTTTTTTGTTACAGATTGGACAAATACGGCTTTCTATCTACTCGGCAAGATACAAAAGTATTAAGAAAGATGAAAAAGCTTACGCAGAGGTTTTTCTAGCGTTGAATAACATCTCTTCAGAACATTTGCGGAGATTCCGAAAGAGGATTGGTCCCATAAAATCATTAACGCTCTAGGTTAACTACAGGGAGAGTTTTAACACATGCTGTTAGGCATGAGTTTACTGCAAATTATTCTGCAAGTAAATCCTCTTTTTAAAAAGAACTCACGAGTACCGTTGCAGACGAGCGTAGTGTTTTATACTTTTTACAAATGAAAAACTTAAAATACTTAACCTTATTAGATGATTAAATTTGGTTTGTTTGTTTTATTTACTTAGAAGGGGGAGAACAAAAAAACAGATTCGATCAACTTAAAGATTAACTCCTCATCCAATATTCGTTATATCATATTTCTTGCATAAGACCCTGGTCCTCCACGGAGCTTAAGCAATTGAATGTGGCAAAAGTTATCAGCCAATTGGAAGACGCTGTAATTTTTGCAAATGGCGACAAATGTCAATGTCGTTTTGACATTTGTGAAGTAAAAAGATGCAGAATACATTTCAATAAGCCATGGACCACTATACTCTTACTTCAAGAACGCGGAATCATGGTTTCCATTTTTTTTTTTATTGTATTGGGTCTACAGTGAATTTCGCTGCAAATTTCGCGGCCATCGAGCACCAACTAGACAAACAGTGCGGCGTTTACCCGCTCACCTTGAAGAGACTGCGGCAAAACTAGATGTTGCTAGGCGTTACCGGCCCAGAGCACCATCGAAGAAGATTTTCATAAAAGAACTGAAGGAGAAGAACAAATATTTGCTGTTGAACGCTAAACAAACCATCTCGAACAGATGAGGACGATTTGTCATCTAAAATCTTCACGAGCGATGAAACCATGTCTACGGTTAAGTGAATAAGCAAATTATCACACATGGAGCAACAAAAACTTGCAAATGACCAATAAAGAGCCCTTATACCCGCTGAAAACTATGTAATAGTAATCGGTGCATTTTTTTCTCGAGAACGTCGCGGGCCAAACGGTTACTGCGACTTACGACCTTTTCCTTCCTCAATTGGATCAATTTGGTACTGGAGGACATGGGGTTTGAACACAGCAACATTCACAACCAATCGATTTGTACTGCCAGATTACCCTCTTTGACCGCTACAGACTTTTTTGTGTGGTTACTTCAAGCCCTTAAAGAGAATATCCGACAGGAATGCGAGAACATATCGCCGGAAGTTCTGATATAAGTGATGGAAAATACAAGAGACAAAGCCCGTATGGTCATCAATTTTTTGTTTTCATTCTTTTTAAAAAAGTATAGCAAAACAACACAGCGGGTGATTACTATATTGCCCAATTTTGTAGTTAATAATATGTTATTCATTACAAGAAGAAAACTTTTTATTTATTCCTTGAACTTAACTCCCACTCATAAGTTTTACTTGTTAATTTTATACCCAATAAAATACCTATTTGTAACCCATTAAAACATTGACCAATATATGTAGGTTCAACGATGAACCTCAATCTTTTTGATGGATTTCGAACTTTCCCTAAAATGTATGTCTCTCCAATACTACACTATCGCCTCAACATCTTAATCATTAAATTATTTAACCCAGCAGCTTTTTATTCAAAATGAAGGTTTCCCTCGCCAATTAATTGCAACCTTTCAATCAATCTTATCCTCCAGCCCCACATCGTCTAATAAATATTCTTTAATTTTTAATAAAACACCTGTCACATTGATAAATCTGTTTTTCTCTAATTAATATTATAATTTTATCAACAAAATATACTCAAGTAGTATCTCTTTCATCATCGCATAAATTTACAATAAAATATTAAAAAAAATCTAACAAACTAGAAATCGAAGAAACCCATTAGGCTTGACTTCTTCTTCTTCAGTATTTATGTTTATAGAAACTATATTTCACACCTTGTATAAAATATCTTACAATCAAATTTATTATAAATTTTTGTCTTCTTTGCACACGAACATAAAGATGGTACAAGAATGGAGAGAGATCAAAGAAAACTCACCGCCCGGCGTTGTTTCTTCTCGGTATTTATCTCCGGTTCTGAGGTCTTTACTGATACCCTTTTAAAGACCAAAAGATACAATATCTTTTCCTTTGAATTGGAAGCTAAACGCTTCTTAATCGGAATATGAATTTATAAATTTTATAATTTGATGCAGATACTACAAGAAAATACAGACAAAAGATCATTTTGAGTCTGCTGTTTATGAGTTGAAAAAAAAACGACCAAGACTTATACAAGACAAAAATCAGCTTCTTGTTTTTTACTCACTTAGCAATAAAAATAAATTAAAACCGAACATATTGGTTAGATTTTTTTATTGAATTCTAATGCTGCCGTCTAATTTACGCACTGAAAGAAATATAAAGGCTCTTAGACGAACAACTTGTCACCGGTTCGGTCCAATCAATTGGTAATTAATTAATTTTATTGGCATTCATATCTCTTTGCTGGTTGGCTTGCCGTTGCGGTCCACTGTTTTAGGAGACAAAAAATTAATCGAAAATTCTAAAATCTTATTCGACCAATTTTAGCGTTCGCTTAGTTTCTGACCTCAAAAACTTACGTTCCTCGCTATCTCTCGGGCCGAGTATCTATGACTTTTGTTTTGGATCATTAGTAGCAGAATTGATGGCTTGGTTATTCAAATTTTTAACTGACTTAAGTTAATTTTTTTTTTTATTACTTTGTGGTGGTTTTTATTGATTGGCCATTAAACGAGAGAAGTGTATATATGGCCTAGAGTTAAGTGGCTACTGTCTATTGTTATCTTTAGATACTTATTTGAATTTTTAATTTAGAGTTGTTCTTTCTTTGCTATGCCACTGATGACGCCGCCGTTGGTTGTGCGGCTGTGGGGCAACTCTGGGCACGAGTAATGTAGGCAATAAATTCCAATCGAATTTTAAGTCTGATAACTTTTTGGGTGTTCTAGGCGCTTCTGTATCATTTTTATAATGTATCTATATGGGCTTGAAGACAAGTAACTTTAGTTTAATATTCTTTTTTTTTTCTTTCTCTATTTCTTTTTAGATAAATCCCATTTGGACCTTTTCTCGAATCGCCCACAGCCAAAGAAGAAACGAAAGTCTCGCACGGCATTTACTAATCATCAAATATTTGAGTTGGAAAAACGGTTTTTGTATCAGAAGTATCTGTCACCTGCAGACCGTGATGAAATTGCTGCTGCACTGGGACTGTCTAATGCTCAGGTGGGTGCCGAATGAGTTTTATTCTTGAGTAAAAGCTTAAGTGGTTTTGAAGAGCCGTTCAGAAGTCATGTTTGAAGATTTGATTTTGATAAAATATTAAATTTTCCAATTTTATTTTGTTTGTTTTAAATTAAAAGCATTTTTTGTATATAAATAATTTCCAAATTATCTTCAAAGACAATGATAAGAAGCAAAATTAAAAAATAAACTTAGTCTTGGAAAGATTCTTCCGTGAGAACAGATTATTTTAATAATTTCTCTTGAGCAACTTATAGATTTTAATAGATTTCAGTATTCGAAAATAAATAATAGTAAATTCATGTTCCATCGATGGATGTTTTTTTTTTTTAATTGAATTCAATATATACAATAAAACAAAGAAAAATACACAAAAAATGGGTTCGTAACTTAAAAAAAAATTAGATGAAAATAATTGTTGTTAAAAAGAATTTTTTAAAGCAACTTAATTATACGATAATAAGAATCTTTTTTTCATTATTTTCTTTTACAATTAAATAATTTCCTTTTTCATTATATCCTTCCAGGTGATAACATGGTTTCAAAATCGGCGTGCCAAACAAAAGCGTGACATCGAAGAATTGAAGAAGGATTTTGATAGCGTTAAGGTCTTTTCGGCTCATAAAAGCTTCCTGGAAAACGTAAACGATTTGAGTATTTTGAAGAAGAAACCCATGCATGATGGGTCAGAGACTTCAGCATCATCAGCGACTATACATAGTCCGCAAAAATGAGGCGACATTTGGCGTTTGCTGTAAAGTAAAAGCAGGACGCAAAACAAAAACCATAAGATTGTGTCACTGGGTAAAATAACGCTGCGCGCCAGAAAACCAAACTGGAAATAATATATACGGTTTGAAGATAGACCCGCACCTGAAAGGTTTAATTGCGCAGAAATTGAATTTTAGTTTTTTTTTTTGATTAGTTGATTGAAAACAATGGATTTTAACTGGATTGACACCAAAAAGCCTGAGAAGGTATTTATTTACCTGGCTAGAAAAAGAAATACTATATTTGGAGCATGCAGAATAAATGAGGAGCTATTGAGAGCATTAGATTGGTGCTGCTTCGGATGCTGTTCCTGGATATGATACACACATGTTGACTATGCAAATCATGGCACAGAGAACTGCTAAATTAAAGCAAAATATAAATAAAATTTTACAACAAAAGCAACGGCTCTTTTAAGAGCCGCCAAATGAATAAAATGAGAGATATATTGGATTCAATATGTTTTTACTTTATTTTATACATTCTGACAATTTAATAGGGCATTGAGGTAAGCTAAGTCCCACCTAGTATTCACATTTCAGTATTTTTGAGTAAGTAAGTAATTAATTCATTTATTTCTACTTTTCTTAACATAGTTTAACCACAACAATGAATTTAAAAGCTATGGCTTTGCCGTCAGCTCGGTTAGCAATTTTTATCTTTATGTACAAATAATTAATTTAATTAAATATTTAATAAAATATTAGAAAATAGTTAAGTGAATTCGGTTATTAATAACATCCTATATTTATGAGTATCCTTCAAAAAATTGTTAAGAGTTTTTTAGTCAAAACCATTCAGGATGTTGATAGTTTCTTGCAACGTTAATGTTCTCTTTCCGAAGTATGACAGGCGTTGTGACGAGAATATGGGACATATGCAAACAAAGTGGAAACAGTCTTCTTTGGATCTCAAATTGAACAAAGCAATTTCTCTAAAGTTTAGCAGGTCGTTAAAGTAGTTATTTTGCAATAGAGTGGTGTTAAGTTGTGAATATAGGATTCTATTTTCAGATTCGCGTGCTTTCGCTCTAAGACTATTGCGTACAGAGTTTTCACATTGCTGAATAATACGGTATAGCTGTTCTTTAAGAATGTAACAATTGCCTGGATCCATGGAAAGAACTTAGCCGTCGTTGTTTCCCAAACTTTTCCATCTTGACATCCACCAATCCTCGTTTCTGAACTCATATAGTACCATTTTTACTTGCGATTATAGGGACTCTAAGGCAAGTTTAGGATTCGTGAATATTAAAAAAATTTAGATAACAATCAAACATGACATTACGATCATAGAGAAGTCTAAAAAAGTGATCGAGAAAAAAATGTCTGTCTGTGTGTCTGTCTGTCAGTATGTATAACGAGCTGCAGCCTAAACGACTTAAGCGAATATCTTCAAACTTGGTGTGCGTAATTCTTTTGGCATTCCCCAGAGGCCCAGAGGGGAAATTGAAATTTTATTTTTAGCCCTAAAAATAACGGTACCTGCCATATGACCGTTTAGGAAAATCTTATTTTTCTCGAAAACGCCTCCAACGATTTTAATCAAAGTTTTTGAGAATTTTTTTGTTGGTATTGGCTATAATTTGATTAGTACCACATATACGGAAAAAGTCTATTAATGGGACCTTTCATATAACGGTTTTTTTAATGTTTGGCTTTCTCGGTTACGGCTCTTTGGATTTCTGTCAAATTTTATATTTAAGAAGATCTAGGTAGTTCAATTCATTTTGCATATCAAAATTTTTAATAACTTTTTTTCTAATTAAAATTAATTTTTGAAATTTTTTTTTTCAAAAATCAATATTTTGAAAACTTATCAAAAAAAATTATTTAAAATTTTATAATCACATGTATTTTAATAAATTCTAAAAAACTGCATACCAAAATTAAAAATAAAAATTTTTTTCAAAAAATAAAAAATAAAAAACAGGATTTTATCAAAACCGGTCCTACAATTTTCGATACACTTTTTTCATAAATTCTTTGTTATTTAAGACGTGTGATGGAAAACTTCATTTTTACTAAAAACCGTTAAGTATTTTGGTTTTTAATACTTTTTATAAGTTCAAACTGTATTATTTTCGATGCAAATGTTACTTGTTTCTGCCAAAGATCTTGCTTTCCAATGTAATTCGGCACATAAGAGCAAGGACGTGCGACCCAGTCGTGCCCATTTTTTTAGAAGGTCATTCATCTTGGTAAGATAGCATCTTCACGATGTAATCTACCTGTAGTTTCAGCGTATATGTAAATAGTTTAGGAAGACCAGTTTCGAGATAAAGTGCATAATTAGGCGTTTTCAGTTTAAATTTTTAATTTTTAATTTTTCAGATTAAATAGCTTTTTTATGAAATTTATTTCTTTCCTCGTATTCGTCAATTCCCCACACCTGAGCGGCGTAACACAGACTAGACTTAACCACGGCATCAAATATTTTATATTTTGCTGAAAGTTCGATCCGATATTGATCAGACTTTGCGCGCTTTTTGATTTATCTGAAAGAAGTTTGTTAAAATCAAGAGTACTGTTCAGATTCACTCCTAGATGTTTGTACTCATTGGTTACTTCTAATCTAGATCCATTAAAAGACCAATTATAAGTATTCCGACTTCTTGCTGATCTTGAAAACACCATGACTTTTGATTTGTCTGAGTTAATGACGAGACTCCATTTAAGACAATATTCCGCTAATCGATTAATCATCAGTGGAAGCCTTTCTGGTGATTCTGAAAGTACCACCAGATCATCGGCATATAGAAGGACATTGATGTTTAAATCAGATATACGGATTCATCCAGGAAGACAAGCTACAACATCGTTAATGAAGAGTGCAAACAAAAGTGCACTAAGAAGACATCCTTGTTTAACGCCACTATTCGTCTCGAACCACTCGGAATAGATTGACCCATCCCATACAGCTGATTTTGAGTCGGTGAATAAATCTTTTATTATATTGATGAAGTTACGATTTATGAGATCAAAGGCTGCCTTGAAATCAACAAAAAAGTGAAGTTAGGGAGAAAATATGGTCAACTGTTGAAAATGTTTTTCTGAATCCAGCCGGATAGTCCGATAAAATGTTGTAAGTGTTAACCCATGTTTCTAGTCTGTTGACAAGCACACCACAAAACAATTTTGCCAGGACATTCATGAAAGAGATGCCTTGATAATTTTCAACACTATTTAGGTCTCCTTTTTTGTGGATTGGAAATATCACAGATCTTTTGAATGACGATGGGGCTTTTTCTCCCAAGATTATTTTATTAAATAACGATTTAAGTTGGAAATGTAAAGCAACAGTTGCATTTGTGAGTAGTTGTTTGTAAATTTTCGAATGGTAAAGGTTTGTACATGATACCGGAACTCGTTGTTTTTATTTAGAACTTATTTTGAAATTAAGTTACTTTTTTTAATACTAGCTAACCCACCCGGCGTTACTTGGTTATATATCATGACAAGAGCGCTACATATTTTATCTAATTATAACTTAAACCCACCAATGTAACTGTATTAATACACACAAAAAATGTTTTTCAAAATCAATCAAGCCTTTCCAATTAAACGATGCTGATATGAAAATAGATCCAGAGGGAAAACTGAATTTTAGTAAATAACTTGCCCCGCCTATTAAAACTTAAAAGATCACCCGCTAGGCTTCTTGGGGAAAAACTAAATTAATTATCTGTATGCAAAATTTTCCGGCAGAACTTGCTTATGGGTTGGTCAAGAGACGGTAAAATGCCTTTATAACGCATATGAAAAATATGAAAAGGGGTTAAAATGCTTGAACGCCAGCATCAAGGAAATAAGAGGTACACCCATATACACATTAGTTTTGAAGTTCTGCACCCCGAAATGGGAGGGAACAAAAAACCCAACCAAAGCGTTCCACATTCTCTGTACTTAACAGCATTGTATACAGGGCCGGACTAAAAAGTAGGCAGAATAGGCAGTTGCCTGGGCCCCCGATTTTAGGCGGCCCCCGATTTTAGGCGGCCCCCGAAAAATGAAAAAGACATCTAAAATTTTTTTACAAACATAAAATTCTAGTAACACTTTTTTTTTATTGCAAAATTTTGTTGTCAAGTCCGGCAGCAATGGAGTAGGTCTTTCAGTCGCTATAATTGCAGATTTGCCTACTGAATTCCACTTGTAAAAGGGTTTGCTTATAAGTTTTTCAATAACACAATCACAACGGTTTTTAATAACAACTTGTTCACTACTTGATGCCAATTTCTAGTTAAATTTTACACGCAAATTATAAAAGCATTGCTTAAAAAACTATTTTTTATTTACAAGTTAAAGAAAATTCGTTTTCTTACCTCCACTAAGGAAAAACTCTATTTAGTGCAAAAATTCCAAACGAATTTCCCATTTTGTTCTATTCTTCCAGCACGAATAGAACAAAACAAAGTCAAGATACAACACTATTCCCATATTCATATCCGAGTGAGAGTGTAAGAACTTTGAGTACTGTTCGCCACTTTGGTTGGATCCGTTCACAGTTAATTCGAACTAACCGGTTGGTACGATTGAGTTTGAATGAGAATGCGATCTAGTTCCCAGTTCCGCGCATTCGCTTAATTTCGTTGGAGAGCATGCTGTGAAGTGCTGTTTTTATGCAGTAGATTCGCCATTATGCAGACATAATATATTTTTTTTTCCGCTTCCACCTATCGTTGGGGCGTTTAAAAAAATTAAATAAACAATGAGAAAACTTTGAAGACAACAACTACACGCTAGGAAGCACAAAAAAAATTGCAAAAATTCGAATTTGGTTTCATGTTGATTTTATGGAACTCTATTTTGACTGCTGTGCGTTCAGTGAGTAAGTCATTGCAAAGTGAAAAAGCAGATTTGCAAACGTGTTAGAAGAGAGTTTAGTTACATTCCATGAAAAGTTCAATAATTTCGAGGAAAAAACAAAACAATTATTACCTGGTGTAGGTTATACAGAAATCGTAAAACGTTCTCGTACCTAATGACGGAAATGCTCCAGAAGTAGGATTTTCACCTCGCGATGATTTTAGGACAAAAGGTTTCCTCGAAATCATCGACAATCTTCACAGTGAAATTAAACGCCGTGCGAAAGTGTATATGAAAGTTTCAGAGAGATTTGCATTTCTCATCAACTTTTCTCTAAGTGATGGAGACCTCCACGAAGATATTAATAACTTAGTTCGTTTTTATTCTAGAGATTTGGAAGAATTTTTCATTGAAATGAAACAATTCCAAAGTTACGTGAACTCCAGATACACTGATTCACAAAAAACTCATAGTCATTTGTATAAGATTCTAATAGAAGATCAATTAGCCGATGTAGTTATTTCCTAAAACAGAAATAGCTCTTCGGATTTTTTTAACATTAATGATCACAAATTGTTCTGCCGAACGATCCTTCTCGCAATTAAAAAGAATCAAAGCTGCTGAAAGAGCTACAAGAGCAACTCGAGATGTTAGGTATACTTTGCATTGAGTCAGATTTATTGAACAAAATCGATATTGATGATATAATTGAAGAATTTGCCGAAAACAAATGTAGAAAACGACATGTTTAAAATGTAGATAGTAATTTTATTGATATTATTACTTTATGACAATAAAATTTTTATGAAAGATATAAGTTTGTATTTTTTAATCGAAAAAAAGAAGGGAACGGACTTGAAAAAAGGGCCCCCAAATTGATGGTTGCCTAGGGCCCCGTTGAGGGCAAGTCCGGCCCTGATATAAACTGCTTTTAAAACTGCAGTTTATATAAATACAATGCTTAACAGTTCGTCCGAAGTTGGGTGTAGAGGTAGCTTGATGGGGACGTTATGCCCGTGGACCATGATACACAGAAATACAAGGTATGCTCCATTTGGATATTTTATGACGTCACATTCTTCTTTTATTATTATTTTATTTATTAAGTGAATGTTATTTTTTTAAATTGAAGGTTTAAACTATTTTTTTATGATTATAAGAACAATACACTTAAAAAACAATAACAAAATCGGCAAATTAATACATTTATTTACACACTCCCTAAGAACAAAAATCAGAAGAATGTGACGTCACACGCGTAATCAGCCGAAGTGAGCATACCTTGTACTTCTGTGTATCATGTCCGTGAACGTTATGTCATCCCGCCGTGCTTCCCGTGCAAAACCGGGTCTGGTCGCTGGTACTGAATACATTTACATATATGAAATAATTTATAAGGGTATCAAGGGTTTTTGATACCCTTAATATGCCAGAGGCAGATCAGTGTGAGCACTGAAGAGAGCAGATTTAAAAGGAATTGTCGGTGTTCATTGGTCTTCAATTTTGTTGAATTTTTTAAGGAAAGAAATACAGCTGGTTATTAATTTAATTAACGTTGCACGTTGTACGTCCAGATACCGATAATCACAAGCTGTTTAGTTTCTTTGATGCTTGTGCCCCTCAGATATACAGTAGCAAGGTGGACAAGTCACACTTTATTGGCACAAGACTGGTTAAAAGCTTTCAAAGTATTCAATTCTACGTTGAATAAAATCCCCACTGTCTAACTGAGAATTTATGGAACTTACCATATTTTGCATTTGCAGTTCCACATCCGAAGAGCAAGGACGTTATTCTGGAAATGCAGCTTAGAGCAATATCGTCTGCTAAACAATTAAATGGATTAGAAGTTGGAAAGAGATCATTTTTATAAAAAGGAAAAGGAGTATAGGGGATAAAACGGATCCCTGGGAACATTGTAGGTTTCGAACGGTTCGAAAAAAAGTCTACGAGTATAGTCCGACGAAGAAGGGATCCGTCGATACCGAATGCACTCATTTTCGATAAGTGAGCACGATGAATGACTTTTTTCAAATGCCATCAAAAATCGAGTGCAATAATGTTGTTTTTTTCCAAAACGATGTAAAGATTTGTTCCACTGTATCGGTGAGATAAGCATTCAGAGCAACGGTGGACCTGTTACAACGAAAGCCGTATTGCCATAGTAATTAAGAAATAAGCTTTTGTTTTGCTAGCCTGCAAGAACACCTCTACAAAATTACCTATAGGTTTCTATTACATTTTATATTTCGTAGCCAAATAAATTCTGTAGGTGTACCAAAATTTTGATTTTTTTTTTACTTGGGATTATTTTCTATTTACATTAGATTAGGGTGGCTAAACGTTAAACTGGTACATTATGTATCTTTTAAAGGGTTTTCCAACTGATGGGACTTGACAATTTTGATGTCACTTCTCAATGTGAACGAAACCACAAGCTGATGACCAAATTGTTAAAGTCAAACATACAACAAAAATTCGAGTGGATGATGGTAACATAACGACTTTTTATATCAAGTCATCACTCTGTCGATTAGGAGCCTAGATCTAGTGACCTACCATCTCCAGACTTTCAGACTTTGACAAGGTCTGCTTTAAATACGTGGTTTATGCTTAAAAACCTGGGTCTTAAGAGGAGCTTAGAGTCAGTACACTGAACTATAGCTAGCGGACTTTTTTGTCGAAAAAACGAAACAACCGTTTTAGGTCTTTTTGCTAAACAATAAAAAATTTCACCAAAATCGTTGGAACCGCTTACGAGAAAAATAATCGTAAAAGCTTTTAATAATCGGTAGGAAGATACTATTATTTATTATTTTTTTAATAAATATTTAAGCCTTAAAATTAAAATTTTTAAAACTCCTCTGAGAAATGCTAAACAAAATAATTTGCACGACTGGATCGCACGTACTTGCTCATATGTGCGGTCACATCGTCGAATAAATTTAAAAAAATGCACGACTGGGTCGCACGAACTTGTTTTTGTCTTAGATAATTGCTTAGTGGCTGCAAATGTATGCATATAAAGGGTGTTTTTTTAGACGTGCGGTTTTCAAGAAGAAATAAAACGCATATAAATTAATGTTATGGCCAATAATTTAGATTGATTATAAAGATAAGGGTTTGCATTATGTTTTAACAATGATTTCAGGGAAGTGGCCGCCGCGCCGCCCAATTTTATGAAAATCGGGATCGATGGCCATCTCGTTTTGGGCCCATTCACCGAACGTGTGACGTGCTTGATGGTCGTTCGGCTTCAATTCTTGCACGAGTTGGATTTTGTAAGCCTGTAAACCAAGATCCTTCTGCAAAATCTTCCATAAAGTGAATGGGCGCATCTCCAATTGTTGCGCGCGATGGCGGATGGAATCATTCGGGTCTTCTTCGATGCTCTGCTCCACCGAAACGAACCATTATTTTGGTAATAAATTTGCACAATTTGCAAACTTGTTCGGGAGTAAGTCTATTCATTATGGCAAACCAAACTGAGCCTAAATCAAGTGACAGCTGTCAAAAAGACCAACTCCGAAAGAAGTATTGCCAGATTGAAAACCACACGTCTATTAAAATAAAAAAAATAATTTTTTTTTGAAAATTCTTTTATTTTTTTAATTAGCTTAAAAGTTTTCTCGAAAAAACTAAGTATGCCATAAAATTTGAAAACAAAATGTCTATTGAGGAAAAAAAAATTGAAAATCGTTCGACCAGTTTTTTTAAAAAGTGTTTTTTTTTTGAAAAACTTTTCGAAAAAATATTTAAATTTTTTTTTATAGTATGTCATTATAAGGAAATCTGTAGTTTTCATCTGCGAAAATCATTTAAGAACTCAATCAACACATTTTCAAAATATTTCGAAAACAAATTTTTTTATTAGAAAATTTAAAAAAAATCGAAAAAAAAAGTTTTTGAAAATTTTGAAATGCGATATTAATTGAATTATAAATGACTTCCTGTGTGCAAAATTTTATTGAAATCGGGATAATAGTTAACGAGAAAACGGCATTTGAAAACAATATGAGAGGTACCGTTATAGAACAAATTTCGAAAAATTCTTTCTAACTAAAAGATGTATTATTGTAAAAAATTAGCACCCTGAAAGTTTTATCAAAATCGTTAGAGCTGTTTTCGAGAAAATCTTACTTTTTGTTCAAAAATGTATGGCAGGTACCGTTATTTTTCGACCTAGAGCAAAAATGAAAAACAACCCCCGAGATACTACCTAATAAATACTTAATACCAAGTTTGAGGCAAATCGGCCAATCCGTTTAGGCTGTAGAGGCGCGAACAGACAGACAGACGGACGGAATTTCTGGACCCACTTTTTTCAACTTCTCTAATATCGTAATGTCATGTTTGATTGTTAGATTTTTTTTGCACGAATCCATAACTTGCATTTTAGTTCCTAAATCGCAAGTAAAAAAATAACGTGCTATGGAATGTAGGTAAAGGGTGTTTTTTTAGACGTGTGGTTTTCAAGAAGAAATAAAACGCATATAATGTAACCTTATGACCAAGAATTTAACTTTTTTATAAAGAGAAAGGTTCGCCATTATGTTTCAAAAAATATTTCGGGCAAGTGGCCACCGCGGCTAGATCGAATAAATTCCAGCCGAAAGGCCCAATTTTCGACCACAATTGGGGCCGTATGTCAGCAATAACGCGACGAATGTGTCAGCCTATTTATATTTAAATGTTAAACCAAACTGAGAAAGTGACAACTGTAAAAAAAACACAAAAAAAAATTAAAAAAAGGTCAAATTTTCGTTGACTTTTTCCACAAATTGTGGGCGTATATCGACAATAACGCGGCGAATGTTACCAGTTTTTTTTATGTTGAAAATGGCAAACCAAAATAAGCATAAATCAAGTCAAAGTCAAGTCAAAAAGACTAACTCTGAAAAAAAGTATTGCCAGATTGAAAACCACACGTCTAAAAAAAACACCCTTTACCTCTTATAGCGGGTTCTGGTAAAAAATATTTTTACCAAAATTCAGCCTATATATATATAATGGTACACACAAAAATCATCAAAAACGTTATAGCCGTTTTCGAGAAACATAAGCTTCCCTAAACGTAAACGTTTGATTTGTAGGTACCGCATATTCTCTTCTAGGGAACAACCAAAAAACCTTAAGTCCTTCAGCCAGCGGCTTAGGCTCAAGCTTGAGGCACAGGCTGGCAGAAAACCAGCAAGTCATAGTCAGAAAGACGAAAACTCAGACAGACAATTTGTGCAATAACTTTTTAAGACTTCTCTATAACATACTTTTTGCAAACTTAGTCTTCACCTTTAAATCAGACTTTTTGTACATATCATAAAATAAAAAGTATTTAAAAACATGTATTTACTCAACACACTGATTTCTTGTCCGTTTTTATTCATCATTCACATGTAGGTAAATTGACGCACATACATCTTGTTTCCTCTTATAATTAGTGCCCGACGCAGAGAAGTATTTAAACACTTACAGCCTCAAAGATGCCCAAGAAAATTTATTTATAAAATACAAAATGCCATTCTATACGGTTTTGCACACCTTAATCACCGCATAAAATTAACCCGATGCCGGCAGGGGAGACCAACAGCATTCTTATGGTGTATCAGGGTTTAAGATTTTTTTGTTTAGTATTAATTCAAGCCCCTCGTCCCTCGTTGTTCATACATCGCGTCAAACTTAATCGGTGATCGGAAAAGGAAATCCTTCTTCAGGCTAATTGGTGTTTCGTATAATAACTTGGCATAGGCTCATAGAGATTCCCTTCGCCGTCGTTGTGGCATGGGCTATCTTTCAGTTTCTTTTCATTATGACTCCCTGCATACGGAGAACGCAGTCCGTCCAAAGGTAGCTATTGTCTTCGTCATGAATCGATGTTTTCTTGCAGTGTCATTCATCTCAGCCAGCAGAGGGACCTGCTGACGACTCTAATAGTCATGTAGTTGTTGTTCTCGAGATGTAGTCGGACTATCCAGATCGAAAGGGGTATTATGATGATCCACAGGTTCAAACCCTCGTGTGATAGTGAACACAATGAGCACGGGAATTAAATTCCTTTTTTTTTTTTGTTGGACCTGCTGCTGATATTGTTGCTCCTCGCTGGGAAGTGCATTAAGGAGCAACGTCACCGTTTTAACGTGTTTCTGAAGTTGTGTGGTGATGGTGGTCCAGGGGCATCCTCATGTGAGTCGCTGGTCAAAGGTACCGACCGCGAGCCCGAGGTGTCGGCTATCAGCTAATTGGATGAGGTTCAAAGGCACCGACAACAAATTAAGAATGAGTTACCAATTTTTGGTTTATATCTCTATCACACACACTACCACATGGACGTGGATATCCCTTGCTAGGAAGGAGGGTTAATTCGGCCAGAATCAGAAGCTGGTGCTTCGATGGTTTATCTTCTTCTGGTTGAGGAATCATCATCATCATAATTTTTATTTCTTTTCTGGAATTTTTATTTCCCAAACATTGCTTTGAATCGGGGCAGTTGGAAAGGGAATCCATAAGACTTTGAATAGCGGACGTGATTGAGCATTAAATGGAGGAGATACACTTGATTTTCTTTGAATGGAATGGTTTAAAGAATTGTTGAATTGAAGATTAATTCATTGTGGGCATAATATTCATTTGATTCATGCAGGTAGTGAACATGTTTTGTAAATGGCGAATTTAGTTTAACTTACAAAATATTATGGTGCCGTATTGGAGTGAGATTATATTATTATGACTGTTGACTCCTTTATTACATTTTTCTATGCATCGTTATATTACATTTCATCAAAGTGTTAATCAATTGACAAACTCGTAACATTGTATTAGAAGAATTTTTACAAAATTAAGTCTTTTTTTATTGTTGTTAAAGTACTTAGGGTATAATATCAGGAAAGTAAATAAAAACCGAGTGAGATTACTAAGAGAGTGGTTCATTCAACTTGGGTAAATGGAATTCTCCGGTGAGAATTGTTTCAGTTAGATTCATTATTGAAAAAAAATATTTTATTATTAAATTCTTAAAAAAAAAAAAATCGAAATCGGTAGGTACCCATACCGAAATATTTTTGTTTTTAAGCTCTGACCCATTTTTCACATTGCTTGTGCGAATATTTTCAAGTGGCCTTGTATAACAATCCAGAGTGGACCTGGAACTTCAAGCTTCAAGCAAAAAGCTTTTCCAGGTGCCTACATATTTTCTTATGCGAAAGTTGGTGGACCTTTTCTCGAGGTAAGAAGCGAATTCTAGTATGACGAATTGGCTTTCTCGTTAGTAGTTAAAGCTATTTATTTAAGTTGTGCCCCGTGGCTTAGTGGTTAGTCTGTCGGACTGCTAAGCGAATGAGCGTGGTTTCGAATCCAGCTCATAGCCACCTTTTTTCCGGGGTACTGCCTCTTGCGAAAAGGTAAATTGAAAGCAAGAAAAACAGAGTAGTAAAAATTTTGATTTAAAGACTGACTAACTTTTAACTTTTAATGATTTTGTCTTCTGAGATAAATCTTTAAGAGATTTTGAAAGGAATTTTGGTTGTTTGGTCTCCTCAGGCTGTTTGGCAGGGAATTCCAGAGACCAACTATGTGCACGAAGAACTGTCGCTTAGAGATTCGAAAATTAATTAAGGGTGTGATTAAAATGTTACTCCTTTGTGATGATGGAAACAAAAGTTTTTCAAACAGATACTCAGGAGTCTTATGTTTAATCAACTTAAATAGGAAGATGAGAGCTTGGAAATCAAGAAATTTGCTCAGGGGCATTCCGAGAATACTGTTGGCATACCCAGAGACATGATCAAACCGATTTAAGCCGTAAACGAAACGAGCAATGTTATTGAAGGCCACTTCTAGCTTCCGTTTGCTTCTACTATCCGGACAACAGAAAATAAGGCTACCTTATAATAATATAGGAAGAACAAGGGTTTTTGCCAGTATAAGCTTTGTGTTTATGGGCAGACATCTACAAGCAATATTAAGAACCCTCAATGCAGCGTAGGTTTTACACAGAGCGCAAGAAATATGGTCTTCCCACGACAAAGTTTGATTAAACCAGACACCTAAGTTCTTAACTTTTTCGACGTAATTTAATGCAGAGCCATTTATTTCAATGCTTGGAATATAGGATGTTTCGAGCGCAGTATTACTGATAACGATAGCCTGACATTTATTGGAGTTCAGTTTCAAAAGATTCCGATCAGACCATTCAACCACATGCAACAGATCTTCATTGATTCGAGCAGTTGCATCTTCAACCATGCCACTCTTATAGCTCAGGTAAATTTGAACATCATCCGCATACATATGGATCCTGCAAAATTTGAGGATCGAGGGAAGATCATTATTAAAGAGAGTAAAGAGAAGTGGGCCCAAAATCGATCCTTGTGGTACTCCAGCATGCGTAGGGAGGAAATCAGAAAGTTCATTATTTACCAGAACAGCCTGGGTTCTACCAATAAGGTAATCCTTTACGAGGGAAATGGCAGTGTTTTCAAAGTAGAAATTGTGTTTTAACTTTTTCAACAATAAACAGTGCGGAACCGTATCAAACGCCTTAGAGAAATCGAGAAGTACCAGGGTTGTAACAAGATTTTTATCCAGTTCTTGCCTTATGTCATCGACTATTTTAAGCGATGCAGTATTGCAACTGTGTTGAGATCTGAATCCAGATTGGTTGGGTGATAGTAGTCCATGGGTATTTAAAAAAGAAGAAATCTGCCGGCTCATTAACTTTTCAAATGCTTTGGAAATAAAAGGTAAGATTGAAATTGGGCGGTACTCTTTCTGTTTAGTAAGGGACTTTTTAGGAACCGGAATTACTTTGGAGGCTTTCCACAGCTTAGGATAGCACGAGGATGTTAAGATGGAATTGAAGATATAGGAAATATAGGGTGAGAGAAACGGAAGAAGCAGTTTGATGAATCTGGGGTGAATTGCATCTAATCCGATAGCATTAGACTTAATCTCACTCAGAGCTTTATACACTTCCAATTCACTGAATCAATGGAAGCTAAACGTTTGGATAGGGTTGTCAGTTTCAGTAGTCAAGTTCATGTCGTTATCAGAGTCATCATAAACACTTAAGGCAGAAGGAGTATTCACAAAAAGGTTATTCAGCTCATTTTTATCGCAGACAACATCACCGCTTTCAAGTTGTTTTGAGACACCAAGAGATTTTATATTCCTCCACAACTGTTGAGATGTAAGGTTTCTAAACTTGGAGACATAAAACCTTTTCTTTGAGTTTCTAATCTCAGTGTTAACAGCATTTCGTAACGTCTTATAAAAATCGAATAGAGTTGGAATTCGGAATCTTTTCCAACGCTTGAATGCCGCATTTCTCTTAGCAATGAGTTGTTCGACCTTTGCACTAAACCATCCTAAATCATTGCTTCGTAATTGGATTGTCTTTGTGGGAATAAAGTTTTCAAACAGGTTGTTTATCGTAGAAGTAAAAAATTGCACTTGTTCATCAACGGATACAAGGTGGAAAATATTTTCCAAGTTGGAGTTGCACAAATTATAAACAAGAGCTTGCATGTTAACTGATTTAAAATCTCTGAAACAAATTGTATTCCTTGTTGGGTTGGAAGTAAAGCTGAGGCCATAAAAAGCAAGTATGAGATCGTGCTTTGAGAAACCTGGAACATCAAGTTGATGGTAACAATTCACAAAGTTTGGTTGGCTTACAAGGAAAACATCTAGCAAAGTAGAGCTCGTATTTGAGAAATGAGTAGGGTTTATATGATTAATCGGATGGAGGTTTAAAGAAGCAATATTATCATTAAAGAATTTAACTTCACTGTTTCGGGAATTCAAAAGGTCCACATTTAAGTCACCAGCAATTATAATGTGGTTATAGCTAGGAGTCACAGACTCTAAAATATCCGTGATGGAACTTGTTTCGATAACATTGGGTGGCTTATACATAACACCAATGAGACACATATGTACAGCACACACAACTTCCAAAAAAAGAAATTCCAGTCTATTGGTTCTATTAGATGACAAAACAACTTTGCATGATATAGCCTTTTTAATAAATATGGCGACCCCCCTTCCCCTACACGGTTTTTGTTTTTTAAAGTGTAGAGCATGACGGAGAGTTATTCGATTATTTTTAGTCAGACTCTCGTGAAGATAAATCGGTGCATCAGAGTTTTCGCCAAGATCCCTCAAAGTTACTTGTCGTCGGTTTGTCTTCCGAAAATTTGCAAACGCTTTTAAAGTTTTATTTTTATCATGCGCAGATAAGAATTTTATTATGATAACAGAGTCCTCTCTGCGGTGAGCGCGAAAGATTGAAGATAGTTGTGGTGGTTGAAAATCCATAAGATGACAAATATTATTAAAAATGCTCTTTAGAATTTCGTTTGGCGTTGATGGTAAACCGATTAAAATTGCGTCGGTGGCCAAGGCATTCACATTAAGCCTTTCAATTTCATTTTTTAGAAGTTCAAATTCGGTGTTAATTATGTTGTTGTAGTTATCCGTGGTTTTAGTAGTGTTTGTTGTTGTGATTTTAATTTGCTCTATAACTACCTCCAGATTATCAACTCTAGTGTGAAGCCCCTCCAACGCTGTGACTCGGTTATTCATATTTTTTAAATCACTGTCCAAATCATCCAGTTTTTTTTTATTTCATTTTCAATTGTGGATATTCGGTTAGTTAAATTAACCTCCATGTTTAAAAGTTGTTTTGATAAATTTTCGCCCTGGGCTTGTATTAGAGCTAGAACTTCGCTAATGGAGGCTTTAGTTTTGATGGTGGTTTCTGCCTTAGTGAGTGGTGAGGAGAGGGACGCCGTGGGTGTACTAGGAAGTGGTTAGTTTTTTGTTGTGAGCCGGGTGTGATGTTGGTGTGACATATTTTCGGTGGTGGTAAGAGTGAACGGTGCGACAGATGAACGGAATTGGTATTAAAGGTAATATTTGTGTGTGAGCTAGTGTTTGTAGTATTTTTGCTTTGTATTAACTTAGTATTAGTAATTGTTTGTAATTTTCTTTGTTTTATGTTCACTAGGAGACTTCATTTATTTAAGCAATTACAAAGTTTTGCTGGGTAATTAATAATTGTAAGTTCACTACTTTCAAATTATAGAGAAAACAGATAATAAAAAATATAAAGCTTATGGTTATTACAAACTATGGGTAAAATTCAAAAGAAAAGGTTTAAAATTAGCAGCACTATGAAAGACGTCTGTTCACTCGCACATATTGTGAAACTGAATAATCGTCATCGGCGTAATAACCGGAATCCGGTCCGGGCCTCCTTCAACAAGTTCTTTCATACATTCCGATTGCTGGCTGACGCCATCCAATTGCACACCCCAAGGCTTCGGGCGTTCTAATCTACACCATCTTTCCAACGCAAGCAAGGTCTGCCACGTTGTCTTCTACCATCAAAAGCACTGCAAAAGACTTTCCGAGCTGGTTCCTCTTCGGTCATACGAGCTAGTTGTCCAGCCTAACGCAGTCTGCCGAGCTTTATTTTTTCAAAAATACTTGCTTTGAGATAGATTTCATACAATTCATGATTGTATCTTCTCCGGAATCGTTCTCCCTCGCACACGGGGCCAACAATTCTCGTAAGACTTTCCTCTCGAACGCGGATGAGAGATCAGAGTGCCTTTTTGTAAGCACCTAAGTCCATATTCTTGCAGCAGCAGTTTGGTTTTTTATGGTAAGGTTTCTGGATTTAAAAAGCCTTGACAGACTATAGTAAGTTCTGTTAGATTTTAACAGCCGCCCGCGTATTTCTTCCTCCATATTATTATCGGCTGCAACTTTTGACCTAAGGTAGTTAAAGGATTGCAAAACTTCAAATTCATGATCCAATACCCTGATAGTCGGACCAACACTTCTTTCAGACGTAGCCGCCATGTACTTAGTCTTCCCTTCATTAATATGCAGCCCCAGATTTTATGCCGACTGCTCGATCTGAGTAAAGGAGTCTAGTACCGCTTTAGGGCTTCTGCCTATGGTGTCGATGTCGTCTGCGTTGGTATTGGGTGTGTTTAACAAAGTAGATTTTCACATTTCATATCAATTCCAACAAGTCAATGTCGCCAAATTGTTTGTAAGAGTAATTAAATGGACTTTTCCAAGGATCATGTTTCTGGTGTAAGTCTGAGAGTAGTGCACATACAATTTCAAAGAAAATAGCCCGCAGTCACATTGTACGACCATTGTACGACTAAAGAAAGAATCTCTGTATCTATTTGACTTCTCGTCCGAATTTATGGCAAAATTAGATAAAAAACATTTTTATCTTCGAAAGATTGGTTCCAATTGTTGGTGAGATAAGCCATCAGAAAACGAGTAACGAAACCTGTAGGTACTGCGCGTCATTAAAAAGCTTTTAATATTCAAGATTCGTTGAACTTAAGAAAGCTGAAAATTAATCAGCGTTCTCATGACCTTGAAAAAAGGAACAAAGTGCAATATAGTTCCTAGATAGTTTAAAAGTAAAGGGGCATGACATATATCCATTGTCTTCTCTAAATCCTTTGTTAACATCAAATGACCAAATAAGGAGATGACCGGGTACTGGTCTGTCCATCCGGACGTTCCTGCTAAACTTATAAGCGCGAGTGTTGAACACAGGAAAAATAGCAAAACTATAATGCTCTGCTTTAATGACTGTTCTGATCGATTCGCAGAAGACTTGCCCGAGCCTCTCAGAAAGAGGATCTACGGCGGATGAGCCCAACCAATTGGACCAACGGTGGCGTCAACAGTCGACGAAGCAGACGCCCTAATGAGCTACTTCGACGTATTTGGAGATAAGGTCATTGGAACAATTCAATGCAAGTCAGGGCATTGAAATAGAGATAGTGGCGGATGAACCCTTAATGGGCCAACGGCAGCGCTCATATCCCCGAAGTGGGTTACTGACTCCGGATTCTCCGGTTCCTTTTGTCCAAGGAATCCAACAAAGGACCTGGCCCTCCAGGTTGGGGGTTGTGCGTGGGGTTAACAACCCTGCCACGGAAAAAAAGAAAAAGTTGCGAAGCGACCAATAGCCTCGGAAAAGGACGGATTTACTGTTGACGACCCGGAAAAACAAATCAAGGACAACGACCTTCGGATCTGCACAACTCTTAACAGATCACGTGCATCCAAACAACAAGCGGAGGCCCTAGACTGCTACAGAGCAGGAATTATTGCCATCCAGGAAGTGCGATGGAATGGGCCGGTCAAAAGGAGGATGAAAAACTGTGACGTGTACTACGGTGATTGTGCAAGAAGAGCACAGCGTTTATTTGGGTGCGGATTCGTCATAAGCGGAAGACTTAGGCAAGAAGTTTTGGGCTTTCAACAGTGAGTGAGTGAGCGACTTGTGACAATCCGTATCAAAGCTAAATTCGCCAAAATAAGCTTAAAATGCGCTCATGCCCGCACAGAGGACAAAGATGACGCCACCAAGGATGACTTCTTTGAGCTCCTCGACAAAACCTATGAGCAATGCCCTAAATACGACGTTAAGATCGTACTAGGCGATTTTAATGCCAAAATAGGTAAAGAGGAAATCTTTGGTAGGACTGTCGGAAAACATAGCCTACACGACACAACGTCTGAAAACGGACTTAGGCTAATTGACTTGGCAGCGGCACATAACGTCACCATTGCAAGCACACGGTTTCCTCATCTCGATATACACAAAGGGACTTGGCGACACCCAGATCAAAGAACCGTCAATCAGATTGATCACGTTACGATCGATGCAAGACACGCCTCCAGTATCTTAGATGTTCGCACCTTCCGAGGAGCTAACATCGACTCGGATCATTACCTTGTTGCAGCAAAGGTAAGAATGCGAATAACCCGAACTCCATAACAACGGAGTAATACTGTGAGGAAGTATGACGTCGGAAAGCTGCAATCGCAAGAAACCGCCAGAACCTATGCCGATCGAATATCCCGTAACCTCTCTAGAAATCCAGTACCACCAGCATCAAGTGCCGAAGACCAGTGGCAACACTGCCAACAAGCCATCAGAGATGCCGCAACTGATATGCCACCACCACGAAACCTCTGGGCTCAGGCCCATGCAGCCAAACAAGAGGCATATAAAGCGGTGCTGCAAAGAAAGACGAGAGCTGCTCGCGAGCTCTATGAGCAGAAAAGACGGGAAGAACACCGGCTTCTCCAAAAGAAAAAGAGAGAGCATGAGAAGCGCGCGATCGAGGATATTGAGAGATGCTACTCCAGGAACAACGTGCAGAAGTTTTACCAACAGGTAAAAAGAACATGCCAAGGAAAAAAAACCCGCACAGAAGCCTGTAGAGATAGGAATGGAAACCTCGTAGTAGAGTCACAGGCGGTGCTGAGTACATAGAAGGACCATTTCTGCAGACTGTTAAACGACGATGAAGACCAAAATCCCGCTGTCCCCTTGAAACTTTGTTAAAATATTTAAAATTAAATTCATTTTAGCATTATTAATATTAAAGTTGTAAAGGATTTAAATTTCTATATCTCTTAAATAAACTATGTACATAAATGTAAGAAATATCGAACTGCAATAAAAATAAATAAATAAATAAATGTTATGTTACTCACTCACCCTTTATCTATTTCTGCCTCATCAAGCAGCTTTCCCTTCTGTTTTGCAACTCGTTTAGTATGTAGACACGTATCTTTAAATTCAGCTAATATCTGGCCCAACGAGACAAAAATATTCCTTCATTTTACAATTTGACTCAATTTTGTTTTATTATAATTTGAGTCCGTCATAGATATATTACTATAAAGCCTTTATTATCACATAACCTCCATTTCAAAGAAGACTTCCATATAACAGAGTTCAGTTTTGAAATATAAATCCTTTGCACACCTCAGACATTTTAAATAAATTAGCAATTCTCGCCAGGATTTATATTTCACTACTAAGACCACATTATGCTAATTCCTTGCCTAAATTACCCTCCGTCAAAACGATTTATTGAGGTCGAAAGCCCGCTTTCTCACAACTCAATCGCATTTGCACCCATATTTTCTGATTCACACAAAGTAATTTGTTTGTCGTTGTATCTCTATTTCCAGTCCCAAATCCGTCAATCACAATTAGTTACCCCATCAAATGTGGCAACCAGTTTCATGTGGCACAAAACTCGAGCTCGTGATTCATTAAATCCCTATCAAAAGGGGCCTCTCGTTTTGCCAATTCAAAACCCACACGTCTATATAGGGTTTTGTGCGACAAGCGGCAAACTAATAATGTCGTTTTGTGTGAAAATTTGTCACGCCCTATGATGCCGCCTCAGACACAATACCCAGTGCGCCAGAGTGTCATCAAAAAAAAAAATTTTTTTAATGAAGTCCTAGTCATCATCATTCAGTCACTTCACTCGATTCATCGTTTTAATGGCCGTACAAGGTCTATACACATAAGCTGAGGTCCTTGAATAAATGCGGTTCATGTTCTTAATTAAGTGGCAATTGTTTGTTGCAAAGAGACTTCTTAGCATTTGCATCTGTCCTGTGACTAATCGACAACATAATAAACGGCTGATCGATAGGTTATTAAGACAAACTCTGACTATGACACACAAAAAAGGGAATTGCCATTTGAATGACGATGATGACAGTGACAGGAAGAGAACACGATCCACACCACACAAAAGGATCGGTCCGGGTGCAGAAATAGATGAAAAAAGAAGGAAAAAGGGAAAGAAAAAAAAGAACTTAATAGGAAATTCAAAATGACTTCTGTGGAGCAGCGCCCCCTTCCGTTGAGCGGAATCATAAAATACTTAATCTTTATAGTTGCCTCTTCCTTTGCATGACTTTGCCAAATAGCTAATTCCATCAACACACTTAATGATGATGACTTCCCCGACCGCGGAATCTGCACAAACATCGGCTTGGGTTTTTTCATGAGCCGAACCGGGGACCGGGATCAACATCAACTGAAGCTGAAGGTCGAGGAATGCGGACAGCGCCATCTCATTTGGCGGCGGCGGTGTTGGCTATTAGCACACAGAGCCCACTGAGCAGCGGCTTATCCAGCCATCATAGTTGAGGCAGTGAGCGAAGATCAAAACTATGATCAAAGTGGCACACCGCTAGATGGCTCAACCTTTGTGTGTGAGTTTGGTGGTTCCGCGATTGCAGTGCCGATGCCACAGGAATGTTGAGGTGTGAATGGTGTGATTTGTATGAACATCTAATTGGATAGGTGATATCCCATTCCAACAGATTTGATCTGTGTGCCCATGGAGGCTGGAATTAATTTGCCCGGAACATAGCCTACACGCACCGTACACGCGAATGTATTTTATATATTTTAAATATGTTCGATGCACTATAGCCAGAACGACGCAAGATAATTTGCCAGATGTTAAGTGTGATGCTGCGACCTGGATCCAGATCCAATAAATTATTCAAATGATTTATTCGTGTGCTGCTGCCGTCGTCACGCCTGGAGGCTAAGGGAATATTATAGATGTGAGGTACAATGATGTGTACAATTTGAATGCATTCTATTTAAGATGCATGCAACATGTTAGGTGGTGAACCTCAAACAAAAATAAATTTTAAGAGCTATAAACGAACGACAACATTATAAAACTTCAACTTTAGAAACGAAGAATGAAACATGTTTGGTTAAAAACACTAATTTTACTTAAGGAAAAACATAATTATATAAACTGAACATAATCAATAATACAAATTAAGTAACGGGTGATATTTTAAGAGCTTGAGAAATTTAAAAAAAAAAAACGCATAAAATTTGCAAAATCTCATCGGTTCTTTATTTGAAACGTTAGATTGGTCCATGACATTTACTTTTTGATGATAATTTCATTTAAATGTTGACCGCGGCTGCGTCTTAGGTAGTCCATTCGGAAAGTCCAATTTTGGGCAACTTTTTCGAGCATTTCGGCCGGAATAGCCCGAATTTCTTCGGAAATGTTGTCTTCCAAAGCTGGAATAGTTGCTGGCTTATTTCTGTAGACTTTAGACTTGACGTAGCCCCACAAAAATAATCTAAAGGCGTCAAATCGCATGATCTTGGTGACCAACTTACCGGTCCATTTCTTGAGATGAATTGTTCTCCGAAGTTTTCCCTCAAAATGGCCATAGAATCGCGAGCTGTGTGGCATGTAGCGCCATCTTGTTGAAACCACATGTCAACCAAGTTCAGTTCTTCCAGTTTTGGCAACAAAAAGTTTGTTAGCATCGAACGATAGCGATCGCCATTCACCGTAACGTTGCGTCCAACAGCATCTTTGAAAAAATACGGTCCAATGATTCCACCAGCGTACAAACCACACCAAACAGTGCATTTTTCGGGATGCATGGGCAGTTCTTGAACGGCTTCCGGTTGCTCTTCACTCCAAATGCGGCAATTTTGCTTATTTACGTAGCCATTCAACCAGAAATGAGCCTCATCGCTGAACAAAATTTGTCGATAAAAAAGCGGATTTTCTGCTAACTTTTCTAGGGCCCATTCACTGAAAATTCGACGTTGTGGCAGATCGTTCGGCTTCAGTTCTTGCACGAGCTGTATTTTATACGGTTTTACACCAAGATCTTTGCGTAAAATCTTCCATGTGGTCGAATAACACAAACCCAATTGCTGCGAACGGCGACGAATCGACATTTCACGGTCTTCAGCAACACTCTCAGAAACAGACGCAATATTCTCTTCTGTACGCACAAACTTGAGTTATGGCAGAAAACGGCCAGAGTGTACGTAGTCCGGAGCAGATTCGGTCAACTATGTAATTTATGAATTTATAGAGTGATTCTCTAGCTGGTAACAGTTTCAACAAAATTAAGCTGGAATCGGGGGAGAAAAATAGGAGTAAGCTGTGACTGTGAGGTATCAATTACTAGCTTCTTAGATATCGCGATTAGTTGCCTCTGAACCGGATTAAGAATAAGGCCATTGTCAATGAACCACTGTGATCTTCAATCAAACGGCCGGAATAAATAAACCTGAACTTCATCTTCATACAGATGTAGTGAATTTAAAAAAACAAACAATTTTTGGGGGTCATTTACAATTTACAAATGTGCAGCATAATTGAGGTGCTCAGCGTCAAAACTGCCTAAGCCCAAAAAAATCGTACCGAGAAAAACAGGATTAAAAAAAACATGTTTTTAAAATATTTTAATTTTTTTTTATTAATCTTTGATAAATATTATTTATTTATTTTTTGTTCGTGGTTAATAGTAAGGGGTTTATTTACAAACAGAAAGAGCGTTTTAAGCAATAATTAAGAAAAAAAAGTGGCTTAGGCCATTTTTGAATTCATTTAAAAAAATTTATTGAAACATACAGAGGGTTAGGCCATTTTGGTGTTATATCAATTATTATGATAAGCGTTTTGAAAAATTATACAAAATAATCGAAAAGAAATGCTTTTAAAGTCATAATTTTGACTAAGTGGAATGGCTGTTTTTTTTTTGCTGTGATGATTAAACGATCCCAATCATCAGGTGTAAAAATGTCCTTATAATATCTCTTTTCCTCACATGGTAAGAAGGAGTGTCCAGATACTAAGAACTTTTGGTCTATCTGATCAACTGCAAAGGTAGAGTTGTTAACCATGTATGTGCAAATAGTGCTCATTCTTATGTTCCGGTTTTGACCACCACATTGATCACTATACATAATTAAGTTCTTACACTTGACATTCGCTTTCACGTAATGCATAATGCAACACCCTATTTTCTGTGGACCACGTGAAGCTATTCTCTCATTCCAGGTGTACATAAACGACTTGTTTGTAATAAGGTCATGAATACCAAGGCAATAGGTCCATAGCTGCCTCTTGTAGTAAGCTACCCCTGTGGCGTCGGCAGGGTTTTCATTAAATCGAAAGCTATAACTGCATATTCATCCTTGTTAAGTTTCGAATCCAACTGCATCCCACTTCTGGCTGATTCAGCTTTTCGGTGGTGTAAATCTCTTTCGCTCGTTATTCTCAGCTTTTCAGAAGGATCATCTGCAGCCTCGATTTCTTGCAACTGTCAGAAACTGGAGCTCGAAAATGCAAATTAAAATTTTCTGAAAAGATTTTCGTAAACACGAATTTTAAAACAACCTTGTCCCTTTCTGCAGATCCACGATAGAGCTCGTACATTAAAGAAATGTGTAAGGTCGGTGCATGAAATTCTCTTTGGATATTCTTTTTCCTGGAATAATGAGGGTTATACCTTGGAAATTTGATAAGAAAGTCTTTCACGAGTTCTGTAGCTTCAACGGTCGTCTTATTATGAGGTGGATGCCTTCCTCTTTGGTCCAACTTTGGTGTTGTTGAGCCACTTCCAGGTGTTCTATGCTTAAGTGCACCAGTAATACGACCATCAGTTACCTGTAGAATCTGTTTAAAAAACCTTTTGCAGACATTCATTCCGACATTGTTGACTCCAGGAAGTTTGTAAATTCTTCTAATAAATCTGCGTCTTTCGCCCAAACTCTTCTTATAAGATCTCTTTGTTTCAATAACTCCAATTTGTCCACATAAATACGCATTTTGCAAATCATGATCAGCAATTTTATAAAAATTATCAAAAATACTTCGCAAAATACTCTCACTGAAATGCTGATGACATTTTAACGGACATGGACATGCAAGTGCATATAGCGTTCGAGCTGGCTTCACAATTTCTCCATTTGGCACTTCAGACCATTGTGTCATTTCAGCTAATTTCTCATCCTCCACCCATCCAGTTAAAGAAAAACTTCCCACCAGGACCGTTTGGCAATACGAGAAAGCCAACTGGGACGGCCTGAATATTTTTTTCCGAAACTTTAACTGGTCACTATGCTTCCTCGATAGTGACATTGATGCCAGTGCTGAAATGATCACAAATGTGATTCTTCTAGGAATGCGTGCTTTTATTCCTAACAGAGTAAAAAGCATTAAACCTAAAGAAAAGTCTTGGTTTAATTCTGAGTTTAAAGAAGCTATCAGGCTCAAAGAAGTAAGTTTCCGTTCTTACAAAGCCAACCCTACAGAGGAAAATCGGAAAAAGCACAAACAAGCAAGAAACTCATGCAACTCCGTTATTGAAAGAACCAAATTTTTGCATGACCAAAAATTACGGCAAAAAATTCTGCAGTGTCCCAAAGGCAGTACAAATTTTTGGTCATTTGTAAAAAATATTAAAAACTCCTCAACATCTTCGGTTCCAACGCTCATCGACAATAACAAACCAATTGTTTACTCTTCAGAGAAGGCAAACTTTCTCGCCGCCCATTTCGCTGCCAGCTCCACGCTGCCGCATAGCAACGTTGCGCCTCCTGTACTTGAGACAGACATGGGACAGATTTTTTTCCGCACTCGTACAGTAGCAAGAGTTCTCAAAGATCTCGATATACACAAATCCGCTGGCCCGGATGGTATACCCCCGATTCTTCTGAAGAGGTGTTCTTCCACACTGGCAAAGCCACTGCGTAAGCTTTTCCATCGCTCCTACTCTTCTGGAATCTTTCCTAGAAGATGGAAAACAGCATTTGTCCAGCCTGTCCCTAAGAAAGGTGACCCATCCTCCCCCTCCTCCTACCGACCCATAGCACTGACATCCCTTCTTTCTAAGGTCATGGAAACACTGATTAACCGTCAGCTTAAGGAATATCTCGAAGATCGTAAGCTTCTCCATGACCGTCAGTATGGCTTCCGCAGCAACCGTTCCACTGGTGATCTGATGCCATATCTCACCGAACAGTCGAACAAATCTTTACATCGCTTTGGTGAACGTTAGATTATTGCTCTTGATATCTCCAAGGCATTTGATAGAGTTTGGCATGAAGCTCTCTTATCGAAAATGTGTGCTTTTGGGATCGATAATACTCTTGTTCGTTGGATTAGAAGTTATCTTCTGGACCGTTCAATACAAGTTGTATTGGACGGATTCAAGTCTGATTCCCATAAAATAAATGCTGGTGTGCCCCAGGGCTCTATTCTGTCTCCGACTCTTTTCCTCATTTTTATAAATGATCTTCTGTCTGTTACTTCTAATCCACTTAACTGTTTTTCTGACGACTCTACCCTCAGCTTTTCATATTCGATTGATGATTCACGTCCTTCGCCTTCGGACGTACAATTGCAACGGCGATTTATACAGCATTGACAAAGTGGTAAAAGGAATCGTGTGGAGTTTAATGCTTCGAAAACTCAATCTGTTGTTAAAGCTAAACATACCCACAATGCCATTGTCCATGAATGGCACTTACATCGAAGAAACCGAAAGCTCTCAGTACTCGGTATGTGTGTCAACGACGACCTCCGTTGGAACGACCATATATTTGAAATCGCTAAGAATGCTGCTAAGTGCTTAGGTTTTCTGTATCGGTGTAAGAAGTATTTTTTCCCCATCTGATCGGGCTACAATTTTTAAAACGTTTATACGCCCTAAACTCGAGTATAACTCCCACCTGTGGGCAGGTGCTTCACAAACATCGCTTCACCTGCTTGATAGAATACAAAATCGAGCGTTAAGATTGATAGGAAATAGAACTGCCGCTGAAACAATTGCCCCTCTCGAACACCGACGCAATGTTTCATGTCTTTCCTTATTTTATCGTTTCTTTTATAAAAAATGTTCACTCAAGGTAGCCAGCTGCATTCCTCCCCTTAAAAGTTTCGCCCGTAATACTCGTCTTGCTAGGAATGCCCATCAGTTCACCCTTGAGCCCAATTTCAAACGTACCGTGAAATATAGGGATTCTTTTTTTAGCCGTACAACACGACTTTGGAATGGTTTACCCGGCGAGATTTTCCCTTGCCATTTCAATTTGCAAACATTCAACACCAATGTTAATCGACACCTCCTATCTCTCCCCTCCCTATCTTCCTAATGCCTGCGCAGTGTGTTACATTAAAAGGGAAACAAATAGTCCCTTGTGCGCGCGTTAATTATAAAAAAAAAAAAAAAAAATTCCTTTTACAGTTTTCCAGAATTTCGCTGAACTTTACTTACATGTTTTTTCCAGTTCGATTTGTTGGCAATTCTTTTCCTCGTAGGTGTTTTCAATTCATTTCTGCTTTCAACTTCAACTGCTGATTCAGTTGACCTTTCATTTTCTGTTAATGTAACAATTCCCAATGGCCTAGGCAATGTATCTTCAAAAGAATGCGAAATTGATGAATCACACTGTGTAGGGACAAACTAATGGAATCAGCCTCAGACATGCTTATTCACGTATAATTTCTTTGTCTAGCTAATACATTTTCAATTTGAATAAAGATCCTTCAATAAACTTTACGAACTTACCTTTGACAAACAAGTGGATCTATGTAAAAATGAATAACTTTTTTTAACGAGAACAATAGTAAAAATAATAAAGTATCAAGAGTGTCTACATCAAAACAAGAATTGGATGAAAAAGCGGAGTGGCACCATTTACATACTTTTAAATACCTACTGGCTAACTTAATTTATTTTCAAATATACCTACTCTTAAAATGTAGAATGCGTTTTTGGGCTAACCCACACAAATGTTTAAATTCAAGAATTCAATGTGGCCTAAGCAGCTTAGGCCGTTTTGGCATCTAACAATTTTTGAATTTTATAGAGACGAAAAACAGTTTTCCCCATACAAATTCACCTAGTTTCATACGATATCACAGGGAGTTTATTTTTATATAAATTTCAAAAGATTCCGGTTCGATCTGCATAGTCAGTTTGATTTTTTTTGAAAATGAGGGTTAGGCCGTTTTGGCGCTGAGCGCCTCAATTAAGGTCCTAGAAAAGATCCTTGCTGTACACTTACATGCAGATTTAAGTACTCATATTATCCGTGGCCAAAATTTATTTTTTTTACCTTTTGTACCGAAAACCCTCAATTAGACGCAAGGTAGCTAAAACAGTACTTCCGTGAGAAGAATTGTATGGTTAAGTTAGTCTGTCAAAAGCTGTTGAGAAGTCCATCAGCAAAAGAATAGTTTAATTGTCCTCTAGATAACATTCAAAAATCTAACTGATGTTGGTTAACACAAAACCCACACTGAAATTGTCATATCAACTTCTTTTGTCTTTTGGTTTGGGGGCTCGATCCTGTCGTCTCTAATTTCATACTAATTTCAATCTCCCTCTAGCTGGACCTTCCATCGAAGATTCGGTCTACCTTGCTTTTGACTCTCTTCGGTCTGGCTTCGAAGACATTGCGCGCGTCGATATTTATCCGCTATAAATTTTCCAGCCATCTGGATACAGATTTTGTGGCATAGGCTTAGTCGCTGGTATTATACAGCAACTAAAACTCGTTGTTGTATCCACAAATCGTACTTGGAACTTTTCTCTCGAATACCCCAAAGGAGATTTCGTCCGACTAAGAAAGGGTAAATGCCTGTGCACCATATAGCAAGACCGGAATACCGAGTGTTTTGTATATTTTATATAGCGTCTCCTTGGTTCTTCTCGATATGGCCTTATTCCACAATAATTGCTTTGGTGGCGATGCTCTCAGTAGAAATATTTTGACGAAGCAGGGAGCATTCTCCAACGTCATCCTGATAAGGCGAATCAGTTTAGAAGTACTTCCAGAGCTAGACATGGTACGGTACCATGCACGCAGTACATCCCAGCTAAGATTGGTTTCGGCTGCCCAAAAATCAATGAACAGGTGTTAAGTCTAACTGTTAGGTTCTTTTATTTTCTCCAGGATCTGGCTTAATGTGAAGATTGGGTTAACCTTAGATTTTCCAGGTCGGAAACCGCCTAAGGTTAGGTTAGGTTGAACGGGGTTATGATGTGATGATGATAGTCGAGTCACCTCACTCGGATCTTAAGGATCATTTGCGGTCCCCAGGAAACCGCCTTGGTAAGCACCTATTAGTCTGTCAGCAAACGCATGAAACACTGGACAGGATCTTAAAGGCGATGTTGAAAAAGCTAGTTCCTCTATAGTTCGTATCGAATAGTTGATCTCTTTTGTTGATCGGGTGGATTGTACTTAGATTCAAATCATCAGGCATACTTTCCTCCGATCATATTTTCCAGATGAGCAATGGTTACTTGGAACTCATTTCGGTCGGCTGGTTAAATATGTAGTTATTGGTTGTCATCTAAGGTTACTGCTCCAAGTTAACCATTGGTGTGACATTGCCCGTCGCATCGTCGCAATTCAACAACTGGTTGACTGGTTATTCTCTACATTGAGTGCGTATCTATAATACAGTGTTTTCATCTCCATATTTGTAGGGTCCAGGATGGCAAGTGAAATCTGATGTTGACTGTCGCCCTTTTTGTAGAAATTTCGCACCTCATTCCTGTTGAAACACCTCTGCATCTCCTCGCCTACACCCTGGTGGTTATCTTTTTTATCCGCTGCGTAAGCGTTTCTTATCCTTTCTTAGCTATGCCTCCGTTTTGGCTTTGTTTGCCAAAGCACATTCGGAGTCAAACCGTTGCTTGATGGGGGTTATGAGAAGCCCAACAGTGCGCTTCCTATGACTTGCTGACATAATAGCTATACTTCCTTTTCTATCTGAAGTTTTCGAAATGATGATAAGTAATCAAATGAATATTAGAGAAAAACGTCTTCTTCTTCTTAACAATTTACAGTCAGGATTTAGGCCAGGTCATAGCTGTATTTCAGCACTTCTAAATGTTTCTGACGCTAGCTTTAGACAATAGTAATATAACTGTGATAACGTTACTTGACTTTTCAAAAGCATTTGATTGTGTTGACTTCAATCTCCTGTGTGATAAACTGACAACGTATTTTAATTTCTCTGACACAGCTAAAAATCTTATTTATTCATATTTGACAAGTCGCTCGCAAGCAGTATCGTGCAATAATAAACTGTCCTCGTATCTTTCCATTAATACTGGTGTTCCGCAAGGATCAATATTTGGACCCTTACTGTTTTCTTTGTTCATAAATGATTTGCCATCTGTTTTGTCATATTGTCAGTATCATATCTACGCAGATGATGTCCAAATATACACTTCTTTTCCTATGGGGAAGATTGACGTTGCGTTAGCTAAAATGAACCATGACTTGCAATCCATATACAATTGGTCGACCAGAAATGGACTCAAACTGAATCCTGAAAAAACGAAATCCATCCCGATTGTTAAAAATAAACTTAATCTTGAAAACATTCCGCCCTTACTTTTAAATAAATGTCCAATTCAATTTGTGTCCCACGCAAGAAATTTAGGTAAAACATTTAACGATAGACTGACGTGGGATACTCATATTAACTCAGTAATTGCTAAAATTTATGGTTTACTCAGAGGTTTATCTGTTGCTAAATCTATTCTACCAACCGAGGTCAAATTAAAACTCGCTAAATCACTTATCTTACCCATATTATCATATGGATGTGAATTGTTTTCAGATCCTGACTCCCAGTCACTTCAAAAGCTTAAGGTTGCCATCAATGCTACTGCACGACTCGTTTTTAATCTTAGAAGATACGATCATGTTTCGTCTTATACTCGTCAACTTTTAGGATGTAACCTGGAAGCCTTCTTCAAATATCGATGTTGTTCTTTTCTCTCTAAATTAATTGTTAACAAGACTCCTCACTATCTTTTTAATAAACTTAACTTGTGTTCGTCTTGTCGTAACATTCTTCTACGCTCCTCGATGTTTACTACATTGACATCACGCAAGCAATTTTTCGTTTATGCTGTTAGACTGTGGAATAATCTTCCCAGTCGTCTGAGGTCAAGTATCGAACACCGAACATTTCATGAACTTTGCTTTGAGCATATCTCGAATTTGAATTGAACATACTTAAATATATTAATTTTTGTTTTATATAACTTTTTTTTAATTTATGTTCCGTATTGCGACTTTAAAGTTTTAATTTTTCAATTTTTCAATTTTTTAATTTTTTTATTTTTTTAATTTCTTTAATTTATTAGTAATTTTTTATTTTCATCTTTTGTTCACATTAATAAGCTTTTTTTTGCTTTGATTTGTTTATAATAGCTGTTTTCTTATTCTTTTTTTTTTTTTAATTCAAATAATTTGTAATTATGTATGTATTTAACTATCCTGTACATCTTTAAAGTTAAAGTTAAGCTCGTTGTACAGATGTTTTTTATTCAATAAATATCAAATATCAAATATCAAATAATTTCCTTTGGTCGTCGGGGAACGTATTATCAGTTGGGGGATTACTGGCTAGCTCCAGGGATACTTGATCTGTATCTGCATAGGCTGTGGTCATCGCTTCGGATTTGAGTCGTCCAGTTGTTGATCACCAAATAGCTTCCACGTACACGTAGTTTGGCACTAATTTCATTGTGGTCCAAGTCGATGATTGCTTTCGGAACGTAGGTACGGATGTTCAGAATATTATAGATTAATGTCTTCCACTAATCGCGATATTATTGAATTGGTTGCACGCTCGAATATCTAGCGATATTCTTCTTCCCAAGTTTTGTGTTAAAAAACCCTGATACGTTTTGGCTAGGAACTCGTAGAAACTTCCCTTGGTAGCATTGTCTTACTCTACTGTAGGGCATGGGTGCTAATAAGGCTTAAATTATGGAATTTGGTCTTGAAACGGATCGTCGTCATTCTATGGCTGACTTGCCCAAAGCTTAGGACCATCTATGGAAGTCTTCCTCTGAAGCAAAACCGCATACAAACAAGAGCGAACTTCCCATCCAAATGACATTTCCCGCTTTCAGCTTTTCTCAGAACCGTTCTATCTTATCGCATCCCTGGAAAGCTGGTACATCGGGTTAAAGTCAGATTATTGAATAACTAGCCTCTATCAAATATTTTCTTTTAGAACGAGCATGAAAGCGCCTTACCTTGGCCGAATCCAAAAAATCTTTTTTTTGAAACTAACGGGTCCGCCAAATAACTTTTTTTTTTTGAAAATGCTTCATCAACATCGAGTGTAGCTTCGCCTGTGTGGCACGTAGCGCCGTCCTGTTGAAAAAAAAATGTTGCCAATGTCCTCCTCTTCAATTTTGGTGAACAAAAATTCGTTCAACATGGCCCGATAACGATCGCCATTGACTGCAACGGCCACTCCTTGCTCATTTTCGAAAAATTGCTCAATTAGCCTCTGGACAAAAATCCGCACCAAACAGTGACTCGTTTTGGGTGTATCGGCTTTTCAATGTATGCGTGCGGGTTTTTTGTGCCCCAAATGCGTCAATTTTGCTTGTTCACATACCCGCCAAGATCGAAATGAGCTTCATCTGAAAAGATGATTTTTTTGGCAAAATCGGCATCTTATCTAAGTCGATCGCAGGCAGTAATGTCGCAATATTTCAAGCATATACACAACCATATTCGTTTAGCGGAAGGACAAAACTAATTATCTGTCAAATCAGACATGAGCTAAGTGTTACAATTCACGAAATAAGCACTAGTTGAAAAAAAAACGTTAGATGGCGGACCCTTTATTACATCTCATGAGAGAGAAGATTTAGACAGACCCACTTGAGAACACTTCCCTACGAAAGCTTCGATTAATTGTTGTATATTTCCCATGACACATAATGTAGATAGATGTATTTTTATACATATTTATTAAAATTATTAAATGTCTTCAATATTATCCGTTAATAAATGATAATTACAAATTCAAAAAAAAAAAAAAATTAAATTACGAAAAACGAAAAAGCTAATATTTTACGGAAATAATTTGTCATATAACAATCGTTAATAAAATGAATTTTCCTTGTTTTATTCGAAAAAAAAGTAAACATGGTAATTAAGACATTCCCTAGTTATAACATACGGTTATATTTCCTCGCTGACACTTCCCTCGTTTGTCATTAAATACATGACCGTTTAGACTTTAGGTCATTAGTCATATCTATCTAATGAGGTGTCCCCAGCAGGAAATGGTATGTAGTTATAAATATATTTTTTTTTTATTTTATAATGACATCATACGAAATGACAAGGCGAGTTTAGTACATTAGAATAACAAGTGAAAGCTCTTCCGTGACAAAAAGGGTAGGCCTTCCCATGTCTATATATTAACTTAATTAGAGCGTTGTAAAGGTACATACACATGTAAGCATTAAAAATCATAATGTTATAAGCCGTATAAGAATCCGAAATGTAAGCAAACGGTCGTTATATAAGTTATTGTATAAGTTGTATTCGCTGGAAGACTGTCATAACTCAAAAATAGCAGTTTTTGCTTCTTCATATTGTAAGAAATATTCATATTAATATCTTGTTTGCTTTCCGCGTTAGAAGAAATTTATAAACAATTCACACAATATAAAGCAATGCAAAACATGATAAAACTAAAAACTACGTTTTTTGAGTTATGAGAGCCTTCAAGTATGTGAAAAAAATGCTTCACTAATTGACAAGGTGAAGGCTTCCTTTTTCGCTCTTCAGTAGCCTTAAAATTAAGAAACCTTTCTTTACTCTCAAGATCTTGATTTTGATGTGTTAATCATATTTTAATCTCATAATTGCCTTGTTCACATTTTCCTTTTAAGAAATTTGATAGTTTTGTTGTACCAAAGCTTTATCACTGCAGCAATGGCAATACTTATTGTCATTGAAGGGGGCCTTAACTATTTCGATCACTATAAGCAGCATGGTAATCCTCTGATGTGGGCTGTGGTGTTTTTTAATCCAGACGTCGGCATGGTTAACTTTTTCAAACAAGTACCTCCCTAAGCTGATACAAAAGATTGAATTGGATTCAGAATTAACCACAGATGTCTTTTTTTAAGATTTTAAAATCAATTTTACAATCCCATTACTAGATTATTTATATAAAATTAAGTTGTTGATTGAACCAAATTTTGCACGACCAAAAATTACAGGCAAACAATTCTGTAATGTCCCAAAGACAGTAATAAATGTTGGTCATTTGTAAAAAAATATTAAAAAACTCCTCAATATCTTCGGTTCCAATGCTCATCGCTAATAACAGACCTATCGTCTCCTCTTCAGATAAGCCAAACTTGATTGCAGCCCATTTCGCTGCCAGCTCTACGCTGTCTCACAGCAACGTTGGCCATCCTGTACTTGAGAATATTAATTTTTCCAGGGGACAGATTTTTTTCTGTTCTTAAAGAACTTGATATGCACAAATCCGCTGGCCCAGATGGTGTGACCCCCATTCTTCTGAAGAGGTGTTCTTCCACACTGCAAAGTCACTTCGTAAGCTTTTTCATTGCTCCTACTCTTCTTGAATCTTTTCTAGAAAATGGAAAACAGCATTTGTCCAGCCTGTCCCTAAGAAAGGTGACCCATCCTCCCCCTCCTCCTACCGAGCCATAGCACTAACATCCTTTCTTTTTAAGGTCATGGAAACGCTGATTAACCGTCAGCTTTAGGAATATTTCGAAGATCGAAAGCTTATCTCCATGACCGTCAGTATGGCTTTCACAGTAATCGTTCCACTGGTAATCTTAAGGCATATCTCTCCAAACATGGAACAAATCCTTACATCGTTCTATTGTTGTATGGGACGGTCTGATTCCCACAAAATAATCGCTGATGTGTCCCAGGGCTACGTTTTGTCTCTAACTCTTTTTCTCATTTTTATAAATTCATTTAACTGTTGTGCTGATCCTCAGCTTTTCATATTCGTTCGATGATTCACGTCCTTCCTCTTCGAACGAAATTGCAACGGTACCTTATGTTAAGCTCATTTAACTCTGATTTATACAGCATTGCCAAATGGGATAATTTAATCGTGTGGAGTTTAATACTTCGAAAACTCAACGATGCATTTTGTCGTTTAATTTATTAATAGGAAAACGAAATGTCTCTGAAACAATTTCCCCTCTTGATCACTCATAGTAGCCAGCTGCATTGCTTCCCTTAAAAGTTTCTCCCGTAATATTCGTCTCGCAAGGAATGCTCATCAGTTCACCCTTCAGCCCAGTTTCGGATGTACAGTGAAATAGGTAAAGGAATTACTTTTTTAGCCGAACAACACGAATTTGGAAAAGTTTACCCTTTTTTTCCTTTGAAATTTCGATTTACAAGCATTCAAAACCAATGTTCATCGACATCTTCTGTCCTCCTCCCCCCTATCTACCCAATGCCATCGCATTAAAAGGGAAACAAATAGTCCCTTGTCCACGCGTTAATTATAAAAAAAAAATATTATGATGATATCCAAATCTTAAATCTCTTTTGTTGTTTGAATACAGCAAATATACATGCAATATTTAAAAGTTGTTTGATGTCCTGTCCTACTAGTGCTAAGAGCACGTTTAAATGTAGGGCGGTCGGCCGTAGGACCTCATCGAGTCAATTTAGCCATAAATAAGTAAGAAATAAAATAAAACATTTAAAACCGCTGGTCTGTCTGTTTGGCTGTAAAATGGTCACTTCCGGTTGGGTTTTTGGTGCTAGTCTACCTCATTGGGATCGAGTCTATGAACAAAAACAAAGCGGTACGACGCATGTTTGGCCCATGTGAAGTTTGTTCGACCAGCAAAAATGCAGATGGTCTAAGATTTCATTTGATACCCCATATGTTCGTTGACCCGGTGAGCTAGGCCAACATTAGACCGGAAGTGGCAATTTTACCGCCAAACGGACAAGAAAAATTCTGTTCGACCAGCAGTTCTGTACATTTTATGTAACTTGCATTTAATTTAATTTATATACCCATAGGTATACTCAATAATATTATTGTTATTATTATTATTTTTCTGAACATCCAGTTTGAGTAGGTATACGACAACTGAAAATCCGTACTGAATGTTATAATGTTTTTTTAAGAGCTTGAGAAATTTAAATATTATTACAAAATAGAAATATTCCTAAATTGTATTTATTATTATTATTACCTAGTAGATAATTTTATGGCATTTATTTTTTAAATATATTCTGATTTCCGGCATATATCCACCGCGGTTACTAGTTATAGTTATATAGTCTACTCATTCGGTCCAATTTTTTACTTCTTTTTCTTAAATCTGGGCGTACGGCGGCAACGGTGAATTATGGCTTCCAATGCTTCAATAGTTCTTGGTTTGTTGACATAAACCAATAACTTAACTCATAGACTCATAAAAAGTAATCGAGAAACACTAAGTCGCACGAACGAGGGGACCAGTTAACAAGACCACTTCTGGAAATAAAGTTGTCACTAAATTGATTTTGCAATAAAGTGATGATTAAGCGCGCTGTATGGCAAATTGCTCCATCTTCTTGGACCCAAATTTCGTTGATGTTTAGCCAATTAATTTTTTGAAACAAAAAAAAAACAGTCAGAATGGCTCGATAGCGCTCGTAATTCAATGCAGGACCTTCCTCATTTCGAAAGAAATTAGGACCGATGATGCCGCCAACGTGAAAACAGCATCAATCAGCCAATTTTAATGGATATTATGATGATTCGTTAATGGTTTGAGGATTGTCTTCGATCCATACAGGTGAATCGCCAAACCTTTTTCAACAGACAAGTCAACACAGTTTGACATTTTGAACTGTGAAACCTGACTTAGTTTATTTATAAAACAACAGTTATAGCCTTCCGCCTCTCCGGAATAAGATTTCAAATACATACTTACAATTTAACCTATCCCATCCTAAGGTTTATGAAAATATACTAAGAGCCATTATCTTCACAATCACGAGTTGAGATAAAATAGCTGGTGGAGCTTAACTGCTAGCCGGTTGAAATCAACTTCCAAATTTCAACTTGTAAATTGAAATTTGTATAATTCCTCAAATTCCCAACCCGCCGCTGGGTTTTCAACTCTCAGTTTGAAATATTATTGCAAATTTTTCAAATTTCTTGCAGTTTGACAGTTATATTCAAAAACATTAAATTATAAATTTAAGAAGTGAATTTGAATTTTTTGCGTCAAATGAATATTTACATTATGATTTTTTTCAGGAGTAAGTAACTGCATTATGTAAAATTTTATATGCCTATACCTATTTTTTTGCTGATAATTTTATGTATGTATATATACCTACTATTTCTATACTTTAGCATTCTAATAAATGTGCGTGCAGGGTGAAGGAATAGGCATTGTAAAAAGCTGACAAGTACGGTACTGGAAATATATAAAAAGATCGGAACATAAAAACATTTTAAAACAATTTTTTTTTTGTTAAAATATAAATGTATATTTTGATTGCTAGATTGTGCAAAAATCATAAGTATAATTTTCATATTGGTTGACTACGGAGTATTTAATTTTGTTGTTCCTTTTGCTGGTCAGCTATATAGGCTTTCCGCCTTCCACAGGAGCGGGAATAAATATTTGTTTACATTTCACGAATATTCAGCCCTATCACAGATTCCCTCGTAGAAAATTTCCGAACAAAACCCTACGCCCCGAATACGAAAAAATTCAAATCACAAACCCCGAACGGAATCAGCCATTATCCAAACCTCTTTTCGGACTTTCGGAATCAGTTGATTTGTGTCAAAATGTGAAAAGCAGAACAAAATGTCACTTTTATTGTGTATATTTCAATTGTGTTTTGAAAAAAAGTTATCTGAAATGGATTGAATTGCGATTGTTATTGTGAAATAAAACAAGAAAACGTGTGGAGAAACCGCAAATTAAGATTACAACGTCGTATTTTAAGAGACGCTTTTAATCCACTCGACCACAATCCCTGGACAATTTATGGCTTCTCTTGGAGAATATTCAAAAGCCTTTGGAATTGGGCTCTGTTCGTATTCACTTTTCACCTTTTGTTAAACATTTGTTTAAAGTTTTATATTTTGTTCTTCTTTAGACTGAAAATACTTACATTTTTATATTAAATGCGTGTTAACAAACCGTTTCACACGACATCCGAGCAAAATAATTGTTCGTAGAGAAATCAATAAAATTTCCTATTCGTTCGGGCTTAGTGATACCAATTTTCCCGAACTTCGAAATTCTTACGAAAATTTTCGTTACGACGCGACGAAAGCAGTGATACCTTTTTTCGGGATTCGTAGTACGATTCTATTACGACGGAACCTGTGATAGGGCTGATTATGTGGCTTAGACGGTTACATATTTTATTGCATCTGCCAACCGATGCTTCGGTACATTTTTGGAAAAAGATTCATTTTGAGGAAATGGTGTTTTAAGATACCAAGCGAACGTTTTACAAGTATACAAAATATATATAAATCTCTAACCATGTAGTAGATACATTTCACATCCTTTTCTCTCACTGGAGACATCGTTAGTCATTCTAAACTCCGTTTCAGGCAATGTGGAAAACTAAAATAATATTTTTCTCTAAACCGAAACTTCTGGAAAAAATCATTCTCAGCTTCTGCTTCTTTCGGGTATTGAGAAAAAAGCAAGTTGAAATCAACCTGTAGGTAAAAATCGAAAGTTAATTATTCAACTTTGACTGAAGAAAAAAGATTCGGCACAAAACCTCCCTTTATTTATTTTTTTGATGAAAAATTCTGAATTTGTAGAAATTCTTCTGCGTTTGATTTAAATGAATTCGGATAATTTTTGTTCGTTTGAAATTGTATTCCAAAAACGTTTATTTATGTATAATCCAGCTCATTGACTATTCGCTTGTATATCTTTTCCTAATATTCACTTAGGGCAAACGAAGCATATTTACTTCTTTAAATACTTACAAAAAAACATTGTACCTATCAAGCTAGTTAAGTCTGTTAAGATAATTGTGTTAAGGTAAAGAATATCTTAAACTCTTTTAATAATTAATAGGGCCGATACAAAGTATCTTTAGACATGATTATTATAACAAAACAATACGTTTTTAATTACAAAGTGTGCTATACAAATTACTCATTAGATATCTAAGGTAAGGACATCAGCCGCGCCCCTTATTATCATTTCCACCATGTTTGTTCTTCAATTGACCGATTGGAGTGCATGAACGTGTCCATAATTATTATCCAAAACATGAAAAAGAAATGAAAAAGGCTAAAAACATTGTAAGCCCTTAATAATATTCTTCCATGTTTCATCTCAAACACGACGGAGCTGAAGCGATTAGGGTTGATGGCCCAACTTCACTCCAAATTCCTTGTCAAATTGTCAACAAATTACTCACAATGCAGTAAAACTGCTTTATGTTTGTGCATGTATGGAGCATTTTTTAACATCAGCTTCAGCCCAGGGGAAAAGAGTAATTGGCAAAAAACAAACCACTCCATTGCGCGTACTCAAAGTGACAGCCGCTCACTAATGACAGCTGAGTGCGCACGCATTAAAGGCAAAAGGAGAAGTTTACAGAAGAAGATAGATAATTAATTACAGCATTCAACTTCAACTTCCACCCCAGGAACCAGCTAATGGAATTGTGTAGCGTTCTCCTTCTCATTTTTTCCAGTTTCAAACAAGAAAATTAAGAAAAAGACACAAAATACAAAAAAACATTCATCTATCTCCCTCAGAAACTATTGGCTGCCATTGTTAAATAAAGCCACGCCTTTTTCCCAACAATACAAAAAGAAACTAAGCCAACCAAAGTGACATCCCTCTCTGATTCAAATTGCAAACTCGTTTTGTTTCGCTCCCTGGTGTCTGAGTGAAACTCCGACAGTAGTTGCCGAATGAAATTCTCTGCGGTTCGATGGAAAAATACCGGCAAAACAAAAATGTGCTAAGTATTTGCATTTACCGTCGTGAAAAACTCGATTAACTCTGTGCACATACTAAATATTTAAAAATCAGAAAAAAGTGCTTGGAGTGATTTTTTTGACAGTGTTAATTATTGAGTGGTTTGACAGACTGACAGACAGGTCACTGGTGAAAATCAATGTTATTATCAAGTAATAAAAGAATCGAGGAATTTTGAAAATAATAATTAAAATATGTGTTCAAGCCAACGATCTGATAGTCCGGCGGGTTCGGAAATATCTGTTGGATCACCCAGTCCCCCACCGCATCGCGATGACTACTTCCAGCCCTTGAAACGCTTACGTCTAGATGGGAATGCTCCACCGTCTGCTGCCAAAGCTAGAACTGAACGATTAAAGAGTTTTTCGATCGCAGATATTTTGGGCAAAAATGACAGTCGCAACGAATCGGATGAAGTTCGCAGTTTGAATTTAATTGTTAGGCCATGGGACGCTGTTCGCGGCCCAATTCCTGTGCGACCGGCGTTTTTTCCACCCGGTTTGCTGGAGTACGAACAACGTTTAGCTGCTTTGGATTATCACAGGCAATTGCAGGCACAATTGCTGCGGCAAATGAGTGTTGAAATGGTGGTTCCAGCATCAGAAAGTGGCTCAGAGAGGTCCAGCTCGGCGGCCAGCGATTGTTACTCTCCCGAAACTGGTACTAGTAACCGCCTATCATCAGAGCCTGATGTGAGGAGAGATCATAGCGATACAGACCAGAGAAATGGCCAACGAATTTCAAGTAACCGTGAAAAAGACAAGCTAAATGGGACGCCACTAGATGCTCTGTTTCAACTGACAAATAAAAATTTCGATGATGTTAATGGTAAGTAATAGATACATATATTTCACAACCTAAGACTTGTGAAAACATTAAGTGCGATTTTTGAGAGGAAACTTATAATAATATGCTGCATGATATCCAGCAACCACAAAAATGCATATCTTTTCCAAAAGTGGAAGCAAAATTACGAAGATTTTGAAAGAAAACACATTAAAAATGGTCGTCAAAAATGTTGATTTTTTATGGACGGAATATGTTAAATGAGACCTAATGTAAAATATACATCTAACAGATACATATTATAATCGCGTGCAAAAGAAGCACTGACATTCTATTACAAATACAACATTTCTAGCATAACATGCCTTCCATAGTTTTTTTTAACATTTTATGTTTTTTTACTTTTTTTTACGACTGTGATTTGTGTTATTTTAAAACCATAATAAAATATCCATCAACACCACCACCTCACGTGACATGTCTAGGTCTCTACTAATACTTTTATTAGCCCGAAAGTGTCACCCGTTTTGCAACATTGAAATGTAATTTACTATGCCTCATAACCACTTTTTTAAATGCTTTTTTCTGGTAACATTCCTAGTAATAGCAATGTTTTGCATTCGGAAAATGTAAAAAAAAAAATAATAATAAAGGAAATGACATGATAAAAGTATTGTAAAGTAGAATGATTTTTCCAAATAGGATCAAAATTTGCTTTTTTACAACCATTTTAAAATTCTTTTAGTTAGATATAAGAAGCATACATTACCGTTTTAGTAAATGCTAAATAACAGCAAAAAAGCATTAACATTTATGTTAAGGTGCAATAATTAATTAATTAATAATTAATAATTTTAATTAGATATAGCGAGTGATAAGCTCACTCATCCCAAACTGGACGATAAGACAATACGAAGAAGGCAAGGCTAGATAACTTGTTGTTTATTTGTTGTAACAATTAAATTGTTTGTAAGAGAAACCTATAAAATATTTTGTCGACAGTTCTTTCCGCCATTTCGTTTTCATAATAAAGAAACATTTTAATAATAGTATTCATATTAATATTAATAATTAATATTAATAACCTAAGAAACAGGCAGCAGGATAGCTCCATGCTAGCCAAGGCCAAGTAACTTCCAATTTCTCACAAAGGTTCTAGTGTATTTGTTTCTAATCTGTGGGAATGGGGGAAAACCAATAATTTCTATTGACTGAATAATAACCACTTAGATGGGATGCACTTGTCAAAATAAGCAGTTTAAGGCTTTACTCTTAGGGACTTCGCCCTTGCTAGAGGAAGAGTCTTAGGAATACGTAAATATATATATTTTTTTTCACGGAACCGTCATCATTTAAAAGATTACAATTTCGTCTTATAATGCAAATCTCAATATTTTATGAATAAAGTTTACCTTAATGTTGTACAATAAAAATTTCAGGGCCCAGGGCGGCTTGTGAAACCCGATGTAGATTGTTTCACTCTTCTATAGAAGTTTCGCACCTCTTTTCTGCTATAACATCTCTGCATCTCCTCGACTTCGCGTTGTTGATGTTCTTTTTTCTTCCTCCTGAGCAAGCGTTTTTCATCCTTCCTTCGCTCAACGCAGAGATTTCTGGACGCTCTAGTATCTCTCTGGAGCCATGACTTGTATGCCTCCGTTTTAACTTTGTTTGCCTGAGCACATTCGGAGTCGAACCAGGGGTTTCTAAGGGGTGGCTGTGAGAAACCTCATACCCCTGACGCAGCACTTCTTATAGCTTGTTGACATAGCTGCCATTGGTTTTCCGGGTTCATATCATCAGTCGCAGGATTTCTCGCAATCTCAAGGGATACGCGGTCGGCATAGGCAGCGGCGGTCTCTATCGATTGAAGTCGTCCAACATTGAATTTCCTCGGCGTTGTTTGCGTTCGCCTAAGAGCTCCCATGGAGATCCGTACTCGAAACTTTGCACCGACTAAGTAGTCGGTGTTTGCTCCTCGGAAAGTACGGACATTCAGGATGCTGGAGGAGTGTCTTCAGTCAATCGCAACATGGTCGATTTGGTTGCAGGTTCGACCATCTGGGGATCGCCATGTGCCCTTGTGGATGTCGGGACGTGGGAATCGTGTGCTACTCAGCACCATGTTTTTTCCCGCTGCAAAGTCGATGAGCCTGAGTCCGTTATCGGAAGTGGTGTCATACCAAAGATGTCCTCCCTCCCAATTTTGGCATTAAAGTCTCCCAAAAGGATTTTAATGTCATGTTTGGGGCACTGCTCATAAGTTTTGGCGAGGAGCTCGTAGAAACTTTCTTTGGTAGCGTCGTCGTTCTCTTCTGTAGGGGCATGGGCGCTTATGAGGCTCAGGTGGTGGAATTTGGCCTTTATGCGGATCGTCACGAAAGCTCAAGACGTTTTGCCTAAGTCTTCCTCTGACAGCGAATCCGCACCCAAACAAACGCGATCTCCCATCAAGGTGGCATTTCCCATAATATAAACTACAGTCTTCTGTAGTTCTCAGGCCCGGTCCATCCCATCGCATCTCCTGGAGAGATATTATATCAGCATTGAGACTGGCGAGGGTTTCGGCCAGTTGTTCGGCTTTACGCGGCCTGTTAAGTGTTCGCACGTTCCAAGTGCGGGGGGGGGGGGGGTTCGTCAACATTATTGGTTTGGTCATCCGAGGCATATCTATTGATTTTCATCACAACATCATTTCCCTATGAATCGTAATTGAAATATTATTTGCGTTTATCTTTTTTTGGAAACATTGAAAACTATGTTTTTAGAGTTAGGACAGTTTTGACAATCATTTCTTTCCAACATGAATGTAATATTTCGAGTTGCGCCACTTTTGGTGATCTTTTTTTGAGTCGTGAAAGTTCTTATTTCGTATTTTTAAATCATATTGCCAAGAAAAATGCTTTAGTTTTACCAAAACAAGTTGGGAGATAAAATTATAAGAAATCATCATAAAGAAAGAGATAATTGTTTTAAGAAAAGAACTTGATTTTTATTTAGGTATACAAAGAATTTTTTTTTTAATTCATAGCGGTACAAATAAAAAGTAAATCTAAATAAATTAATTATAATAAAATTCAAAAATGTAACATTTTAATAACTGTTAAATGTTTGAAATTTATGATTAATGTTTTAATTAAATTATATTATATTTTAATTAATTATTATATATTATTTTTATAATAATAATAATTAATTAATTAATTATATATTAATAAATTATTCCAATTTGCAGGTTTTCGTTGCTTTTTATTTTCTTTTTTCTGTCATTTATTTTCTGCCGATTCGGCATCTAAGGAACTACCTACACAGTTGGAAGAAGTGCCTTCGAAGTCAGAAGAATTATGATGAATCAAGATCTGTGTCTGAATTGTCTAAATCACTTTCACTGTTTAAAGGAAAAATTCCTTGAATTCATTTTGCTGGTGTTCTATATTTTGGATCGAACTATCGCTCAACGAATTATTTGTAGATTTATACATTTCTGAGTTTTCGGTTGGCATTTGCATCATGTGGTTGTCTTAATTGCACAAAACATTACCTATATTTTTTTCATAGGGGTTTATGGTGAGATCCGACAGGTGCACAATATCTGGATCTGTTGGTAAATGAATACATTTTGTTTGCTCATTTTCTTTCGTTTGGTCTGGGATATATTGCATATGAATTAGCTTGTAAATGTTGGGTTGCCATTAGCACCTCATTGAATGCATTGTTAATCAGTTGGAATTACTAAAAAAATATTTTTATAAAATTCAATTATCAAAAGTCTCATAACTCAAAATACAGTCAAAAATTCGTCAAAAAAGGCATTATTTAGGAACTAATCTAGGGATTTTTTAATAATAACTCAAATTTGGGTTTTTTGAGTTGTGTCACTTTTGAACTAGATGTGTGATATGTCTTTTAAATAAAACGGGGGATGTGGAACCCTAAAGCTGGTTTAACAATTGACTTTGAATTTGAAAGATGTCAAGTCTTTCTTAAACTATGTTGCACAATTAACTGCGGAGTACACGTAATATAAATATTCCTTCCGGCTGACAATTTAAAGATGTTTAAAAAAAACCCAGCAATAAAACATTTTTAACAAAAACCCATTCAGTAAAGGTAGTGGATGAGGCGCTGAAGGAATATTTTACCCCATTTCTGCTCAGAATCCATAAATAATTCATTCTTTTTAGATAATCTAAATTAGACACAAATTAAAAAAAAAAATTTGTTGGCAACACTACTTTAGCTGGCGGCCATTTTGTCAGTTTTTAAGTGATTTATTTTTAGTTTGGTTTGGCATTTTAACATGAATAGACTGACGCCTGATTCGTTGAATGGGCCCAAAACAAGATAGCCGTTGATCCTAATTTTCATAAGCGAATTTTGTTTACAGATGAAAATTTCCGTATTTGGAATATCCTCAAGTGTATGTTGAGTCACCGTTACATCCACAAAAAAACTAACTGTTTGGTGTGCTTTATGGGTTGGTGGAATAATTGGTCGTACTTATTTAAAAACGTTGCTGAGCAGAACGTTACAGTGAATGGTGACCGCTATAGAGCCATATGATTACTGACTTTTTCGTTCATCAATTGAACAACCATGATGTGCAGGAGCTGTGGTTTCAACAAGACGGCGCAACATGTCACACAGCTCGTGCCACAATTGCTTATTAAAGGAAACTTTTGGTAAGCGCATAGTTTCACGTTAGGGACCCGTGAATTGGCCTCCAAGGTTGTGTGATTTAACGCCGCCTAACTATTTTCTGTAGGGATATGTCTCTAGTCTATGCCAATAAACCCCAAACGATTGACCACTTGGAGCACAACATTCGCGTCAACAACAACATTCGATGTACTTCCACAAATGTTGGAAAAAGTCATCGAAAATTGGACCTCCAAACTACACTGCGTCCGAGCCAGAAGTGGCGGTCAATATGCAAGAAGTCATATTTTAATTATAATATCAGAAAGTTATCTTTTGAATAAAGCAAATTTCATGTCAATTTAAAACACATCATCTTTGTTTTATTCCATTTCAAATTCTTATACCTTTAAAAAAAAAACCATTTACTTGGTTTTGCCCTCATTGACTGCTAAACCTATCTTCGCTGCTTCTGCCTCAATACTCACAAAAGAGCTACTGACATCACTCTGTGTTCTTCTGACTAATGCCAATACTATCGCCGTGGATGGATTTTTAAAAGATCTTACTTCTGGTGTTTTAAGCACATCCTGCTTATATTTTTTTCCAATAAAGTAATCGCCTGCAGCTTTCAAGAGTTCGGCTGCTAGGATACCGGCTTTGGCAGCTTTAATGGTCTGAAATTTATAGATATAGCTAGTTTTACCTTATCGAATGGTTCCTTCTGTTTGACTGGAATAAGTGCTATTATGGTCATATAGAAAATTAAAAAGACATGGAAACCCAAACCGACTGTACTGTACCGCACTTAGATTTTATTACGGGGTCGAAATAACAGACTTTCATGCAAGAAATGTAAGAATGCTGGAAGGAAAACCGGGTCATAAACGAAAATCCTATATCGGTCTAAGCAAACGGTTCAAAGACGGAAGCAGGTATAGGGTCTGGTATCATCTCAATTAACCCACTAATAAATAGATCTAAAAAGCTGCCAAACTTTTGAAGTGTTTTTCAGGCTAAAGTGCACACAGTAGACCAGAAAAACATCCCTCGGGGAATACTTCTTCGACGAACGTTTTAAAAAAAGCTATTTCAAAAATTAAAAATTTCAGGGTGGTTTAAGGAGGCACCCAACAACTAATACACCCCCGATTTACCCACCTCTCACCGCACCTTCTACTTTCGCAAAAGCTCCAAATCCTCGAGAATGCTGGCGAGATGTTGTACTCCAATTTCTATGGTGGCGCTTCTGGCCTGCAGTAAAAGACTTCTACCATTTATGGCGTTGAAAATTTTGAATCCATTAATACACATTTAAATTTGCACATGTATTTGATGCATCAATTGAGGTCCCTACGAGTTTCAGTGGTCAAATTCAGTCTTCCCAGATAAATTAAAGTATTAATAGTAATTGACAAGGCCCTTCGAAGAACTTCGGGCCCTCTAAAACTTCGGGCCCAGGGGTAATCCACCCGTTACACCCTCCTCTGCTTAGACCTGCCTAAATCTGTCTTTAGCGGTGAATCTAAATCCAAATAACTGCTGCTGTTTTGTCTGTACCTATTGCCAAAGTAAATTTGCAGTTTTTTCTTTGTTCTTATGGCTAAGACATGGTGGCGCAGGGACATAAGTCCCACCAAAAAATGTGTGGGACTTATTTCCCACTAAACATTTTTGAAAGTGCAATGCGCATGCTGCCCCCCTGCAACCCCCCTGCTTGGGCTCACTATAGTCACGCCTTGGTGGGACATAAGTCCCAAATTAGTCCCAAAACATTAAACTGGGACTTATGTCCCGGGGACTATGTCCCTGCGCAAGACATGGTTTGGTACAACACCAAAATGTTACAACTTCGTTTGAAATACTTTATTTTGCACGCTTGACTGATTCAAAAAAGCTGACTTTTTAGGACCGATTCTATTTAGAATAAAATATATTTGTTTTGAAAAAAACTTGCCATACAAATCATAAGCCATCGTGCCACTTTTCGACAGCTGGCAGAACATCTAGAAAAGCCCTCAATCAAATTTTTGTAACTCAAGGTATATTTATTTTAATTTCTTATACGAGTACTACATCAGGCTTTGTATACCAATCTCGAATGTTTGCAAGAAAGGCTTTCCAAGGTATTGACCCTAACCTACAACGTGATAAAACAAACTAACCAGTACGGCTTTTACCTATTCTAACAGTCTCTTTCAAGAACCGGAAACCATTGCATCCATACTTAAGCAAACAAATCAAAATCTAAACCGTTATCGTATCCTCATTACCTTCTTTACCCAGGGAAATCGTCTACGGAAAACAGTTGAAACATAGTCTTCTGGAGAGTAACAAGACAGAGAGACCCTCCCAATACAAGAGTGCATAAATAAATTATGCCATTTCCCATGATGGAATGGAATTCAATCCCAGTAGCTGATCGTGGGGCATTGCTTCATCATTATCATTATAGTGGAATATACATCGCCAACAACTGATTACTTGCCACAAATGATGAATTCTTTCGCGGAATTCCCAAACCCTCCGCTTTCAGTATAGTCGGTCGGCCACGGCTGGGCGGCAATATCGCACAGAGAAACAGAGAATTGAGGCTGGCTGGAGTCTGAATCGAATCGATAGCCAGACGAATGGACGTCAGTTGAATGAAATTGAAGCCACCTCTGATTATGGACCGATTTGTGCGTACGTGCCTCGCGCAAATTCAATTTATCCAGAGATGCATCAACAACGACAACGCGACGATAAGCCACAGCACTGGAGAAGCAGTAGCAGAATACCTATATCAGTAAGTTCCAGTAGCCACTTGTTTGAGGTAATTTGAGGTCTCAGTGGGCTTAACAAGCTGGCAAAGAAGAATGCACTGGACCAGCTCTCTTCCCTTGTTCAGCCTGGTCACTCTTGGAGCGGATTGATTAAACCACCTTCCAGGTGACCTTACTACTGTTCTTACGCTTGGCCGCATGAATATGATTATGTGCCATGACATCACGTGATTGCATCAATCCGTTGAGATTGAATCGCAATCGCATTGATGCGATGCGATGTGTGTGCAGCTAATCAGTAGCGAGATCCCCGACTTTGATTGATTTTTGCTTGGCGGTTTTTTTTTTGTGAGGCGCATGCGCACCATAGTCGTCTCTGTGGCTGGTGAATCGTGAGCGAAAGAGGTTTTATTGAAATGGGAACAGGAAATTACCGGAAGACCGCGTAGACGTGGAGCAGGAGCAGCCACATATGCGTACTGGGATCTCAAAAAAAGAAAGAAAAAAATCAAGACTCTCATATAATAGTTTGCTGCTCTTTTTGGCCGAGGATGATGCAGCAGTGATCCTGGATGTGTGTGCCAGTGGTAACAAGAATATCGTTTTTGTAATGACCACCAGCTTATTAGCCGCATGTGAAGGTTATGATGGTATGATTACACTTGGGAGAGGATTCAATTTGTGTTTGGCAGGTACAACGTACTATAAGGGAGGGCTCAGCGGAAGCAATGTCACGTAGAGCGGTCGAATTATAGCTTTTGAAATGATGGGCCTGTTTTGGGGCTGAGAGTATCTAGAGGTATTCGTATTGGCAATGAGGCGGCGGGATGTCTTCTAATTAAAGGATATTTCGAAGTTATAATTTTTTGGCGCCTGTTTTTTTTTATTTTTATTTTTGGTTGTGTATTATCATGCGATTCTTGTTATTTCTTAAAAGCTTAGGTTTTTAAATTGCTCTACTGAATGTGATGATGAACGCAATCGATCAACGCAGAAATTAACGAATGCGCATTTGACTTAAAAACACAACCTGCAGCTGTCTGGTCAAAAATTTAGTTATGTTCCCTGATGTATTTATTGGCTCCTGAGCTGGCACTAAAGCTTCTATTAAATGCAGAAATTTTAAGTGGTTTGATCTGGCTTCAATCTATTAAGCGTACTCGTTTATTCGGTTAAAAGATAGAGTAAAATTCAGATATTTGTTCGAATCCAAGAAAGAACTGTAAAATTAATCAAATAATTTATTTATTGGCAAGGCTTAGTGACATATACGATAAAGTCTAAACAATTACTGTGTGCGTCTTGTGTATCTGCAAGGATGAAAGGGACCAACAACACACCGCCGATTCCGAGACAAATTTTACTATTAGAGGATTTGTCAGTTCCTCACAAGAGGTAGTACACTGGAAAAAAGGTGGCTCTGAAGGGAAGTGCAACCCAGTCCGACACACTAAGCCGCGGAGCAGTACTGTAAAATTAATAGGCCAAACAATATGACGGATACATTGACATCTCCCGAGGACAGCCATAATGGAATTTTACTGTTTTATCGCTATTTAGTCAAACAGTTCTCACGTGAAATAGCCAGTTGTATTCCTCCTCTGAAAGTATTCCACAGTAATACTCAGAATGCAGTTTATCCTTACATTGAACTTTGCCACATGACCCACCGGTGGGTCATGAAAATTATTCTCATGAGGCCACATGTACCACCGGTGGGTCATACTCTATATGTTTTTGTTTCGACATTATTTCAATGGTTCAGGAGTAAAACATTATTTTGTCTTTTTGGGCACCCAGTTAAAAGTCAGTTTTTTTCACTGGAAGAAAAAAAAAGTCCGATGTCGTAACAATTTTGAATGATATTGGCACTTTAATAAAAAGAAAAAAATAGTAAATACAATTCATTAATAACTGAAGTTCTTTGACTTTCATCCAAAAAAATAACAAAATAAATACTTTAATTCTAAGAAACAATATAAAAGTTATAAAAATAAATAAAAATAAATAAAAATTAATGTTTTTTAAGCATTCCAAGCAAAGTGCTGGTTTTCCTTGACATGTATTGCAAAATGTTGAAACTTTTTTGGCTTTTTTCCTGCTTCATTGCATTTCATAATTTTTGACAACTCCTCGTAGCAGTTCAAACAACGTTTTCTGAGTCTGCGAATGCTTCGGTCTCTTGTTTCGAATTCTTCGAGGGCATGAGAAGAAGAATGTTGGGGTTCCACGCGGACGTTGGCGCTTCTTTGGTCACATAATGCTTCGCAGATCGATTTCCGAATTTCGACGATTTGTATATTATTTTTTGTTTTTTTCTTATAAATTACCAACGCATTGACAATAGACGTTGACAACAAATATTCGAATGCGATTTTATGGTACCACCTTATTGTTTTCCTCAACGGAGAGAAATAGCAAGCCATTTGGTCCGATATGTCTATGCCTTGTTTGGGGTGGGTATAGTCGACTATTACTTTTAGTTTTTTTATAGCTTCATTATTTCGGTTCCTTTTTCCGGTAGCTATCACCTCAAGGTCATGCTTTGTGCTCAGCATCAGGACCTCCCTCTTATCTCTCCATTTGGCTACTAATACAGATGTATTTTCCCGTCCGATAATATCTCCTTTCTTTAGCTTCGCCATTGTTATGTCCATCGGATTTCCTTTTCGATTTTTACGTAGGGTTCCAATCAAATGCGTCTTACGGGCAAGCAGAATTCTTGCTAAACTGACAGAAGTATAAAAGTTGTCCGTGGCTATAGTTCTGCCCTTGTCCAGATAGCACTCCGCTAAATCTACGACTATTTGGGTACTATGTGATGTTGATGCCGATGCTGCACCTCTTTAATTTTAATCGTTATTTTTCCCAGCATATACAGAACTTGTAAAGGTGTAACCAGTAGGGTCACATAATTTGTAAATACGGGGTCAAACCCGTATTTGTGCGACTTACCAGGATTATTTTGGCGGAACTGAAGCCTTCCGCGCCAGGGTGTTCGAGAATTGACAAAATTATTTTCCAATATATCCAGAAGGCCACTGATTTTACCCAGACGATTGTTACCAACCGTCGAATTGTTGGAAAAGTGGATAAATCGTAAAATGAGTTGTAAAATGGATCCTTGTTCCAATAATCTTTTATAGATGGATATATGACGATACCCATATAAATAACAAGGGCTAGGAACCTTTTTATTTCAGTGACGTCCGTATCAACCCATCTCTTCAGTCGGGAATTGCGCGTTTTTGTTCTGTTGGCCAAAGGATTTTGAGCATTTTGATTTTTATTATGAACTATCAGCTCATAAACTTCTTGCGTCACCATGAGACTAAAAAAATCACAGGGTTCCTTTGTAGCACTAAAATCGGCAAGTGAAGGAAGTTTCCTCAAAATAAAAAATATTCCAAATAGCTTCCATCAACAGGCGTCCAAATATCAGCTATAGACACCTCCTGTTCCTCCTGTTCCTCCTGTTCCTCTTCATCCGAATCAAGTTCCATTGCGTTGGAATCGCTGGATGGTTGATCAGAATCAGTTGGCATATACTCATCACCTGAGTCCGATCCGTCAAAATCAACTTCGTTTTCTTCATCTGAAGCTGCGTTAGCAGAAGACCAACCATAAGATCTTCTAGGATCCATTTACACCGCTTGTACCTACAAATCCCAAAGCAAATAAAAATAAGCACAAAATAAACAAGTATGACCACCGGTGGATCATGTGGCACTGTACACATCAATATATTGCCAAGTTGCCACATGACCCACCGGTGGTCATTGTCCAAAAACATTGAATAACGGCACAATTTCAATAAAAAAAACAATCAAAGACATAAAACATACACTAATATACACTTTACCACAGAAAAATACAGTTGGCACTTTAGTAATATTTTTTGACTTGCACGTGGGCATTAAACGTGTGCACCTATACAGAGATTCTTTCATTGATCGCACAACACGAATGTGGCCCGGAATGTGGTCTTCCTTCTCATTTTGATGCACCGGTATCTCCTCTTGTAACCATCCTTATTTCCCTAATGCTCGTAGGGTGTTGAAATATTTTAGGATAATAGAAACAAATCCTTTTCGCAAGCCCAAATGATAAAGAAAAATAAGTTTAGACCAGCCGTTTAAGATTTCAGTTGGCAACAAACCGTTCGTTTTACGACATCATAAGTAACAACTACTTTTTTGAAGGTAAATGTTTGTATGTTTAACTGTTTAGATAGATGTTTGTTCCGCAATCACGCCTCAAAGACTTAACGGATTTGAATGAAATTTGGTAGGAAACCGGATGAGGTGGGTGGTTGAAATATTGGCTACTTTTAATACAGGAAAAATGCAAGGTTCCTGTGGGAGAGGTTTAATTGTGAAATGATGTATGGCTTCAGATTTGTGTGTTACGCGTCCATGATTTAACCAAAAAATTTTGAATTTTGCTAAATCGAAGACCAAGCTACTTTACGGGCTATATTTATTCCGGGTAGAAGCTTTCTTATAAAATAAAAATCATTTAAATATGTCTGCTGGACAAATTAAGTAACAGGTGACGTCATGGCCGGATTAAACGTGTTGGGGCCCTGAGGCTATGCAGTCCCCGGGCCCTCTTTGAGCCGTTCGAAGATTTTTATTTTTATTTTTAAAATCAAAACACGCTTAAGTGTGTGAATGCAATACAACTTCTATTGAATGATCCGAAAGGTAGTTTCTAATCCAACTTAAAAGAGAGCAACGGTTCCAAAAGCATGCATTTTTGATAAGAGAGGCTGGTGTCAGACTCTATCAAATGCTTTAGAAACAGCAATTAGAAATGCAATAATTTAACTTTCTCCGAAAGGATATTTTGGATTTGTTCGGCTTTTCTATTGCTAAGAAAGTTGTACTGCTGGTCAATAAGAAGCTTCTGTGTTAGTTAGTGTTTCCATGATCTTGGAAGGAAGATATGTAGTGACAAGTGATCGGTAGTTTGCGGGGAGAAGAATTCACTTTTTTTTATATAAGACTTACAAAAGCAGTTTTTCATCTGCTCGGAACAACCAACAAATCCAATCGAAGGCGAGGAGGAATTCCTCATAATTCTTACAAATGACTGAACATTTTTCCTACCTTTTGGACATTGTACTATTTTTTTTTTTCAATTTGTTGGTGATGTATGAATCTACTTGATGCTTCACTCCTCAGGAACTTACCGAAAACATTTCTTTTCGGGCTCAATAAAATAGTCTTAATGAATAGAAAATGATCTGGCTGGCCAGCTTATGTGAAAAGAGTAATTTACGTTTCGGTTTGTGGTATAAATGTTTATTAAAAATTGATTTTATTAATTTTGAGTGGAGAATAACAAATAATTTTATAATGAAGTATGTATACTATCGATACAGGTTTATCTCGTTAAAAGCTTTCTTTTATTCTATTTAAATAAATAACTTTGTCTGATTAAAGAAACTGATCACCATGAAAACTTTGCGCAAGAATTACTTGGTTATTTTGTTGTATGCAAATAATGTATGAAAGCGACAACTAACTCGCAGTCACTCTATAAATATGCGAATAATTCACTCAGCCGATCCGTAAACATTAACGCTTAACAATTTGCAACTAGTCTATAGCGAGGGATTGTTATTACAGATGTGCTGCCGGCTGCCGCCAATTGTTTTTAATGATTATGTTCAGTAAGTATGAAGTAATTCATAAACTGACAGCATACTTCGAAAAAAGCAATAATTTCTATTTTCATTGAGGATACAAACATTTTAAATTTCTGTAAAGCTCGGTGCCCTACCCCTTGCCGATGTGGGGTCACTGGGCCTTATCTGCCTAAAGGTTAATCTAGCATTGGGTGGGGTAAAAGTATTTTTTTAAGAATGAAAAATATTGGTTCTACTATTGGATTATGTTTATTTTTGTCCATCAAGTAACAAAATGATATCGGTCAAGTGGCCGCGCTACCGGCTGTCAGAATTGATGACCTCACGGGCTGGTTTTATGGCATTTTTCATCAATTGTGTCACAACTTCCGGCGATAGCTTCTTGCATTCCTGTCGGATATTCTTTTTAAGGGATTCAAGAGTCTGGTTCGTTTACATACCCCACAAAAAAATGTCTGGAGTGTTCATATTGAGTGATATGGCCGGTCAGTGCAAATCACCAAAACGAGACATTAGATAGCGCGGAAATGCTTCTTTCAGAATATAGGTCGTATACCAATGCTCCATCTCATGGTTGAGATTCAGGATGTTTTAACGGAATAGCCAGCTTCTAATGCACTAACTGCACTTTGTAAGTGATTATCTTAAGATATTTCACCGAATTCGTCGAAGGGACCACCGGCTAGTTGGTCGTCTGTTCGATATTCTCAGCCCAATTCGACGTCTTCGGCAACAGCAGCAATATTATTATCCGAATTGGTGCTCCGGGGCCGGTCACGCTTGGAAACATCCGGTATTGTCTCAATATCTTCAAAGCCAACGCTAAAAGCCGAAGTGTTTATTCAATTGCTAACCGACGGTCGGTCGTAAATCTGCAGCCAAATGGCCAATACTAAAGATAAATTATTGCGCACAAAAATGGAAACTATTATTCCGCGTTCTTGAGAAGTTTGTTTTGCATTTTGTTAATCTCAAAAATGTCAAAACACCTATGACATTATCTGCCATTTGTAAAAGTTATAAGTGTCTTTGAAAAGTGTGATTATATTGCCCCAACTTGTACAATTGACACAAAAAATCAAAAAAGAAAAATATCTACCTTAGCAACCTGCTAGTACCGTTGGTGAAATTTAAGTATTCTAAAGCTTTTGCATAGCCATTATGCGGGCTTCCAGCAACAATATAAAGTTGTTTGGATATTAATTTTCATTTGAAAACTACCACAGTTTTCTCTGCAGTTTTTTTTTAAGTATCTACAGGCTCAGTAAAAAATGGAACCGTTTAAAATTTCAATAACAAATAATTTGTTAAGCCTTATGACGCCTGAATAATTTATTTGTTAACCTTGCAACTCATGGTTTCGCATTGTTCTGATAATATCTAAAGTTAGTCATATTGAAAAATTACAATTAAATCAGAAATGTTTAATAATTATCTACATACATGTATCGTTTATCTTTTAAGTGGCTAATAAAATTAAAACAACACCATCATTTTATCTTTATCTGATAGATAATTAAAACAATGTATTTTAAATGCATGTTTGACATACATAAAATAGCAATAAACTAGGAAAAAAAAACACTAAATTGTTCCCATTAAATTGTAGAGAACTCACATATCTCTGTGCCCCCTTCTCTTTTGGCAAACTCTTAATTATTTCAAAGCAACCGGTAATCCCCTATAACTATCTTTCTATCGATGATTAAACTGAAAAAAAAAACAAAAGTGGTATTAAAAGTATAATCATAATTTTGCGTAATTTATGAACCATAAATAAACAAATAAATTGCCAATCAGCTGTAAGGAGTATGTATCTGTATCTTTGTATCTGCAAACACATGTTATGTCGCTTTTGGGGTATCGTGTCTATTGACTTGATGGTTGAATGGCTAAACGGCTTGGCGATTAACTCTTAACGCGCACCTCTCTCACATCGAAGCTAATGGCATTTTTTATTTAATTTTTTTTTTTTTTTTTTTAATTCGCTTTTCGGTGTTTTGTGCTTTGAGTTTATTTTCAGTTTTGCAAAGACCGTTTATGATTTGTTTTTTATCCGCACACAACAAAAAAAAGATCATCAATATATGAAATTGGTCACGCTACATATCATGACAGCCGATTGGGCTTATCGTAGCATTGACAATGTTCCAACAATATGTGCTTAAGATAGATTCCCTGAGATTGCCAAACGAGGATGGTTTGAAAAGTTATATTGAAATAATAAAGAGTGCAAAATGTTTTCCCATTAATAAGTTCTTAGTATTTGTTGAAAACAATAAGTCAACACAATTAAAAAAATTTCATGATAAACATGCATTTCTTGTTGGCATTATAGATGGCAAGATGAAAGAATTTACTGTTCAATACAGGCCAGCTGTTTTGGCATTAAGTGAAACCCAGGTTGGAGTAAATACTGATTTATCAGAATTTGCTCTACATGGGTATAGCTTGGTGCCATTACTCTTCTCCCATCATGGTCTCGTGGTCTATGTTAGGAATGATATTGCTTGCCAGAGCCTTCCCCAATATGGGCAATGTTCCAACACGGACTTTAACTTCTTGTGGCTCAAATTCACTGTCCGCAAGCATGTCATTCATTATTGTTTTATTTACAGGAGTCCAAATCTCGACAGCAATTCCACTTGTAACGAGTTTGATGCGCTGTCTAATTCCATCTCGAAAATTGTTTCCCTTTGTCCTCGCACTGAAATCGTTATTACGGGCGATTTCAATGTACACAATTCCAATTGGCTCCGCTATTCTGGTCAGACAACACCCGAAGGAAGGTATGTCGAGCTCTTTGCCGGGTTACATCACCTTACCCAACTGATCGATGTGCCAACGCGTATACCGGATGTTGCTGGGCAAGCCGCCCATACTCTTGACTTTTTTCTTACTTCTCACCCTGATAAATATACCATTAGTATAACTTCTCCATTTGGCACTTCAGACCATTGTGTCATTTCAGCTAATTTCTCATCCCCCACCCATCCATTTAAAGAAAAACTTCCCACCAGGACCGTTTGGCAATACGAGAAAGCCAACTGGGACGGCCTGAATATCTTTTTCCGAAACTTTAACTGGTCACTATGCTTCCTCGATAGTGACATTGATGCCAGTGCTGAAATGATCACAAATGTGATTCTTCTAGGGATGCGTGCTTTTATTCCTAACAGAGTAAAAAGCATCAAACCTAAAGAAAAGTCTTGGTTTAATTCTGAGTGTAAAGAAGCTATCAGGCTCAAAGAAGTAAGTTTCCGATCTTACAAAGCCAACCCTACAGAGGAAAATCGGAAAAAGCACAAACAAGCAAGGAACTCATGCAACTCCGTTATTGAAAGAACCAAATTTTTGCATGACCAAAAATTACGGCAAAAAATTCTGCAGTGTCCCAAAGGCAGTAAAATGTTTTGGTCATTTGTAAAAAATATTAAAAACTCCTCAACATCTTCGGTTTCAACGCTCATCGACAATAACAAACCAATTGTTTACTCTTCAGAGAAGGCAAACTTGCTCGCCGACCATTTCGCTGCCAGCTCCACGCTGCCTCAAAGCAACGTTGCCCCTCCTGTACTTGAGAATGTAAATTTTTCCATGGGACACATTTTTTTCCGCACTCGTACAGTAGCAAGAGTTCTCAAAGATCTCGATATACACAAATCCGCTGGCCCGGATGGTATACCCCCGATTCTTCTGAAGAGGTGTTCTTCCACACTGGCAAAGCCACTGCGTAAGCTTTTCCATCGCTCCTACTCTTCTGGAATCTTTCCTAGAAGATGGAAAACAGCATTTGTCCAGCCTGTCCCTAAGAAAGGTGACCCATCCTCCCCCTCCTCCTACCGACCCATAGCACTGACATCCCTTCTTTCTAAGGTCATGGAAACACTGATTAACCGTCAGCTTAAGGAATATCTCGAACATCGAAAGCTTCTCCATTTTCGTCAGTATGGCTTCCGTAGCAACCGTTCCACTGGTGATCTGATGGCATATCTCTTGATATCTCCAAGGCATTTGACAGAGTTTGGCATGAAGCTCTTTTATCGAAAATGCGTGCTTTTGGGATCGATGATACACTTGTTCGTTGGATTAGAAGCTATCTTCTGGACCGTTCAATACAAGTTGTATTGAACGGATTCAAGCCTGATTCGCACAAAATAAATACTGGTGTGCCCCAGGGCTCTGTTCTGTCTCCGACTCTTTTCTTGATTTTTATAAACGATCTTCTGTCTGTTACTTCTAATCCACTTAACTGTTTTGCTGACAACTCTACCCTCAGCTTTTCATATTCGTTCGATAATTCACGTCCTTCGCCTTCGGACGTACAATTGCAACGGTGCCGTATGTCAAGCTCATTAAACTCCGATTTATACAGCATTGTCAAATGGGGTAATAGGAATCGTGTGGAGTTTAATGCTTCGAAAACTCAATGCTGTCTTCTGTCGTTAAAGCTAAACATACCCCCAATGCCATTGTCCATGAATGGCACTTACATCGAAGAAACCGAAAAGCTCTCAGTACTCGGTATGTGTGTCAACGAAGACCTCCGTTGGAACGACCATATATTTGAAATCGCTAAGAATGCTGCAAAGTGCTTAGGTTTTCTGTATCGGTGTAAGAAGTATTTTTCCCCATCTGATCTGGCTACAATTTATAAAGCGTTTATACGCCCTAAACTCGAGTATAACTTCCACCTGTGGGCAGGTGCTTCACAAACATCGCTTCACCTGCTTGATAGAATACAAAATCGAGCTTTAAGATTGATAGGAAATAGAACTGCCGCTGAAACAATTGCCCCTCTCGAACACCGACGCAATGTTTCATGTCTTTCCTTATTTTATCGTTTCTTTTAAAAAAAATTATATAAAATGCTGGAGGTAGCCAGCTGCATTCCTCCACTCGTCTCTAGGAATGCCCATCAGTTCACCCTTGAGCCCAATTTCGGACGTAGCGTGAAATAAAGAGATTCTTTTTTTAGTACAACACGACTTTGGAATGGTTTACCCGGCGAGATTTTCCCTTGCCATTTCAATTTGCAAACATTCAAAACCAATGTTAATCGACACCTCCTATCTCTCCCCTCCCTATCTTCCTAATGCCCGCGCAGTGTGTTACATTAAAAGGGAAACAAGTAGTCCCTTGTGCGCGCGTTAATTAAAAAAAAAAAAAAAAAAAAAAAAAGGCACTCTGATCCCGCGTTCGAGAGGAAAGTCTTACAATGAATTGTTGGCCACGTCTGCGAGGGAGTTCGATTCCGAAAAACAAATTTGAATTAAATTTTTTTTTTTTGTTAACACTTCAGATTCTTTGATTTAGTAAGTTTAGAGCAAGCTTTTTACGATAATCAGAGGCTCATCATAAGTGCATATGTGTTAGTTGTTAGTTAAATAAAATAAAAATAACACAAGAATTAAAAAACAAAAGTTAACTAAAGGGTCCGCCATTTAACGTTTTTTTTTAACTAGTGCTTATTTGATGAATGGTAAAACTTAGCTCATGTCTGATTTGACAAATAATTAGTTTTATCCTTCCGCTGATCGAATATGGTTGTGTATACGCTGGGAAATATTGCGATAAAACTGCCTGCGATCGACTTAGAGAAGATGCCGATTTTGCCAAAAAAATCATCTTTTCAGATGAAGCTCATTTTGATCTTGGCGGGTATGTAAACAAGCAAAATTGTCGCATTTGGGGCACAGAAAACCCGCACACATACATTGAAAGCCAATACACCCAAAACGAGTCACTTTTTGGTGCGGATTTTGGTCCAGAGGCATAATTGGGCCATTTTTCGAAAATGAGCAAGGAGTGGCCGTTACAGTCAATGGCGATCGTTATCGGGCCATGTTGAACGAATTTTTGTTCACAAAAATTGAAGAAGAGGATATTGGCAACATTTGGTTTCAACAGGACGGCGCTACGTGCTACACAGCCGAAGCTACACTCGATGTTGATGAAGCATTTTCAAAAAAAAAAAGTTATTTGGCGGACCCGTTACAATAATTTTTACATAAAAAAAAAGCATTTAAAAACATAAAACAGTCCTAAATAAAGATTTTAATCCCACTTTACTTAAATTCAACAAAAGTCAATTCCATTTGGACCAGCTGAACAATCTTCGTTTAACGAAGAAAAAATGTCAAGCACTGTACTCTGCAGTACAGTTTTGCGAAAAGGTATGTAGATTGTACAAAAAAATGTTCATCAACTTCAATTGGTTTTTTAAACAAAAGAATCACGAAAATTTGCTGCAAAGGCGTTAGAAATATCGACAGTTTTTTTTTTATAATTGAATGTTATTATATACGAAGATAGCCGAAAAGCCGTCTGACTTTTTCTTTAAATTAACAAGCTTCCAAAATCTCTTAGGGTCATTTTCAAAGTAATACCCATATTATTTACGTAGCTAGTCAGGGCCGGATCAACCTAAGGGCTGCTTGGGCTGCAGCCCAGGGCCCCGAGGTTACAAGGGGCCCCCAGACCCCGCTTAAAACAATAGGCGATAGTTTGAATTTAAAAAATGGTTGTCTGTAAAGTCGGTTTACGGACGATATTTTTACGTAATAATGTCATAAAAAAACATTGATGAAAAATTGCATACTTCTATTAATTGAGTTAAGGGGGTAAATACGTGTAAAAGGATGTTTTCATGCCGATTTTCATTAATTTTTTTAAGGTATAAAAAATGAATATTATTTATTGAAACTATTAGGTTATTTTATACATTTATTCATGAGTTTTTTTCATATTTTACAAAAAATAACTTAGAAAGTAGCGGAGATATCAGTTGATACACATCGTAGGTTGTCATCCGACTTAGCAGTTGGTGTACACGATGGAAGCCACAATTTTTATCCGAAATCAATGGCACCGAAAAATTTCTTTCTTTTATATGTGTGTCTTCTATATAAACCTCAATTTGAAAAAAAAAAAAATAAAAATTTGCATTCTTCAGAGGACTATTAATATAAGTCATAAACCATTTTTTCAAATATTGTTTACTATACAAAAAGTAGTTAAAATAAAAATATCGCTTTTGATTGAGGTTCATATTCGGCACAATTGTGTAAGGAAATTATATCAATCTGCAAAGTCGCGCCAAGAACTTCCATATAAGTAGATCAGTATTGATCATGACAAAAATTGATTCTATGATCTTTTTAATCAATAATTAATCGTTGATAACTCATAAATTGTTAGAGATACGAATAAGATAGTCATGAGCAATTTTATCGAAAATTGTATTTCCTATAAAAAAAACTCTCACGCAATTTTTGAATCAGATCAATAGTTTTCGATTTATATCAAAAATTACACATTTTTTTCGATCAATTGCCAATAACTCACAAACTATGAGAGATATGAAAAAAAGCTTAGGATCAATTTTATACAGAATTAAATTTTAAACAAAAAAGCCCCTACATTTTTTCCGCTAGACTAATAGTTTCCGAGTTATGTTAAAAATAGTTTTTTTTATTTTTTTTTAATAATTTCAAAATGGCCGACTATGCACATAAACCAATGGATCCCAATGGGGAAGCAGAACATTGACATATCCGAGGAGTGACCCGCATTTGTATACATTAAATTTCACTATTCTTTTTTTTTTTACTGTAGAGTAGTCGCGCAGTTATAGTTTTGCCATGCGAAAACTTATTTATTAAACACGCTCCACTTTCCGTTTGGAATAAATTAGCCTTCTGAGACGTTGACGTGTCGTTGGACTATAATCATCAACGTCAACGTCATACACTCCGTTTATATCCAAAGCTGATTATGTGCGTTTATTCTGCCTACCCCCTCATTATGACGGAATTCAAAAGATACCTACGCAATGAAATATAATATATTCTTTCAAGCAAATAGACAATGATAACATTTTTATCAACAAAAATAGAGAACGAAATAAAAATAATAATAATAAAAAAACAAAAAAAAAACATATCGTTCTGGTGCGATGACTGATGTCAATATAAACCGCGCTGCTGCTGTTGACGTTTGTTTATTTCTTTTTGTTTCTTTTAAAAATAAAAAAAAGCGCAACGTGCCAATGTGAACGCACCCTCATTTGGAAAGCACCGAGACAGCGACCGCGACCGCTGCCATCGCGCCGCATAATATTATATTATTATAGAAACAGTTTTTTTGACATGGCTATTAGTTGAGTACTTAGATAGGCCCCTAAGTAGTTTCAGCCCAGGGCCCCACAAATTCTAGATCCGCCCCTGTAACTAGTATTTAAAATACTTGATAGATTATTAAAATCGTCAATAGTTTGGGCATAATTAGTGTAATCCGTTAGAGAAAGAGTTTTAAGGTAAACATTCCGTGCTTTATTTCTTTTATTACGAAGAGTGAATAGTGTTTGTATTATTTGATTTTTTTAAAGTCAGATTGTTACTTAAGCAGTTGTTAAGAATGTCATAAAAATTTGTGACTGCTTCGTCAATACTCGAAGAATCTAATACATTATCTATTCCAGAACTAATTAAATCTTCAGACAATACCTGGAAATTTGCTTTTCTAAAGTCATAACTGTAAGAGCAATCCAAGGAGTTACTGTTTTCAGAAATTTGATCACTCAAATCGAGAAAAATGTCCAGTGGTGGATGGTAGTTATCTATATTAGTATTATTACCAGATCTAGATTGTAGAACGAGGTACTAATAGCGTTAGAGGAAAATATTAAATCGAGAGTTCGATTTTTTGAGTTTTTAATACAGTTTATTTGCTGTAAGTCAGTGGAAATAATTTTATCAAGAAAAGAAAGTTCCATTTGCGAAGAAGATAATGAAGGTTCGAAGTAGGATTCATCTTCAGAAGAAATCCAATCAATGTTAGGTAATTTAAAATCAACTAAAAGTAAAATATTTTTATCCGAGCCAGATAAATCAATAATAAAATCAATTGCCATGGAAAGTTCACCCTAAACGGAAGATAAACTTTTTGATGGAATGTATTCGTTGAAAATATACAAAGTTTTTTTAATGAATTCTAGTTTGCAGGGTTTTTTTCTAATCTTTGGCTAAGTTTACAAAAATATCGTCGTATTTGATAAGAATCATCATTTTTTATTTTATTTTTTTGAGGTTAAAAAAATTAGCTAAAATATAAAAAGCAAACAGCCACCACAGTTCTTTTTTTTTAATTTGACTAATTATGTGTTTGCACAATATAATTATCTTGAACTTTAAGTCTTGTGGTCTTGTTTTCACTTAAGTATTTAATTAATAATAACAAGGTACATAGTGTTTATTATATTTGATCTTGTTGCCCTAATTACTAAAGGTTAATACTGTTTAATTATATACTTATAAACTAAATTGACTTTATTTAGTTAATTTATTTAGATTTGAAAAGATTAAATAAATTATTGACCCATTAACCGTAAATGGGTAGGTACTTGACTGCTTGCTTGTCTTTTAAAAGAGAAAACCTTTTGACTTTATTATTAGTTAAAGTTTCGTGTTAATCAGTCATTACACTAAAGTTACTATTATCTCTACGCCACACGACAGACTCAGTCTACACAACACAGACAAGACAACTTGTGCATCCACGTTAAAGTCCATTATCCATTATATCTATCTATATTTTAGAGATACAAAATATTCGCCAATTATTTAGATATTTTTAGGAATTTATTTATTAAAGATTGCTCACTCATTAAGATAATAAAATCTTATAATTTGTGTTTGATGACAAACTTTACAAGACATTAATATTTTGAAAATTATATAAATACAAATTACAGAAAACAGAAATAAATTAATTTATATTATAAATGATTTTCAACAGTTGTGGAGAATGAAAATCAACACTGATAAATGCGGTCTTACGTGTTTTTGAAATGCAAGTGGAAAGGGACACTTCCCAGGGTCCGATCTAGGGGTGGCAAAATTGAGCGCGCGGTTGGCGAATTACATAATTATTCAGATATTCTAATCAAAAAGCATTATATGAAAAAATCCGAAAATTAAGATATGACACCAGGGACAGGTGAATCGAGGCAATAAAGCGTTAATATTTTAACTATGCGTCTGTAAGGCACAATGGCTTTTAGAATGCAACTGGATGATGCACAAAACTAGTAAGAAGAATTAGAAAGATAGATCTAGAATTAGGTCCATGGAAGGGGGGTTTATCTCTACCAGTTAAGGAGGGAAACGCAAATTTTCTAAAACAGCACTTGCTTTGGAAAAAAATATATTTATTAAAAAAAACTAGCAGACCCGGCCACGCGTTGCTGTGGCTCATTTAATTTGCAATAAAACAATATTGAGTTCATTAATCGAGATAAAAAACAATCCTATGCCTCAAGTTTGACCAAATTACACACAGAATAGTAAATTTCATGAAAATCCGTTCAATAGTTTTACAATCAATTGGGTACAAACATCGTGACATGAAATTTTTATATAGGTATAAATATAGCAAACCCACCGGGCGTTATTCGGGTTTAAAATACGTTTTCTGGATCTCAATAACGGCGCTATTAATCGCTACTACCAGGCTACCAGCTGGCCATGTTAATACACACAAAGAATTTTTTTAAAGATCGGTCAAGTCATTTTTATTTAATATTGTTGATATATACGAATTGTAAGGGTTCATGGAACACCTCTTTTCCAATATCTCCTGCCCAGGTTAAGCTGTCGGGTAAACATTTTGCTAAAGGCTTTTTTTTAATTTTTATTTGAATGAAAAAAGGTGACCCCAACGCCACCTAGGGGTAATGGTCTTAGTTATTCCTTACAACTTTAGCTATATGCCTGTGAAAGTCCAATCAAAATCTGTGTAAAAATAAGAATTTTCGAAAAAAAACGACCTCAGCGCCACCTGGTGGATAATTAAAATAGTCTAAGTTATTCCATAAAACACCAGCAATATAAGTGTGAGAGTCCCGTCAAAATTGGAGCAGGCGTTCTTGAGAACATCTTCTTTTTATGGATAAACAATTTTTGTTTTTTTTTTTTGAAAATTGGTAATGAATAAGTAAATCTTTGAAATCCATTTCAATGGGAACGAAAATCTTAACAAAAATCATCATTGGCTAAAAAAAACTTCGACTTCCGCAGGAGGGATTTTAATTTTTTTTGTTTCTAAACCATTTAAAAATGGTGCCCTTTCATTTAAATTTTTTTTTATAGAAATCCACCCAGTCGGAGCCTAGCGGTCACACACAAAATTGAAACTTATTTTTATGTATAGAGATTGCGCAGTAAAGCTGCTTTTTAGCAAGGAAAGCGATTATTATATAAATTTAAGCATAAACAAATTTTTTTTGCTACATAAATAAATAAACATATAGCAAGAGCAAACGAAGAGATTTGAAGAACAGGTTCAAAGGCTGGGTGTCCCAAACCATCGACCTCAAACTTCATGTAAATGTGCTTGGCATATATTGATGTGAAAGAAATCTCAAGAGGCCTACCCGTAGAACCCGTTGCATTCGTTACGTCGACGGATTTAACTGACAGCTCGATAAAATACACACGTTCTTATGAGAACCGACGCATACATGACGGACTCGACGGATGTGGTTTAAAAAAAAATGAGAATACGGGAGGAAAAACGAATATTCCATTTATCAACTAGTAGCAATTTTTTGAATCGATATATCTGTGTGCGTGATTTTGAATACTTTTATCGTAAAAATGCAAAAAATACAATTTTTCAAAAATTTAATCAAAAGAAACTGTAAATGAAAAAAATAACTATTTTGTTGCTATAATTTGATGAAAAAAATATCAACAAAAAAAAAATATAAACATATATTGGGCGCTGCATTGCTTGTACACATGTATAAACGTATGCTCACAAAAACAGCCATACATCGAAAAACAATACACATAAACACATAGCACATAGCTTTCACAAAAAAATATCTATATTGAAAATGGTCGAATGCCAACTAAGATCGTTAGCGTCATACGTTTCTGAAAATTTTTTTTTATATATTTATAAAGATAACGGCAATGCTTACAACAATAAACTATATGTTTTTTAAAGCAAAAAGTCTGCTCTAGCTCTGTGATATAATTTTTCTTAAATCTTGTAAAATCTGTACAAAACTTTTGGAAAAAAATTTATTTGAAACTAAAAATTCCAAAAAAAGTTATGAACTTAAAGATACAAGCAAACCAATTGGTTAACAAGAATGTCGTCAAGATAAATTACAATTTAAATTCTCCAACTGGATATCGTATACTCTGTTTTATGAAAGTGAAGCTCAAAAGGCATCTTTGGGATCTACTAAAACAAAGGTGTATCATTTGGGATTTTTAAGGACAAAACCGGTAATTAATGAATGATATCCACTCCCTAGCCTATTTTATTTTTTACTTGCGATTATATGTATCTATAATGATGCAAGTTATTCGTGGAAAAAAATTGAGATAACAATCAAATATGACATTACGATGATAGAGAAACATATTTGAGTTGCTGGCAAAATTTTGTCCGTCTGTCTGTTTGTCTGTACGGATGTATTTTGGACTGTAGCCTAAACAGTTAGGCCAATCGTCTTCAAATTTAGAACTTAAGGTTATTTCGACATTCTACAGGTAACGGTACCTGGCATATAACTGTTATGTAAAAGCTTATTTTTCTCGAAAATGGCTTACATTTTTATATTCTTTTTATGAAAAAACTCAGTGTATTTGGGTGAAACAAAAATTTAATATGGTGGGCTAAAAACGGTACGTACCTCCCATAGGACCGTTTTTTTTTCGGCTTTCTCGAAAACTGGATTTCCAGATTACTATCAAAATTGATATACAAGAAGATGTACGTAGTCTTATTAATTTGGCATTAATTTTTTTTCGAAAACTTTTTTTGTATTTAAAAAAAAATAAAATTTTTTTTTTGAAAAATCAATACTTTTAAAACGGGTAGGTGATTTTTTTTTTAAATTTTGTTTTTAATTGTATGATACATTTGTGCTTAAGTTCGTATTCTTGAATTATTTTTTAATAAAAAAAAAAAAGTTGTTAAGAAAAACCGTTTTATTTATAGACCGTTGCTACGATTTTGAAAAAAAATTACACTTTTTAACATTTCCTAAAGAAATAAAATGGCGTTTAAATTATTTCATAGTCAATTACATTTAGTCAATACATTTTGTTCATAGGTTACGAAGTTATCGCGCTTTAGAAGTATAAGAAATTCAAAATTTAAAAAAGAACCCACATTTGAGCAATTTTTGCTGTTTTAAAACTTTGGCACATAGTTGTAAATTTACTTCAAATCGGTATATATAGTCATTTTGCGTTTAATTTCACCAGAAAAGAGTTATGTAGGCCAAAAAGTGAAAAAGACTCCCATTTTCAGTCATTTTTACCTGATTGTGAAGGGGCGGAGGGGGCGTGGTTTTGAAAATTTGTTTTTGTATCTACCGGACATCCCAAACATCATATCAACTATTCAGAACTACCGAAGCTTTTGTGGGGTAAAACCTCTTAATTTTCTGGATTAAATGGTAATAGTGATCTAGTTTTTGCCACTTAAGATCAACGACGAACAAATAAGTTTTTATTTGTTTTTTTTTTGCATGTTTCAAGCGCCCCATCAAAAGGTCTCGAGGTGCGCTGCAAGTGGTCCATTTTTATTACACACAAGCTTTAATTTAACGATTCATTATTATTTGTATAACGAACTTATTGGCCACTTTTTACGGGCTCCCGGACTATAAAGTCAACCAAAGAGGATCGCAATATTATATAACATGCAAGAAATAACTAAAGATATTAACAAGTCTGATCCAAATTTTACTTAAATATTAATTGAAACAACTTTTTTAGTCCTATACAAATACTATTTGTCTTTTAATCCAAAATCTTTTTTAAAACATACATAATCAGTTTTCTAATCTGATGTTAAAACTATACTTTTCAATAAAATCTATCCGCCTCATACCTGATGTCAACAACTTACTCAAACCGAAGTTTTTCTTAATGATTTCAAAATTGATTTCATTGTTCGATGACAGATCAAGTCAAATAGCATTGCCTCCAGCGAAACATGTTGCGGGTGTGAAAAATAATTATACATGTCCCATTGTGGGTTATTAATCTTGTCAGTAGGTTTTCTTGTTGGTTCTGTTCGTTTGTTCAAAAAAAAAAAAAAAAAAAACATAAATAATAGGTACTGTATTACAAGATAATTTTCCGTAAAGTATTCCAGCTGGAAAAGTGCCTTTGGGTTGTCCCACCCTGCTTTATACCGAAGTTACTCACTCGTCGGCAACATGTTTCCAAACAAAAGAGCACACAATCCTGTCCACCACCCGAATGACATTTCATGGATAAATTTATTGCTTGTGAATTTTCCGTATGAGTGACTTTATTTTCAATTTGTTTAGGGTTCACCCCCTCACCAACATTTTCAGCCAAAACACGAATGTCATCACACCTATTACAAAGGAAGGGAATGGTGAGGAGTTGCGACTTGCGACATGACGACGTAAGGAAAGGAATGGATCCGGATCGCATAGGAAACAATTTATCCAATGGAATGGTAACTTTAAGTCCATGAAGAAGAAAAGGAAGAACAGAAATGAAATAAGGGGATGATGCCATTAATTTTCGGGCATATAAGAGTCCTTATGTCTTTCAGTCTCTGGCTTAGTCATAAAATCAAATAAAAATAAAAGATTTGATTTGAGAGCTGACGGAAATAATTGATAGCTTTTGGATTTGTAATTTATCCGGGAATATACAATCATATAAAACAATATTACCCAGTCAGAGGAAAATGGCAAAAGATGCACACAAAAAGAAGTTCGCCCACAAAACTAATTGCAGCTTTCTGAAAGAAAAAGTCTAGATTACATGTTTCAACTCGACGCGACGTTAGGTAAGTTAACCATGAAAAAAAAATCCATAACTTCCGATATCCTTATTTATGAAAGCCATTAGGCACAACTATTTGATCCAAAAAAAACCTCTGTCCTGCAAAGCCAAGTATCAAAAAGTCCAGCTCCTAATGCCCCCATTTTATAACACAAACAGGGAACCGACAAAGTCAAACAACTCCGATCCATCAGACTTAGCCCTTTAGTTTCTAAAACGAGAACATTGACACTGTCCTTTCTCGTGTAAGTTAAACAACCGTCAACCACCGCTCCGTCATAGTTGACGAGGTATGCATTTGCGTGCTGACCCGCAGCTATGTTGCAACTGCAACACATACTTACACCCGATTCTACATATTTATGCGCGGCTGTGCTAAAGGAACTCTCTTGTATAATTAATTGCGAATTTTCCTGTCAATCGTGCAGGTAATTTCCTGATAAGTACCTGTGAGTGAGTGCAACATGCACCTCGACTGGATTTAGTTTCCCGAACCCCGGCGCTCCTTTGCCAATCAACTATCATCGGCGTCATCGTCGTCGTCACCATAATCAAACTTCGCTCCACCAACCTGCATTCTATCATCGGAGCCACAAGACCAACCAAGACCAAATGAATTCACTTAAAAGGATAAAGAGACGTGGAAGAGGAAGGAAGTGTATTGCACTGATGTGTGGCGGCCGCGATGTAATCGCAAACATTTCGGTGTTAAACAAAACGCCAACGGCTAAGGAACCTACTCGCATATATAGGGGCTCGCTTCTCCTCCTCTGAATTCCTGTTTCAGGTTAAGAGGCTCAGGCTCATCGTCTTCGCGCCCAAGGTACTCTTATGCGGTGATTGTGGAACCCACTGGTCAGTAATCTGCCTAGGCTCGTCCGATCATCGTTGTTTGTGGAACTTGTCAACGCTAGTTTGCGTAGGAAGACCTTTAAACAACCTGGCCACAATTTCTCAACGAGTTCCGTTGCATTCACCGTGTTTGCATGCAATTAACCGCAGGAAAGTGAATTTTGTATCGACATTAAAACAACAACATGTATCTAATCGCTTTAGCTGTTGCGATACATGTGGTTCGTTTGTCTGTCTCGTCATAAAAAAAAATCGAAACTTTCATGGATCGCCGAGCTGTCATGTAGGTTTGTTTGAATGGAGTTTATTCGATTACATCCACCTGCTCCGAAACGAATGCTTGGATTCGTTGCATATTTTCTGAAGTGTCGAGTGCAGTGCGATGAAGAACGACATTCCCCTGGTTTTTGGCTGTGTGGCTCGTCAAACTAACGATTTGAACGCTTTAATTTGGTTCATTCATCAACAGCCGGTAAAATGTGTGATGAATTAGTTCCACTTTATGATAATTTCTATGACGGAATGTGTTTTTTTCTTCTTTAATTTGAATTCGAGTGAATCTTGACATAAAGAAGAGTGTTTTGTTTGAAGTTAATTTAGTGGATAAGTTATGTGGAGAGAGTTTTCGTATAGCAATATAGAAGAGCAGTAGGACATGTTTTCTAATAAGTTTTGGAGTAGATTGCAGGTGTATTGAATTAAAATGGATTGTATAAACATTAACCATAACCAAAAGCAGGTGTGGGTTTTTAGAATTAGTGAAAGCAGAGAAGAAAAGGATGTAACTTCTTCAAAAGACGAGTCTGGGCATTTTTCTTCGAGCTTAATAGGATGCATACATAATACAACATCTCCTGGTCAAAATAGGGAGCTATTATTCTCACACAAAAATACACCATTTCACATGGCCCACTTGCCGTTTGGCCAGAAACCTCATGAAGGAAGTAACGTTGAAATGTTTGCTTAGTTAAACCAATTAACTCAGCTCGTTGAAGCGACAAACCAAATCTTTTAATATTTTTTTAAGGAATAATTTATTTTTGCCCAGAAAAGGTCAAACGTAGTTCCATGTGGTTTAGTCTTTAGTATACATATTTTTTGTGTCGGACTGATGTTTCAAAGAGTCGGGGTTCAATTTGCCGTCAGAGAGACCTCTTTTGGTTTCGGTCATTTGTAGAAAACGAACGGAGATCTTCGTCGTCACTTCGCTGGCCGAGAACTATAAGGTTGCATGTTAAAAAAAAAATTCCGAGATAATCGCCTTCAAAGTTTTTAGAGGGCTGGTTTTTGCATTACAAAGTTAGATATCAGTAAAATACTGATGCAATATAACAAAGAAGCATCAAAAAGTGACGAAACAATTAAAAAATTGTTGATTTAATAACTTTATACGATTTTATAAGCATTTTAAAAAACGGCATAGAACCTTGTTGGGAAAAAGTTGTTTAAAAATTCCGAAAAAGGTTTTATGTATGACAAAGGACGCAAAAACCCAAAAAAAATAAAACCCAAAAACACAGTTAAAATAAAAACAAAATGTATAACATAAATAAATATATTTCAATGGTAATTAAATCTTTTAGAAGTAACAATAAACAACTTTGCAAAAAAAAAAAATATGGAAATACAAAAATAATATTAATAACTATTCTGCATTTGTTCTGATTAAATTTTTGAAATAATCAAAATCGACTTTTGGCATGAACGGAATCATTGCTTTAAACGATTTTATTTTAGCCTCAGATATTTTATTAGTTTTTTTTTTCAATTTCAATATTCGGATATTCAAAGAGTGATGTATTTTTGGCTGTTTTTCTTAAAGGCTTATCATACTTCAGGTTTATAAAATCGTAGTCTTCTTTGTATAAATTAGTTTTGAACCCGACCGTAAAAATGTTTTTAGAAAACTCGATCTCACATACCTTTGTGAAAGGTATGTTTTTGAAGTTAAATATTTTTGAGCCACTTTGATAATTCTTATAATCCTGTGCTTTCATTTGAAGAACAATTAAATTTCGCCTCTTGTATAATATTTTCAACAATATCCGAAGTAGAGAAATTGGCGAATAATACTTGAAATTTTTCAAATTTCTTTCGATGACGCTATGAACAGCATCAATTTCCTGAATACATGAATGCCCGGGTGTACTAAAGCGAAGCGTTATCTTAGATATTTGAGGATGAGTTTTTATAAAATTTATTGGAGCAAATGATAAAATTGAGTTGTCTGTTATGACCTTTTCTAAAATTTTGATAAGAGCACTGGCCAGATCGTTACCACTTCGTCCCATAAGATTTTCGCTCCACAGGGCACAGTAAACCTATGAAACCAAAATAAAGCTAAGATGAGCCGTAAGGTTATAAGTATTAAGCTTGGAATGGTAAAAAAAAGAAGACACTTCGGCCTTTGGACATGAAAGCACATATGAGATTTTAGGTTTTTATTTTCGCGGACGATATTCATATTAGATAAAGTTTTTATTTTCGGAACTTACCGCGTTATAAGAAATATTTTCTTATTTATTTCTACCCGACGTTTCGAAGAAGTTTCATACTTCGTGGTCACGGGATGAGACTGACGTTTGATTGCTGTTGTTTAAGTTATTGGTTTTTAGCTCTCGCTCTCAAGTAGTACCGGTGCGTAGATGTTGATGCACTTGGATTGCTTGTGGGTGGTGGTGGTGTACTCGTTCTAGGTTGTTGTTGCGTTGAGTCGATGTATTTTTGGACACATGCAAAGCTCACGACATCGGCTATAGGTTTTTTGATTTGCTTTACTATGGTTTTGCTTATGAGAGGATCCCACGTTGGCGATAATTTAAAGCTAGAATCTCTATTGAAATTTGTATGTTTCTTAATTTCAATTGCTTCTCTGACGATTCTTGGTACATAAAATCTTTCATTTGCGATTGATCTAGCTTGATCAAAACGTATAAAGTGATCTTCGTTGTAGGCCAGATGTTCACATATTGCCGATTTTGTGACAGCGTTGTTTTGGATAGCTTTGATATGTTCGTTTAAACGTGTTTTAATACCTCTTTTCGTTTCACCAATATAAAAAGATCCACAGCTACAGGGAACAGAGTATACACCAGGATTTTGTAGTGGAATTTTGTCCTTAGGCGATCTTAAAAATTGACGAACCTTAGTTGGCGGTTTAAAGCACATTTTGCAAATCAAAACAGATCACTGGAATAGACGATCTCCTATCTAATTCTCGATTTTCTCTTGACTTTATTTTTTGAAGCTGATGTTCCTCATATTTTGCGTTGAGCTCTTCTGGAATAATGTTACTGGAATTACTTGAAGTGACCTTATACTGCTCGCAGAGATCACATCTGTCTTTTTTCGGTTTGAAAAAAGAGATGTTAAACTCGTTTTCAAATATATTCCGGTATAAGTAACTTTTATCATTTTTTTCTTCTTCATTATTGGCTTCTTCTATGAATAGCCTACACATTTTTGTTATGTTTAAATTTGGCTCTAATTATGTTTTTGTAGAATCACGCCTACAATAGTGTGATTCCACTGTAGGAAATCGAGAAATATGCCTCTTTAATCGGTTCTGGGATTTTTGTTTTAACATGTTTGCCTTGTTTCAAGATCCGAGGAACTCCACTTACATCATTTTTTTGCTTTTGAACATTGTAAATAGATTTTTGGCTTATATCCAATGTCAACAAAAAGAAATTTTTGCATACCCGCACTCGTTGTTCTCTTATGTTAAAATAATAGCTGAAAATAAACTGTTTATTTGAATTCATGGAAGTTTTTCCTGTTCGTCGTTTTTTAGGCAAATCGCGTTCGGTAAAAGTTGAAAGAAACATCGTTTTTCCTTGTGCATCGAGTAAGTAGAAGGACTCAAAAATTTCCCATCGGTCGTCTTCCTGAATCGTTGAACATTTAAAATGGCAAGTTGCACAGCCTTTACCTAAAGGTTTTACAGCTACTTCGAAATTTAAATGATTGGCTTGAGTTTCAATTTCCCCAACGACATTAAGCTCATCTGGTTGACTTGAGTGATTGCCATTCTCAATTTCATCGGTAATATAATAACTGGCGTCAGCTTCCGATTCATTATGCGGATCTCTGGAGTCATACTCAACTAAAATAATTAATTTTATAGGTGCAATGAAGTTGACAAAATTTATTTTACCTTACCTGCACAATTAAGGCTTTAATGGGACGGATTCCTGGAAAAAATAGTTGATAATACTTCGTCCAAAAATTCTTCATATTCATAACTCAATTGGTTCTCTTCTGCAGTAAACTCCGTCATTTTTTATTCTGAGAATATTATTTTATAGGTAAATAAAATTGCAATATAAACCAACAACTTACCTACCTCCAATTAAATTACTCACCCCGACACGAACAGCAACGAAAATATAAAACTGTTAGAACACGTTGTGCAGGATGACGATGGAGAACTCTCGCTACTCCGTCAAGGTTGGTAATGACCTCACAGAAGCTTTTGACGTCAAAAACCGATTCCGACAAGGTGATGCGCTATCGTGCGGTTTCTTCAACTTAATACTTGAAAAAATTATAAGAAACTCGCAAGTCAATTGTAGTGGGACAATTTTTTTCAAGTCTGTGCAATTGCTAGCATACGCTGACGACATAGACATCATTGGTAGTCAATAAGGCCAAAACAAAGTACCTGCTGTCCACAAAAAGGGACACACAACACCGGCGGATTGGACAAAACATCACAATAGACAGATACAACTTTTAGGTAGTTAGGGACTTTGTGTACCTCGGATCCGCTATAACATCTGACAACAACATCTCGTCAGAAATAAAGCGAAGAATTACTCTTGCCAATCGCTGTTTCTATGGGCTAGGAAGGCAATTGAGTAGCAAAGCCTTCTCTCGAAAGACAACGGAGACTATGTAAAAGACCTTAATAATCCCAGTCCTGCTCTATGGCGCCGAGGCATGGACTCTATCTAAAGCGGATGAAGATATCCTTAGTCGTTTCGAGCGTAAGATTCTTCGGAAGATTTTTGGCCCTATCTGCGTTAACGGGCTTTGGAGGAGAAGGTTCAACCAAGAACTATACGAGCTGTACAGCGACATTGACCTGGTCAAAAAAATACGCATATCACGTTTAAGATGGCTAGGTCATGTAGAGCGAATGGACAACAATGCTCCGGCTCGCAGGATCTTCGATTCCATCCCAGAGGGTAGACGCAGTCAAGGAAGACCTCGCCTTAGGTGGCGCGCTCAAGTGGAGGACGACCTCAACCAACTTGGAGTGCAAAACTGGAGGCAGCTAGCCAAAGACCGAGTTGGCTGGAGAGGCATGTTGGTTGAGGCCCAGGTTCGTCCCGAACTGTAGCGCCACCTAAGTAAGTAAGTGTCATCGAAAACATAGTACTTTTTGCTTCAATCAAAAAGTATTAAATTCAAAAAAGTTCTATGTGGATTAATTTTGAGCAAAATAGTTCTATGTAACTTAAACGCGTTTTTTTTTGTGTGTGACAAAAAGTAAGTTAAGGGTTCTTTATCGAACATAGAACTCTATAGTATTGAACAATAGTGCGAATTCAATGAAAGTTCTATATGTTTTTTGGCTGTAGTGTTGCCACTAATTTGTTTTAATATTTCTTTTTTGTTATATCTGAAAGCCGCTAAAATTACGAAAATGTTAGTATATAAAACTCATTTTTGGTATTTTGGTCGACACACAACCTTATAGTTCTCAGCCAGCGACTTGCCACTCACTTCTGCTGCCAACTTTCAAGAAAAATCCAGATTTCCCTAAACCACAATAATTCATAAATCATAATGTTTTTTTGAAAAAAAAAAAAAAATGTTATAAGCCATCTGATTTCTTTTGGTGTTTTCTATTTTATGATTTTTTAATTTCAAAATCGTTCGAAAACGTATTTTAGAATATCTTTGAATATGTAAATTTGAAGAAATCTATAGTTTACTCTAGGAACAAATTTAAAAAAAATCAATCGATTTATTTTCGAAAGATTCAAAAAAACAAAAAATGGTTTTTTTAAAAAAAAATATTAAAAATTAAAAAAAAATGGTTTTGAAAATTTGAATAGGCAATGTTATATAAAAACAATAAATTAAATTTTCAACCTTAAAACTTTTAATTAATTTTATTAAATAATATCTTAGTTAAACACAAATGCGTCTTTCTACTTCGACGGTTCGTTTTTTAATGCCCGCCCAGCCTAATGGACTTTGTGTTCTTTCTCATTCTCGGATCTCTTTACCGTAACCTTTGTATATACACTGCATATAGTACTATCATGAAGCATCATTTTTTAGTTCTGAATCAAGTCGCAATGAGGCGTGCTGAAATTGCCAATTGGTGTCAATATAGAATAAGTACAGACAACAAAAGTTTATTAAATACTGGTAAAATATCGGTAAAGGTTCTAGTCTCCACTATTTCGAGTTAGTTCTGAATCAACCAGGAAGATGGCCAGACGAAAAATTACCACCATGAGTGTACTATAGAAAATGTATATACAATGCCGTAACAGTTATTTATCGTAACAATTATTTGAATCTTAAGCACTACCTATTTTAAATATACTCAAAATACCTCAAATAGTTAAGGAGAAAGTCTGATTTAAAAAAACCGGTCCTAATGGGAGCTACCGTTATAAGACTTTTCCTGAAAAATCCATTCAAACCAAAGGGTAGATATAGCGTTGAAATTTCAGAAGTTCTATAAAAGGAAAGTTTTATAAAAATCGTAGAAGCCGTTTTCGAGAAAAATATGTTTTTCATTAAAAGTTATGTGGCAGGTACCTACCGTTAGTTTTGAAGCTAGAATGCCATTCGAAAAACAGCCGGGTATAGAGCTCTCTAAGAGACGTTTTGTTCACCATTGTTGAACTCGCCAACTTGGGAGTTGATCTCAACTCGAGATTTAACCGGCAAATCGTAAATTGGTTTTGTTCACTACAAGTTATGCATTCGTAAAAAAAAAAAAAAAATTCTAACAATCAAACATGCCATTACGATGATAGAGAAGTCAAAAAAAGTGGGTCCGGAAATTCCGTCCGTCTGTCTGTCTGTCTGTCTGTCTGTCTGTCTGTCTGTCTGTCCGTATCGATATCTACATCCCAAACGGTTGGGCCGATTTGATTCAAACTTGGTATATAGTATTTTTAGAGTGCTCTACCCGACAGTTTTTCGAATTGGCATTCTAGCTCCAAAACTAACGGTACCTGCCATATAACTTTTAATGAAAAACTTATTTTTCTCGAAAACGGCTCCTACGATTTTGATAAAATTTTCAGAATGATGTTTTCTGTGCAAAATCTATCTTTAAATTTTAATGGATTTTTCAGAAAAAGTTTTATAACGGTATCTCCCATATGACCGGTTTTTTAAAATCAGACTTTCTCGTTAATTAATTAACGGATTTTGATGAAATGATGATATTTTTCAAAATATCTAGAGCTTTATGATTTAAATAATATTGCTTATTAAAATTTTCAAAAACATTTTTTTTTAATTTTTAATAATTTTTTTAAAAAAATATTTTGTTTTTTGAATATTTTGAAAACGGTTTAATAGATTTTTTTTTTTATTTTTCTCCTAGTATAAGCTTTCGATTTCTTTGAATTGACATACTCAAAAAAAATTTAAAACATGTTTTCGAAAAGTTTTTCAAAAAAAAAAACATTTTTTTGAAAAAACTGGTCGAACGATTTTGAAATGAAAAATTCATAAAATAGAAAACAGCAAAAGACATAAGATGGCTTACAACATTTTTTCCAAAAAACGTCATGAATAGTGTTTTTTTGATTTCATAAAAATTTTGCCCCCAAATTTTATTTCATATTGCTCGGCTAAGCCTTAGCCATTAGTCAAATAAAAGAAGGTGACAACCTACATACATACCTACGTATTTTAAAGCATTTCATCATCATAAAAGCACACAGAATAAATAATGAGCCTATGATAAACACACAAAAACAACTAACAAATAAAAAGAATTATTCGATTACTACTGAATGCAAACATTTCAATCGAGAAAACAAAAGTTTACACCTTTCTATAAATAAACAAAACCACTGTGTTAACTTTTAATATTGTCGATATACCTACTCGCTTAACAGTAGTTGGAATGTGTATCTTAATTTTAGTACCTACCTTCCTTCCAACCTTTTTATAGGTACCTGATATCCCACGATGTCCATCAAACATAATTAAGCTATTTTAATTATTTGATTTCAAAAAGTAAATTATTGTTATTGGGACCTATATAGGTCCCTAAACCTAGCATTATTGCCCTACTGCTGATTCCCACGAATCTTTATGCCAGTTGTTCAATTTTTTCCATACCAAAACGAAAATTAAACTGAAAAAAGTCCTTTATATCTTTCTATTAGCAAATTATATTATAAGCACTAAACCACAAGTGGAAAGATAATACACTAAAAAACTGCAAAAGCTAACAATCCTATATATTTATGTGTTTATCCCTTTATCGTGACGCATGTTCGTTCGAGCTTCAAACCACATCGATTCTAAAGAAGTTGCACGTCAAAAAAACATTAAAATTAAATCTTTGTCAAAAAGACGCCTGTACCTAAAAAGGATTAGCACACGGGAGCAAGTACGTGCGACCCAGTCGTGCCTTTTATTTATTTTTTATTTAAAAAAAAATAATAATAAGAATTATATTTTAAATTAGATTTAAAAGTACATATTGAATTTTCAAAATAAAAACAAAAATTAATTATCAATAGAAAAAAATTATTATTAAAAATGTTGGTATGCAGAATTAATTTTGTTGCTATGATATTTTTTAAAATATACAATTTGACAGAAATTGAAAGAGAGAAAGTAGAAAATGTAAAAAAGCTTTATACTGAAGGTACCGTTACCGCTAGAAGAATTTTCCGGTAAATTTGTTTTTAAAAGGATGATAGTTAAGACCTACAAAAGACTACTCTCAACAATTGCAATCGTTTTCTGCAAAAACTAAAACTTTCCTTAACGGAAAGGTTTAGGTAAAGTTATTTCAAGCCCTAAATATAAAATTTGCAATTTACCCTTTAGAAAAGCCAACAGAATCACACATACCAAATTTGAAGGTAATCGCTTGTGCCGTTTAGGCAGCAGTTCTTTATACATACAGACAGACAGACACATGTTTTCTCACAAACCTTTAGGCTTTTCTTTTATTGTAATGTCATGTTTGATTTGTATCTCAATTTTTTTTATATTCACGAATTCTAAACTTGTCTTCTTATAGTAGGTACCTATAATATTGCAAGTAATATGCAAAATAACAGGTTACTGAATAACCATTAAGAATAACTGTTACTACAAAATAACCATAGCTGTTATAACAGTTATCCAAAAATAACCATTAAGGGCATCACTACAGCGACAGCACTAGCACCGTCAACAGCAAACAGCACGCTGACCAGCAAATTAAATTGAAACACATTGCTACCAGCACCAGCTGGTAGGACTTAGGTCTAACGACGCTGGTGACGTTGCTGGTGCTGGTCCAATCTAATTTGAGCCATTGAAATACATTGGTTCTAAATTAATGGCGGCCGCTATTGCTGGTGCTGTTGCTGTTGCTGGTTCAATCTGTTTCACACATAAGAAAAAACTAAACAAAACCCAAAGTTTCCCTCTCAATTTCTACTATTTCGGGAAGTTTAGAAATACAGAAGTTTATTAACTCTCGGGTTGAAAACCGAAAGCTGAAGCTACCAACTTCGAGTGAAAAAAAGTAAATTCATAAGTTTGAAATAAAAATCCTCAAGTTATGTTCAACTTTGACTGAACAAAACGGCCCTAAAAATACCATATCTACACCAAGTTTGAAGCAAATCGGCCCAACTGTTTAGGCTGTAGGAATCGATACGGACAGACAGACAGACAGAATTGTCCGACGCACATTTTTCGAATTCTCTAAATCATCGGAAGTTCAAGTTCTTTGGCAAAACAGCCAAACACAATTATTAAACATATGTATTTATGTAACAAACAAAAAAGTTGGATCAAAACACTCAGAATAAGACGGACGCAAACAATCCTCGGAAGCAAATGAATCTGGTAAAAGAAAAGCTATGAATGACCATAAAGTCAAGTCTTACAATACCAAAAGCCATCGACGCAACGCGACGCCCAAAATACAGAACAAAAAGGATAACACAAAATATCAACAAAGAACAGAACAGAACACAACAGAACAGCGCATAAAGAGTTGAAAAGAAAACACACTAAGAACATAACATGGCGGTGGTCCACCACTCTCCATACAAAACGGACAAAGATACCGCCGCCGCCTAAGGTGTCGGCCAAGCTAATTGGAAGACCCCATCAAAGCAGCCGCCAACAAATTAAGAACAGGGTAACAATTTTGTAATAACTCTATCATCATCGATATGGGAGGCCGAGGTCGAAGCAGGGGAGCGTTCGCGTTCAACAATACTAGCTATAGAGGCTTGTCCACTGCCAGTGCATGTATGACTTGGTGGAGAAGCAGGAGGGAGTTAGTTAGTTGGGCTTCAGTTTAATATGCTTGCACATTGGACGGAGTCGGAGACTATCGCACTATCTGAATGGGACATGTAGGATCGGTCTTTACATTGGTTTTATGTGCCTCTTGATCTTGGTCTTATCGTGGTTGTTCCTCTACGTGGCTGCGAATCAGGGTGTGATGAAAAAATGAATGATGAGATTAATGAAACAAAAAAGTGCCGGAAGTCGGCGGTAAGTTGGTAAAAAATTAATGTTTATCTTAGTGAGATTAAAATTGTTGGAATATAGCTGGCCATCTTTGCTCAATGACACGTCAATGGCGATTCACAATATTTTCCTCGCTATAGGTATATAGAATAGAACCCATTACATACTCTTCTATGTATGTATAAGCCGAATCAAACTTATGGATCTGTCATGTCTAGTCTACGTTTCTATTCGTGTGTTCTTTTTGTTCTTAAGATTATTGAAGGTTATATCGATGTTTTGAACATATCTTACCACGTTTATTCTTATTGGTCTTTAATTTAGTGCAATAGTATTATTTCTCTTCAATTATTTTTTTAACAAGAATACAAATATTTTAAATTTGAATTTTTTGTTCACAATCAATCCAAATAAATTGCACGACTGAATCGCACGTACTTGCTCATATGAGCGGTCACATCGTTCAATAAATTTAAAAAAATGCACGACTGGGTCGCACGAACTTGTTCTTATGTTAGATAATTGCTTAGTGGCTGCAAATGTATGTATATAAAGGGTTTTCTTTTAGACGTGTGGTTTTCAAGAAGAAATAAAACGCATATAACGGGTGATTTTTTAAGAGCTTGAAAACTTTTTTTTAAAAAAAAACGCATAAAATTTGCAAAACCTCATCGGTTCTTTATTTGAAACGTTAGATTGGTCCATGACATTTACTTTTTGATGATAATTTCATTTAAATGTTGACCGCGGCTGCGTCTTAGGTGGTCCATTCGAAAAGTCCAATTTTGGGCAACTTTTTCGAGCATTTCGGCCGGAATAGCCCGAATTTCTTCGGAAATGTTGTCTTCCAAAGCTGGAATAGTTGCTGGCTTATTTTTGTAGACTTTAGACTTGACGTAGCCCCACAAAAAATAATCTAAAGGCGTCAAATCGCATGATCTTGGTGGCCAACTTACCGGTCCATTTCTTGAGATGAATTGTTCTCCGAAATTTTCCCTCAAAATGGCCATAGAATCGCGAGCTGTGTGGCATGTAGTGCCATCTTGTTGAAACCACATGTCAACCAAGTTCAGTTCTTCCATTTTTGGCAACAAAAAGTTTGTTAGCATCGAACGATAGCGATCGCCATTCACCGTAACGTTGCGTCCAACAGCATCTTTGAAAAAATATGGTGCAATGATTCCACCAGCGTACAAACCACACCAAACAGTGCATTTTTCGGGATGCATGGGCAGTTCTTGAACGGCTTCTGGTTGCTCTTCACTCCAAATGCGGCAATTTTGCTAAATAAAGTAGCCATTCAACCAGAAATGAGCCTCATCGCTGAACAAAATTTGTCGATAAAAAAGCGGATTTTCTGCCAACTTTTCTAGGGCCCATTCACTGAAAATTCGACGTTGTGGCAGATCGTTCGGCTTCAGTTCTTGCACGAGCTGTATTTTATACGGTTTTACACCAAGATCTTTGCGTAAAATCTTCCATGTGGTCGAATAACATAAACCCAATTGCTGCGAACGGCGACGAATCGACATTTCACGGTCTTCAGCAACACTCTCTTCTGTACGCACTGTACGCATTCGTGTGGTTGGTTTAATGTCCAATAAAGTAAACTGAGTGCGAAACTTGGTCACAATCGCATTAATTGTTTGCTCACTGGGTCGATTATGTAGACCATAAATCGGACGTAAAGCGCGAAACACATTTCGAACCGAACACTGATTTTGGTAATAAAATTCAATGATTTGCAAGCGTTGCTCGTTAGTAAGTCTATTCATGATGAAATGTCAAAGCATACTGAGCATCTTTCTCTTTGACACCATGTCTGAAATCTCGCGTGATCTGTCAAATACTAATGCATGAAAATCCTAACCTCAAAAAAATCACCCGTTAGTTTAATGTTATGGCCAAGAATCTAGCTTTATTATAAAGAAAAGAGTTTGCATTATGTTCCAAAAATGATTTCGGGAAGTGGCCGCTGTGGCTGGCTCGAATAAATTCCAGCCGAGGCCCAATTTTCCCAATTTTGTGAAAATCAGGATCGGTGGCCATTTTGTTTTGGGCCCATTCACCGAACGTGTGACGCCATTAATGGGCTTCAATTCTTGAACGAGTTGGATTTTGTAAGCCTGCAAACCAAGATCCTTCCGCGCGCAATGGCGGATGGACTCATTTGGGTCTTCTTCGATACTCTGGTCCACCGAAACGAACCATTATTTTGGTAATAAATTTACACAATTTGCAAACTTTGTTCAGGAGTAAGTCTATTCATAATGAAATCGCAAACCAAACTAAGCATAAATCAAGAGACAGCTGTCAAAAAGACCAACTCCGAAAAAAAGTATTGCCAGATTGAAATCCACACGTCTATTAAAATAAAAAAAATATGTTTTTTTTAGAAAATTCTTTATTTTTTTTAGTTAGTTTCAGAGTTTTCTTAGAAAAACTAAGTATGCAATAAAATTTGAAAACTAAATGTCTATCGAAGAAAAAAAATTTTGAAAATCGTTCGACCAGTTTTTTTAAAGTGTTTTTTTTTTGAAAAAACTTTTCGAAAAAAATTTTAAATTTTTTTTCTAGTATGTCATTATAAGGTAATCTTCATTTTTCGTTTGGATTTTTTTTTTTTTAAACTTCAATCCACCCATTTTCAAAATATTTCGAAAACCAAATTTAAAAAAAAAAATTAAAAAATCGAAAAAAAAAGTTTTTGAAATGCGATATTAATTGAATTATAAATGACTTCCTGTGTGCAAAATTTTATTGAAATCGGGATAATAGTTTACGATAAAACCGCATTTGAAAAAACCGGTTATATGAGAGGTACCGTTATAAAACAAATTTCGAAAATTTTTTTCTAACTGAAATATGTATTCTGAAAGTTTTATCAAAATCGGATCGGATCGGATCGGAAATCGGACAGATTGGGGTGATGTTCTATTGAGTAACTTAGGCTATTTAAATTACAAACTAGGTTGCGTCGTTTTTTTTAAGAAAATTCTTATTTATGCCCCCAATTCGACGGGACTTTTACAGGCAGTTCAGTTAGGTGATGTTTTAAGGAGTAACAAAAGCTATTTTAATCAACCACTGGTGCCGCTTTGGTCGTTTCACAAGCAGATAGCTTATTTTGTAAGAAGTAACTAAAGCCTTGCCGCGCTGGGGTCGTTTTTTCGAAAAATGTATAGAATACCCGAGCAACGCCGGGTGAGTAAGCTAGTAAGCTTTCGATTATCAGGATATCTTGCAAATTGTCTACGAAAAATTATATAATTAATATCTCGGGAACGAATTCACACATATTCAAATTAAATTTTAGGTAAGTCAAAATGTAGAAAATTTAACGTTCTACAAAAAATACATAATTTACAGTAGGACGTGAGAAAAAGAAGTTATTGATGAAAAACCTAAGAATGGTTGAAATTTTTTGAGCCCCCCAGCCCCCGCTTCTTCCCCTTTTTTGCACAGGGTCCTCGAGGTCGAAAACTTGAAAAAAATGTTAACTAACCATCCCTGAACAACATCCCAAAGTTTCATTATCTTTCGAGTTTTAAGTGTAAAAAAAATAGTACATAAAATTGTTTTCAGCGGGAAACTTTAAATGCCATTTCATTTATTTAAAAATTTAAAAGAATTTACATGACAATTAACTTTTTCAAAAGTAAAAAAAAAAGTAAAAGATGCAAACTCAATCACATCATTAACATTCATTTAAAAACAAAATTTAAAAAAAAATATTATGTTTTGAATATTTAAAAAAATATAAAAATATAAAAAAAACGTGGTTCGAAAATAAGTCTTAAATCAGTTTTAAGCAAATAAAGCTTTGCAAAATTTCTTATCCACGAAAGAAGTAATAATCTCGTTAAAATCCAAACTGCGAAAAATATAATAAATTGAAGGTTTTAATACAAAGTCAGCAGTACTATTGCGTTGCGTTTTCTTCTGAAGATGTTTGACAGAGCCAACATTTTGTCGTATACCAAATAGGGTTGGCTATTAGTGGGCAACTGCATTTGATTATGATAAAAAAATCACTGCCATAGCGTGATTTACCTTTTTAAAATTTTAGAATAGGTATAAGCTAACATGATTTGCTCAATCGTCGTTGTCATCGTCGTTGCCATCGTCATAAGCGCTTCCGCCATAGCCCCTCGGTGAAACCCACAACCCTTAACGGTTTTTAGTAAAAATGGAGTATGCCATCACACGTCTTTTATAATACAAAATTTATGAAAAAAGTATTTCGAAAATTGTAGGACGGATTTTGATAAAATCCTGTTTTTTATTTTTAGTTTTTTTTTTTCTTAAATTTTGGTATGCAGTTTTTTTATAGCTTATTATTATACATGTGATTATAAAATTTTAAATAATTTTGTTTGATTAATTTTAAAAATAACATTTTTTCAAAAAAAAATCATTTTAATCATTGTATATAGACTGCTATAGTACTATCATGACGACCGGTGGACGGTGGCGTTCCAAGCGGCTCTAGGGAAAAAGATTATTCGGTAAATTTAAGAGGCGAACAAAGAGTTCATATACAATGGCGGTTCATTTACAAAGAGAATTCTCAGAGAAACTCGCTGAATTGTACTTTATTCATAAGTAATTTATGATTAATTTCCAGTTTACGGTTAAGAAAAAATTTGTTGATATGCAGTTCATATACAATGTTGACATGAATATATCTGATGTAGGACATTGTATATATAAATTGCCTTTCGTACATTATTATATACAATGTTCTGCCCTATATTCTTTGGGCAGATGAACGATGTTTGTTTTTGTTTTTTTGTTTTGCGTAGGTTGCGGTTGCTGTGCTGTGCATTGTATACATTGCATATACATTACTACACGGAAGTAGGTTTGGTTAGTTCTATGTATGCATGTTCAAATGATATTTTCCAGCTGATCATCATTGTATCGATTGTATGCATTGTATATAAACTGCCTTGCTTATAAGAAATACACTGCTAATAAGCATTGTATATGAATTGCTATAGTACTAACCTGGTGACATGTGGACAGTTGTTCAGTTTATATGCAATGCTAATAGCTAATAAGAAAATACAGTAGCAGATGATAAAGTAAGTATGTGTATGTATGAATAATCCAATAATTTGGTATAGGTAAAGCACTTTGTATCTGATTTCGGACACGAAGGTTGTAAAAATTGTGTTTTGTGAGTTTTGGCGGTTTTTTGGTAATTATTTTTAATAATCACTTTTTCATTAAATTCGAATAAATAATTTTTTTTTTAAGTATGTCATTATAAGGAAATCTGCAGTTTTCATCTGGGAAACTTATTTGAAAAAAATTTAATCAACCCGTTTTCAAAATATTTCGAAAACCAATTTTTTTTTAGAAAATTGAAAAAAAAAGTTTTCGAAAATTTTGAAATGCAATGTTAGTTAAATTATAAATGACTTCCTGTTTGCAAAATTTTATTGAAATCAGGATATTGGTTAACGATAAAACCGCATTTGAAAAAATCAGTTCTATGATAGGTACCGTTATAGAACAAATTTCGAAAAAGTCATTCTTACTGAAAGATGTATTGTTGTAAAAAAATAGCATCCTGAAAGTTTTATCAAAATCGTTGGCACCATTTTCGAGAAAATCAAACTTTTTGTTAAACGGCAAATAAAGTTCATTTTTGACCTAGAGCAAAAATGAGAAACACCCCCCGAGATACTTCTTAATAAATACTAAACACCAAGTTTGAACCAAATCGGCCCATCCGTTTAGGCTGTAGAGCAGTCTATATACAATGTATACAAATCTACAATCAATTTCCAAAAAAAAAATTGTAATGTATCTCTATGCATAGTTTTCACTAAATTTGTGTACCTATCTGCATTCAAAGCCAAATTCAAACCAAAATCCATTCAATAAATACAGCAAGAATTAAGTTTGTGTTAAATTTTCAAGAATGTATGAGTACATTTTTTGAAAACGACAACGTTCAATTTATATGTAGCAGATAAACCCAAATTGAATATCTTAAAAAAAACCATTTCAAAAGGCTGGTCAATGACATATGTACTTGTACATGTATTGTAAAATATGTAAGCAACGAAAATGTTGGATTGTGTATGAATCCTAACAAAAGTCTATATACAAATCACTTCAAAAGTCTGATCAATGACGTCAATGATATACAAAACAATGTATATACAAATGTATTGCTTATACAAAAAATGTAAGCAACATCATCAACATCAAGTTAATTCATCTCACCTTCTTAAGCATCTTTTTTTTAATTGCTTATAAGTCAACGAAATTGTATGATTCAAAGAGATTTCCTCTTAAAATTCATCAAGAATGTAGGTAAACCACACATTTTTCCAACAACATGCATGTTCATCAGGCAACCAAAAGCAATCAAAAGAGTCAAATAAAATACTCAATTATTTCATTCTCCGTCGCTTACAGTCACATTGCACATGCGCAGTAATGTAAGCACAGAGCATAATACTTAAAAACATGCTCTTATTTCTCTCTTTCTCAAATAACATATGCCTACACTAGCACTCCAAGCGGCTCTAGGGAAAAAGATTTTTTCTCGTCTCATGATAGTACTATAGGCAGTTTATATACAATGATTTTAATTAGAAAAAAAAGTTATGCAAAATTTTGATATGCGGAATTCATTTGGCTACCTAGATCTTCTCAACTTTAAAATTTGACAGTAATTCAAAGAACCGAAACGAACCATTATTTTGGTAATAAATTTGCACAATTTGCAAACTTTGTTCAGGAGTAAGTCTATTCATTATGAAATCGCAAACCAAACTGAGCATAAATCAAGAGACATCTGTCAAAAATACCAACTCCGAAAAAAGTATTGCCAGATTGAAAACCACACGTTTTTAGTTTCAGAGTATTCTTGGAAAAACTAAGTATGCAATAAAATTTGAAAACTAAATGTCTATGGAAGAAAAAAAGATTTGAAAATCGTTCGAGTTTTTTTAAAAAGTCGTTTTTTTAAACTTTTCTAAAAAAATATTTTAAATTTTTTTGTAGTATGTCAATATAAGGCAATCTGTAGTTTTCTTCTGGGAAAATTATTTAAAAATATCAATCCACCCATTTTCAAAATATTTCGAAAACCAAATTTTTTTTTTTAAATTTGAAAAAAAAGTTTTTGAAAATTTTGAAATGCGATATTAACTGAATTATAAATGACTTCCTGTGTACAGAATTTTATTAAAATCGGGATAATAGTTTACGATAAAACCGCATTTGAAAAAACCGGTTATATGAGAGGTACCGTTATAGAACAAATTTCGAAAAATGTATTCTAATTCAAAGATGTATTATTATAAAAAAATTAGCACCCCGAAAGTTTTATCAAAATCGTTAGAGCCGTTTTCGAGAAAATCTTACTTTTTGTTCAAAATTGTACGGCAGGTACCGTTATTTTTCGACCTGGAGCAAACATGAAAAACACCCCCCGAGATACTACCTAACAAATACTAAATATCAAGTTTGAAGCAAATCGGCCTATCCGTTTAGGCTGTAGAGGCGCGAACAGACAGATAGACGGGCGGAATTTCCGGACCCACTTTTTCAACTTCTCTATTATCGTAATGTCATGTTTGATTATTAGATTTTTTTTTTTGCATGCATTTGCATTTTAGTCGAAAGTAAAAAGAAGCAATGCATAAATGTGTCCAATGTGTCCAAAACAAATAGCACAGGAGCGCATGTATCTTGAGCTGGCGGCAGGGCAGCCGAGTGGGGGTGTAACGAGTGGGTTACCCCCGGGCATGTAATTTTTCGAGGGCATAAAGTTCTTCGATAGGACAAGAAACTGCTATAAATACTTACATTTTTCTTTTAATAGGGGACCCGTACCTACATGGTTTCGAAGGGGCCCGAATATTCTCTCGGCAGCCCTGGCCGATATGTGCATTGGCTACTGATAAGAGTTAGACCACTGAGAAACTGCGACATCCAAACATCTAAAAGGTAGCAACTATTTCAAAAAAGTTGCACCCACAGAATTAAAGGGCTGTGAAGATTTGCTTATCAAAATTCATTAGATTTTCTTTAGGCCAACTTGTGGATGTTTTTCACAGCTGGTGGACAGTTTTGTCACGGACCTCTAAATATAAGCAATTTCTTTGGATATACCGACTTTCCAAAAGTTGCAGCTTAGATAAAATAAGTCCCAGACAGTTGAAGAAGTTAGTGCTGCGATTGGTCAACACGAGGTGCTCGTAAAATTCTAGGATAAATGGAAAGCATGAAGTCTAGATGGCTCAGTATGGAGTGTTCTCATTTCTTAGCTCATCAGCGGTGATTTAATGCCCAATCAGTGGGTGGAAAAATAAATAAAAGAAGAAAAGTAAATTAGTAAGAATTGAAAAATATCAGGATTTCTCGAGAGTTGATGTTGGTTTATTTTGAAAAAAAAAATCATTCCAGCGACAACCAAGAAATTCGATGTGGTTTTCACTCAGGCAACGCGGAGTTCCGGAAATCAACTCCGACAGGAAAATCAAGGGAATAAACGGCAAGTTCAAATAAAATGCGAGACATCTATCCAAGACGTAGCCGAAGAATTGCCAATTTAAATAAATATACAGCAGGAGTTAGTCTTGAGACCTGGACGCAACTATAAGATGTGATCCCAGGAATGCTAACAAATAAGATTAAGGTATAGGTGCACGACACAAATAATTCTTTATTATTAATAAATTAACGAGTTTTCGAATACAGGAAGACATTTCTATTTCTTTTCTAATAGAACTTTCGGTTTTGCTTCAAAAGGAAAAATTTACTAGCAGCGTAGCCGAAGTGGTACAATCGTGCTTTTTTACAAGATAACTTCCTCGTGCACGGTGGCACGAGAATTACTGACTCTGCCTTTCTGAACTGAATCCAAAAGCATGCAAAGTATTTTTTTACACTTTAGTTTGAATACTTTGCATCTAATTTGAGTGCCCCGTGGCTTAGTGGTTAGTGTGTCCAACTGCTTAGCGAAGGCCCTGCCATAGTTTTTCTTGGGGTACTGCCTCTTGCGAGGAACTGACAAATCCTCCAAGAGTAAAATTTGTCTCGAAAAGTGCATCGCTCGGACTCGGTGGTAAATTTTAGGTTCCTTCCGGGACCGAAATAGTTATTTTATTTTGGTGGGGGCAGCACCACCATTTATTTGGCTTATTTCAAGCTACAAAACTAAAACTAGGTAAAGAGTAATTAAATCTGAGTGGGAAGGTTGGGGCAGTTGTTGAGGCCTAACTTTTGATTCGGTGTACTAATATTTAGGTCAAAATATTCAGCAATCGAATTTACACTTCGCAGCATACGTGTAAGAGGTTCATTGGAGCCATAGGAGGTACGGTGGGAGGGTATATAGAAAAGTCTAGGATTTCTGAGATTGCGGGGGTTAGTGTAAAAGAAAATGGAATTTTATAATGAAGGGCAGTCAACGGAACCAGAAAAAAGTCGGTGAATGAAAAGAATATCGGCAACCAATCTCCGTTCATCTGGAGTTGTCAGATTAATAAGTTGGAGACGGGCATGATATGGAGGTAGAATAAATGGATATTGCCATTGAATCTCGAAATATGGTGGTATGGCCTTGAGAAGCATATTCAAGGAGAGGTCTAACGAGTGTTATAACGGGTCCGCCAAATAACTTCTTTTTTTTTTTGAAAATGCTTCATCAACATCGAGTGCAGCTTCGGCTGTGAGGCACGTAGTGCCATCCTGTTGAATCCAAATGTTGCCAATATCCTCCTCTTAAATTTTTGTGAACAAAAATTTGTTCAACATGGCCCGATAACGATCGCCATTGACTGTAACGGCCACTCCTTGCTCATTTTCGAAAAATGGCCCAATTATGCCTCTGGACCAAAATCCGCACCAAACAGTGACTCGTTTTGGGTGAATCGGCTTTTCAATGTATGCTTGCGGGTTTTCTGTGCCCTAAATGCGACAATTTTCCTTGTTTACATACCCGCCAAGATCAAAATGAGCTTCATCTGAAAAGATGATTTTTTTGGCAAAATCGGCATCTTCTCTAAGTCGATCGCACGCAGTAATGTCGCAATATTTCCTAGCGTAAACACAACCATACTCGTTTAGCGGAAGGATAAAACTAATTATCTGTCAAATCAGACATGAGCTAAGTGTTAAAACTCACGAAATAAGCACTAGTTAAAAAAAAAACGTTATATGGCGGACCCTTATATAGGGAACGAGTGTTGCAGAATTCTTTAGACCATCGTTTTACGAAACCTAGAGTTGAATTAGCCTTCTGTATTATTTCATCGATGTGTGATCGGTAACTAAGCTCACGATCACATAAAACACCGAGATCTTGGATCGAATCAACGATGGGAATGGATTGATTGGAGAGAAAATATTGACGGGGAGTTAAAACTATATGTTTACGTGAAAAAGTTATCGATTGGCATTTTTGCACGTTCAGTTCCAGGCAATCAAGATCTAATTGAATAAGGTTTGAATCATTTACTGAAGATATGGTTTTGAAAAAACTTAGTATCGTCAGCATATAATGAGATATTGGAATGCTTTATTATCAATTCGATGGTAAGGATGAAAAGGAGAGGGCCTAAGTGACTTCCTTGAGGGACACAATGGATTGGAAAGTGCATTCCTGAAACGCACACTATAGGAACGATTGCTGAGGTAAGAAAATATCCGTTTCAAAGAGATCTGTTCAAAGCCAAGAGTCTTAAGTTTGAAGAGTATAAGACTATGAGAAATTTTGTCAAAGGCTTTACTAAAGTCAGTGGAGATAACATCGACTTCCATCCCTGCTTCTTGTGCTGAGAGGGCAAAGGAAACAAATTCAATAAGGTTAGTGGTAGTGGATCTACATTTGAGGAAGCCATTTTGTCTAGGGGATATAAGCGACTTACAACGAAAACTTATTAGTTCGTATATGAGGCATTCAAATATTTTGGTGATGTAGGAAAGTTTGGCAATGGGGCGATAATTCTTAACGTTATTGTTTGCACCTTTTTTGTGATCGGTGTAACGATTGAAGTTTTCCATACATCTGGAAATACACCTTGGGATAAAGATAAATTAAAAATTTGAGTAAGGGGAACGGAGAGAGTTTGGGAACATTTTTTTTAGGAAGAATTTCCGGGATATTATATGGCCCAAGAGAAAATTCTTCACGTAGTAGATTTAATTTATTTTCAACAATATTCTTATCGATTGTGAGAGGGCCAAACTCACTCAAAATAAACTTCGTCTGGTTGAAAAGCATCATTGGTAAGGAATTGCTTGAAAGATGAGGCAAACAACTCTGAGATATGTAGAGGATTACTTGAGATTTCACTGTAAATAAAAAGAGAGGAAGAATATCCATCAGACTTTTTTTATACCTAGTTAACGAATTGGAAAAAAATGTCTTGGGATCGTTAATGAGGTTCGCTTGAGTTTCAACTAGATAACGCTGGTAAAAGCTACTATACAGTTCAGTAAATTGGAGATAAACTACGAGATAATTAGAATAATCGGTGGTGGATCGAGAACGGAGAAAACGTTCCCACAATTTATTTCTCCTATTTCTCAAAGAACGAAATCTCCGATTATACCAAGGGGGGATGTAAGTGAGGCTTTGCATTGTGAAGTTGGTACGAAGAGAGAAATGGAATTGTAGATTTCTCTATAGAATTTACTAATGGCTTCGTTTACGGGAAGATTTACGAAATTAAAAGATGTGTTACTGAGATATTCGTTAATTTCTCTGAACTTAGCTTTGTGAAAGTCGAAAGAACGAATTGAAATATAAGAGTTGTGGTTAGGACACTCCTGAAATAACGACAGAAAAATAGGTGGATAATAGTTGTCGATCGTTGAAAGAGAGTTGAGTATAAGTTATCCAGGCCTTTGCTCCTTTTTGCAACACAGTGTCATCTGCCAATGTGTTTACCGAAACAATTCCCCTGAAATCCACAATAAAACCAGTGATTTGCCACAGCATTGTTTTTGTAATTTTTTCATCCATACGTCCTGGTATCTCCGAAGTCGAAGGAAAACTGAATCACTAATTTCACAGAATTCCACTTCCACCCTTGTTATTATTCATATACGATCGGAGTTACCCTATCTAAATTTTACCTATACTTTTTGTATAGTTTTCTGCAGAAGAATTCAGAATTAAAGCTTTTTATGTGCTTTTAAAATCGAAAAACGATAAAGTGTTGTCGTGTTTATATAGCGTGTATAATAGTAGTATAATAGTAGCAATTATTCGTCAGATTCTGACTAAGGTTAAGTATATTTAATATATTGATGTTTACTTACATACTTTGTAAATGTTTTGTTATCTTATATTGTTTAAGTAATTAATTATATCTAATTTTATTATATTTGATCTATATATATATAGATTGTTCGTTTTTATATTGTTAAATGAATTATTTCTAAATAAATGATGTGATATTTTATTGTTGTTGTTGTTTTTATTAAAAAGAGGTTAGGCCTAGTGGGGATACTCTTAAATAAACTTAACCATTATCTTACTTAATAAAGGCGGGGAAAAAGATAAATTAAATTTATATGTTTTTCTAAAATTGTTATTGTCATGCAGATTTAATGTAGGTGGCAACGCTAGTATTTTTTTACTGAAGTTATTAAGCATATTTTTTCATTTATTTATTTTATTTATTTATTCGGAAAAATTAACAAACATTTACAAAGGTTGCAATAATGCACCTATAATAACGTAAATGTAAATGTGTAGTTATAAATTAAAGTGAAAATTTTAAATAATAAATTAAAATCAAATGAACAAAGTTTAATGAAAAATAATGAAAATAAAATAAATTAAATTTAAGAAAATAAATAACATATAAAGATTAAAAGATACATATGTTTAAAAGCCCTAACGCATATCGTTGCCAGCCAAGTAAGAAAAAAGAGAGACACTAAAGCGATCAGAAAAACAGAGTCTTTTTATGCCAAGAGGAAGAGAGTTCCATAAGCGAGTAGCATGAACAACAAATTGACGCTCAGACATAATGCATCTAGCACGCGGCGTTATTATTGTCAAAGTACGAGATGAATTTGAAAAAGTGAGTTTATTATATAAATATTCTGGTTTCATTACATCTGATCTTGTGTAGGTATTTTAACTCACAGTAATCTAAGAATTTATCAAAACGTAAACCCAGGATCTTGGTTTTGTACTCAGCAATATGATCCTGACGCTTCAAACCATACACATAACGAGTAACATTATTAAATGCGGCATTAAGTTTTATTCTAGATTCTGCGTTACAGTACATATAATCTTCAGAACCAAATGTTAAAATGGGAACAATAAGTGATTTAACCAACATTAGTCTAGTACTAACAGGAACTTAAGACTGTGACATAAATAGGTTACGAAGCCATCCATAAATTTTTCCTACAGTAATACGAACATGAAGATCCCATCGTAGATGATTATCAAACCAAATACCAAGGTTTTTAGCTTTATCAACAAATTCTATTTGTTCATTTCCAAGGTTAATAATCGGTAAATCATTACCATCAAAACCATTTTTAGATATAAGTAAACATTTAGATTTCTTAAGATTCAGACAGAGATCATTTTTTTTGGACCACTAAAGGTCGAAGTTGAACTTAGAAGCGGCATCCTCATACATATCCTTTTTGAAACTGAAATACATCTGAACATCGTCAGCGTACAAATGAACAGAGGAAAACGAAATACAATTGGGAAGGTCATTGATGAATATTGAGAATAAGAGAGGGCCCAGAATTGATCCTTGTGGGACACCGATATATGTATTATTGAAATTAGAGAGTGACCTGCTTTTACTGCTTGAATTCTATCAGAAAGGTAAGAGTTTATTAATAAGGCTGCCGACGAAGCCAGGTGCAATTGAGCCAGAAGTTTTGACACAAGCTTTGAATGGTTAACTGTATCAAAAGCTTTCGAAAAATCTAATAGGGCTAAAAATGAGAATTTATCTTCATCCATTGACATCCTCAAATCATCTGTTACTTTAAGCAAAGCAAAAGTCCAACGGTGCTGTTTTCGAAAACCAGATTGGTGTCTACAGAGTAAGGAATTAAACTGCAGGTAGGTTGATAATTGCAAATGAATAATTTTTTCAAAGACCTTAGAGAGAAACGGTAATATTGAAATGGGTCGGAATTCTGGGAGTGAATGCAAACTTCCTTTACCTTTAGGGATATGTATAATTTTGGCAGTTTTCCAAGCACTCGGGAAAGAGGATGTCATTAAAATGGTATTAAATACGTGGGTGAGAGGGTGAATAATACTAGGTAAGATCAGTTTAATGGATCTTACACTCAATACAGCCTTAACAACATCAGATTGCTCAACCCTATGAAACTCAAAACCAACCATAGAGGAGAAGGTATTTGTATTTTCATTAACCGATGACGACACCGAAGGAGGTAGCTGCACAAATTTGTTATTTAGGTCATTCAGGTTTATATTCCTAAAATCAAAGTCGACTTGGTTACCAATTTCAATATATTTAGGACGTTCGCATAATAAGGACGCTTAGCTTTACGTATTTTTGTATTTACAACATTTCTAATTATACGGAAATTATTATGAAATTCAGGCTCTTTTCCTTATATTTATCAATGACTTATTATCTGATACAGCTAATCCAATCAATTGTTTTGCTGACGACAATACTCTCAGCTTTTCATATTCGTTTCCAGATTCACATCCATGTTCTTCGGATGTTGAACTGCAACGGCAGCGTATGATAAGTACATTAAATTCTGACCTTGACAGCATTGTACAGTGGGGAATTAGAAATCGCGTAGAATTTAATGCTTCTAAAACTCAATGTTGTCTTTTGTCGTTAAAGCAAAACATACCTCCAATGCCACTATCCATGAGTGGCACTTGCATTGAAGAAACAGAACACCTCTCAGTTCTCTGTATGTGCATTACAGACCACCTTCTGTGGACCACATATTTGACATCGCAAAGAATGCTGCGAGGTGTTTAGGTTTCCTTCGAAGATGCAAGAAGTTCTTTACCCCGTCTGATCTGGCTACAGTATATAAAGCATATATTCGACCGAAACTCGAGTATAATTCCCACATTTGGGCAGGTGATCCTATAACCCACTTGAGTTTTCTAGATAGAATTCAAAAAAGAGCTTTAACAATGATAGGCGACCGAACAATAACAGAAACGTTTATATCTCTTGAGCACCGCCGTAATGTTTCGTGCCTTTCGTTATTTTATCGTTATTTTTACAAACAATGCTCTAGCGAAATAGCCAGCTGCATTCCTCCCCTGAAACGATTCAACCGTATAACTCGAACTGCTAGGAATGCCCATCAGTTTACCCTTGAGCCTTACTTCGGACGTACTGTTAAGTATAGAGATTCTTTCTTTAGTCGCACAACACGAATGTGGAATGCTTTGCCAGGCTCTGTTTTTCCCTCCCATTTTGATATGCAGAAGTTTAAAACTAATGTGCATCGGTATCTCCTCTTTTATCCCTCCTCATTTCCCTAATGCTCGTGCGGTGTTAAAACATTTTAAGGGTACACACAAACCCCTTTCGCGCGTGTAAATTATAAAAAAACCTAAACAGCTTACATCTTTTAAATGCTAAATCACGTCTGTTAATAGACCCAACTATATCTCGGGTGAACCAAGGTATTTCAGCGTTCTTATTAATTTTAGTTTTAATGGGAACATATTTATTGAATAGGTTAAGAATCACCCCGTTGAATAAGTCTATTTGCTCATTAGATGACGAATTATTGTACAAACTTTGCCAATCGACTCTTTCCAGATCATATTGCAATAGGTCAGTATTTATAGATTTAAAATCTCTGTATACAATAGTTGGCTGAGGAGATTTGGACAGTGAGATTTTAAAAGTAGCAAATAAAAGGTCATGTTTAGAAAATAAGGGAGCGGACACTTGGTCGAAGAGAACATCACTCTTAGAGTTGTAAAAAAATAAATCATGTCAGTGATATGAGTTGGTATTACGGAGTAAATAACATTTAGGTTGAGAGATTTCATATATTGTTCAAAAAAGATGCAAATCACCACAAATAATAACATCCGAATAACTTATTGAAATGCTTTCAAGCAACGAATAAAAGGGATGCATATAGTGGCATCGCCGCAAGAGCTTTTGTATGCGACAGACTTATGGAAAGTCTTACAGACAAACTGAGATGCAAACGCCCCATCTTCCCTCTACTGGCAATTTTTGTTGGACAGAGTATAGCCATATATTCTTTGGTTGGATGCTGAAAAAATCTAAAACAAAATACTCTGAGCCTTGTCTAAAATGTGTTAAGATCGTCTTTAATAATTATTCTCTCTGTTTTCCATAGTCTGTGGGCGCCATCTTCACAACATTTTCCTCAATGGCTTCAGTTTCTTTTGAACCCATTTAAATACACATTTCTTTAAAACTGGTACACCAAGCAACTGCAATTACTTTGCAATTAAACTGTCTCCCATTAAAATTAAACCCAAACCAAAGTAGTTATGCAAATTGCGGTTGTCTTATTTAAAAGCCATGCCATAGGAAGTCAGTTACTGCTGTGAGTAGTGATTTGATTTGAAAGCTTAATGTCACCACATTACAAACTTAACTACTTCGGGTGCAGCCCACCTACCAACATCCACAAAAGAAAAACTCAACAACAAACTGCGGACAAGTAATTGTGAAAACCAAAGTCGATTGGTAACATCGATAAGACTCTCACAATATATGTAATTGCCTTCACAATGGATAATTAACTGGCTTTGACTTTCGAGAGTTTCCACTTTTTTCAGCGATTCTTAACTTGGACTTAACCATGTTAAAAAAAAAAAAAAAAATTATACATACAAGTATCTGCAATATTTGCAAAGCTGGTAAGTAGTTCGTTGGGTATATGCATCCCTAATTACTATATAATTACCGATGACTTCCTTTGCTCTTTCCTATTGTAATGTTTCGAATGGATCGGTTGGTATTTAAGCAGATGGCGGCGCATACGTGATGTGTGAGCGCGGAAGTACGATCTTCATTTAGACGTATTCCTTTTTAAATGGCTCAAAAAATTATACATAATGTAAGTTATTAAGGGTAAACATTTTTCATAATTAAAAATTATTTAAGGCATATGGGAGAGTGTGTAGGTATACTGTATAGGAAAAGGCTTTTAATAACTTTCGGAAATGTCAGCATAATGGACCGTTAAGCCAACATTTTCTTCCTGACACCAGATAAAAGACTCAGTCTAAAATATTCGATATGGAAATGGTCCACTTTTACCCCACAATTAACCATTGGAAGCAAAAGAAATTTCTTAATAGAAAGTGATGTTTTCTTAAAGGAACTGACCAATCCTCTTATTGTATATCATGTCTAGAAAAAGTTCATATTGATAAGATATCAATTGTCGGCAGAAAATTTGAGGTAATTCAGAGTAAATTCGTAAATCTAACAAAGTAACACTGTCACTTTTATTCCAAACAAATTAGTTAGTTGTCTAACTCTGGATCCAAATTTTGACCACTAGTATTTGTGTGAGTGTATTCCAAGGTACCTAATAGATTTTCAGTAACTCAAGATTATCAAAATATTTGAAATGTCACATTCAGAAATAAAAATAAATCTGTGGTCGTAATCCATAACCGCTTAAGTCGAGTTAAGTCGAAAATGACTTTTTGTAATAGCCGTGTTCAGAATATTAAGATCTATAGAAACTCAAATTTGCAGATCTGTATCTTTTCTCAAACGACAGTTATCAGCAAGAAACCTAATAGCTCAAGTGATATTTTTAAAAATGTCATAAGCCAAAAAGACTTAACGCCTCATAACTTAAGTTAAGTTTTTTTAAGCATCAATAGTTTTATTTGCCGTAAAAACCTATCTCAAGATAAACTATTATTATCTGGCGTTTTGAAAAAAAAAATTTGCCATAAATTTATAAGTTGAGTTAGGATATCTTTTGTCTTCCAATATATAAAAACTGTATTTTTTTCCATTTCATAACTCAAGATAAGCTGTTATTCCCAAATGCATGATAGATATATTATTTTCGTAACTTGAGTTAGGCTTTTATGGATATGTAATTACATTTTTGATTTTGAATGCACTAGCACTTAAGTTAACTTAAGTTGTTATGGCATCCTTAATATTAGTAATTTAAAAATAATATATCGAGTTAGGCCGTTATTCCATATTTGAATCTGAAAAATCGCATATCTAAGTAGACATAGGTTTTTTTGCCTCGAACAAATATGTGTGGAGATGAGTCATAAGTTGTTTTAGGTTTCTTGTGTCCGGTCGCATCAGATAAATTTAAAAAATTGTTATTTGTTTAAGAAGTTATTGTGGTTTGTGAAAATAAAAAGTGAGTGAGAGTCCGTTTGTCTGTGCGTGTGTCTACACTCCATTCCACCCTAAACGAAAATGGCTGATTTATTTATCTCCTTTATAATTCCGATTTAAATTTATACCGTTTTCAAAAGTTTAACCAATACTTCATCTTTTGTAACGCCTCGAATTTCAGATGTTTATATAACATATTATTGTTATAACCTTTTGTTTTAGAAAGAATTAGTTTTGAAAATGTTACTTTTTTTTCTCAATATCCTGGTGTTGTTGACATAAGTAAGGAATTTGTTAAAAAGCTCAGATCGAAATCAGAAATATTTATTTTCAACACTTAGAAAAACCAAATGAAATGAAAGACAACAATTATTACGTCCTGAAGACATTGCTATGGATGAGATGCCTAACTTTGAGCCTAGTGTACAAAACGAAGCACATTCTTCATCGAACGGGATAAATTTTAATATAGATTTCCTCGGATGATACTTTGAATGATCCGAATTTCAATTTATCAGGAAGTTATTCAGGTTATTCCAGCTCTGTGAGTGATGAGGAATTAATTGCTATGGAAGTCCAAATTGAACAAATCTTAGCATCACCGAAGTTCAAAAATTAAAAAAAAAGTCGGGTTGCACAACAAAACAGTGGGAAGATGTATGAATCAGTCACTGGAAAGACCGTTAGGGCTAGATTTTTTAAAACATTTGACAACTGCAGAAGCAAATGTCATGAAAAAGTAGACACGGAAAACATTGAACTTTATTCAACCAATACTGGTCGCTAGGAAGCTACGATCAGAGGATTTTGTATATGAGTTCTATAATTACCATAGGGGCTAAGAAATGTGATACTTTGGTGAATGAAGTAAACAGGAAGCGGAAACTTGACCATTCGATGAGATATTCATTGACAGTCAATGGAAATACTGTGAATGTTTGTAAGAAAACATTTTCTTTACTGTTTTGACGAAACAGAGAGTTTCATTAAAAATGTAATACATTAAATATGGGCAGCTTGATTCTTACTGCAGAAGAAGTTGAAGGGGAGTTGGTTGAGTTGAATTCAGACAAAAAGCAAGGCATGGATGCATTTCCTCCTGTTATCTTTAAAAATTGTGCTCAGGCTTCTTACTATTTATTATATTTAACCGTTCTCTTGTGTTAGGAGTATTTCTCGATGATTGGAAATACTCTTTTTTAATTCCCATTCATAAGTCTGGTTCAAAAAATGATGTTTCCAATTATAGACCGATTTGTAAAATATCTACCATTCCTAAGCTTTTTGAAAAATTAATTTACAAAAAACTAATAGGGCTATCTAAAGAAATCATTTCACCGTTGCAACATGCACCGGAAGATCTACGAACACAAACCTGGCAATTTTTTCAAATTTTGTTCTGTGTGCACTGGAGAATGGTCTAATATGTGAAGTAATCTACACTGATATTGCGAAGGCGTTTGACAGGGTTGATCACAATATACTTCTTAGGAAACTTAAAAAATATGGTTTTCAATCAAATTTTTTGAAATGGATTAAGTCGTATCTTTGTGGACGCACACAATTTTTTCGCCTAGACAATAAATTGTCTGGTGCTATCGAGGTTACTTCGGGTGTTCCCCAAGGAAGCCATCTTGGACCTCTCCTACTCCTGTTATTTGTCAATGATATTCTGTTTAAATTTACAAAAGGATCTGTTCAATCTTTCTGTGTGGTGTGAAAAGAACAATTTACATTTGAACGTCTCTAAGTGTCAAAGCTTAACTTTTTGACGTCGCTTGTCTCCATTAAACTTTCAATATAATATAAATGATATACTTCTTGCTAAACTTTCTGAAAAAAAAAAGATTTAGGTGTCATATTTGATGCAAAGTCTAGTTTTAATAGCCATGTAGACTACATTGTAGCTAAATCCAGTTCTATGTTAGGTTTTATAACTCAAAAGAATTTAAAGATCCTTTTACAATTAAATGCTTGTACCTCTCTTATGTAAGATCAGCCCTGGAATATTGCTCTGTTATTTGGAACCATTTTTATTCCATTCATTCTAAAAGGATAGAAAATGTTCAAAAACGTCTTACCAGATACTTATTTCATGTACTACGATGGAATATCCCCCATCCTTCTTATGATACTCGTTGTTTGCTCTTTGGTTAACTAAGTCTGGAAATGCGTCGAAAATATTTTGATATCATGTTTATTAGAGATATTTTGAACTATAAAAATAATTTCCCTGTTTTACTAGATTTGATTGGCTTTAATTGCCCGGCACATACCTTGAGAACTTATAACACCTTTTATGTTCCCCGCCACAAGGTTAATTATGGTCTAAATGAACCGATCTCACGTTGCTTAAGGCAGGCCAACTCAGTATCTGCTAACAATAAATTTGATTTCTTCCAATTTATAAATAGAGATACTTTCAAAACTTATTTATTAGCTGAATTAAAATTCGGAAAATGATTATTGTAATTTATTATTTGTTATTAAGCTTTAGTTTGTAGGTATAGTAGTCTGTAAGGAGTTTCAAACTCAAATTGAGGAATAATTATTAAATAAATAAATAAATAAATAAATAAATAATACAGAAAAAAATATCCTCTCCTGCTATTCCCTTTCAAAATATGAGAGGGAAACATACTCCTGCCAACAAATACAGTAGAGAGGTTGAAGAAGAAATAAGGAGACATATTTTAAAATTTCCGGCTTATGAAAGCCATTATAGAGGGATACATGTAAAAAATACTTGGCAAATATTTTAAATCTTACATCCATGCATCCATCGCCTTTAAATTACAGAAACCGAAAATCCTTTGGACGTTCAGTTTAACTGTTCATGACTTAGAGTCCAATTCAGCAAAAGTTTTTATGTGGCATGAAGGAATAGCGCGCCGTAGTGGGAATGAAGTGTCATCTTGCCTTAACAAGCTTTTAAGGACGATTCCGGAAGAATCTAAGGAAATAATATTTTACAGTGATTCCTGCTCTGGACAGAACAAGAATTCCTTCGTAGCTGCAATATTTATTTTATTTCTATTGGACTCAGAAAATTTTGGTCAAATAGATCATAAGTTCCTCGAACCAGGACATACCCATGTGGAGTGCGACAGCGATCATGCTCTTATCGAGCAGAAAAAAAAAACAGATTTGAAAATAAAAACACTAAGAGACTGGTATCAGTTAATCGGTTCGGTTGCAAAAAAGATAGAAATAAAAGGGGAAGATTTTTATGATTTTGCAAAATTGTCCAAGTCCAAGTTTTCCTGGAAAAGAATGGGTGAAGATGGTAGTAAATTTTCTTGGAATGCTGTGCGCTGTTTACGCTACACAAGAAGTGTCAGTAAGGTGTCTTTTAAATATTCTTTAGATGACAAAAAACCATTCAAGATTTAAAAAATAGGGAAAAGAGGAGATGGTGCAGTAAATGTGAGCCAAACTTCAAGCGTCATGGAAATACCTTGCATTTCAAAGGAGAAAAAGAAAGACCTCATGGACCTAAAGCAATACATAAATCATTATTTCGATTCATTTTATGACAACGTCAAATGCAGCATTGACGAGCCAAACTTTCATCCCGATTTGATGGAATCTGATCTGGAGGAAGATTAGATTAACTAATTTTTTTTTATTAAGTTTTTTATGTTTTTATGTTTCGTTTTTTTTTCTATTAAGTATCTATAACTTCTAAAAAAAATTTGCTGGATGTAAGTTCTTTAAACTGCTCTCCTTAAAAGAAAAAAGACTTCAGCTGTTATGGCTTGTGGCCACTGAAATATCCAGGACGCTGTAGATAGAAGATAGCGAATTGATTAATTTAGTCAAGATGGAAGGAATTTTAAGGTGATAACTAACTCCATAAAATATTGTCGTTAATACAAAATTCCTCCTCGTCATTTTCTTGGGCAGTAAGGAATTTATTTATTTATTTATTGGTGTTTAGTTTTGGTTAGAATCGGAAATTAAAAAAACCTTGGGTGGAAATGACGGCTCATTAGTCATTAATTTGAACCTCTACGAACAAAAACTAATTTACTCATTTGTTTCCCTTGTTGTTGTTACCTTATGCCATGAGAATTCCCTTTCTTTCTGCATTTAATGCGCCTAAGCGTTTTGTATCTCTTATGTTTAATTATAAGTAAAAATCATATTCATATAAGTACACAGAAGTGGCTCATTTATTCTTAATTATGTGTTTTTTTATTGCAATCTCAGTGCATATCCGGTTAAAACGACTTACGTTTCCGCTGGAGGTTGAAAATACTTTTAAGCAATAAACAAACATAAGCTTGGAATGCTAACTTAAGGACTCCATATTATGCCCTTCTACATCTCCTCTTGCACTTAAGATATAAAAATTAAAATTTAAATAAAATAGAGGGTTTTTCAATAAGGGCTGGGTAGTTGGTAGAATAAAACAACAAAGCTTGTTTGTGTGAGGTATCAACAATTTTTTGTATGTAAAGAATATGTATGTCATTGTTTAATTGCATGCCACGGTGGCTTGTATCCAAGTGGTCTAATTTTTAATGATTTTTCCGCATAGATCCGTCTGAATTTGAAAGACGCAATGTTTTATGTTTACTTACCTTATGGGGCATCGATTGTGGTTTATTCGCATAGACCTGCGATTGCGTCTTCAGAAAAAGTCCAGCAGGGTCATCACGTCATCCCTGAGAGAAATAGCCCTACCTTCAAATCGTTCATGCAGAATGTCAATCGCGGCGTCCACAGTATGGTACGTAGCAACTAGCTGCTGATACCACACGGAGAGAATTGAAAAATCAGTAATTGCGAAATGTTCAGTTGTAATTTACAAAGCATGTTTTTTCGTTAAAACGATTTAAAAATTGCTAATTTAGTTTTCAAATCAACTCAAATTGCAAAATTTTTAGAGTCGGAAGTATGATTAAAAGTCACAATTCAAGCTTGCACCTTAAATTGTAAAAAAAAAAACAACTTTTCTGGCGTAATTTGCTACTTCAAATGATTTGCAACCACTGAACTTTAAATCAATAAAATTTACTAATGACCTGACATATAACACTAACATCATTTCACGATCGTAATTCACTAACATATTTTGCTGATTTACAATAACTGAATTACAGAATCAAACATAAAATAGAATAAAATATAAACATTTTTGTTTAATTTTTGTTTGAAATCCTTTTCCCGAATTCACTTCAAAACCTATACATACATACATATAATTTACAATCAAGGAAAATACAGAATTGATACAGATTGGGATCAATTTGCGATATGCTTATGACAATGTTTTATTTCTCTCGGTTGAATTATTGATAATTAAACGTTGATTTACAATTTTCGAGTGTCAGTTTCTTCATTTCGGCTCTTTTCAAAAATTACAAAGCAATAGTCTTAAATTACAAATTACAAAAATTACGAGCTACGATATAAACCTAGATAAAATATTCGTTATTTACAGCTCATTTTTCTTGATAGAATTCAAAATATAAAAAAATGGGTTATCATGTTTTTTTTTTGGGAGAGTTATCCGCAGCGCAGCTGGATCTTACAAACATTACAAAAACAACAATCACCTGCCGATAAAAACATTTAGCTGAACATAAAAGTATGTAGCTGTTGAATTTGGCTGTTGATAGAACATTTGACACAAAAATAGATTTCATTCACAATAGATCATTAATGTCATGATATAAGACTTGTATCATGCATTTCTGTGTATCTGAAAGGCTTCGTTCATAAAGTAGATTATGTGATTATAGGTCACATTACACATAACTAAAACGCGAAACAGATTGAACCAGCAACCGCACCAGCACCGTCAACAGTAAAAAAAATTCAAACACATTGCCACCAGCACCAGCATCGTCTTCTTAGAACAATAACACTGTCAGTTTTTTTTTGCAGTATGGTGCTCCTGAATATCACTTGTGTTAAGTTGGTAGCAATGGACCAGCAACACCAAATTTAGGACTTTGGTTCTAACGACGCTGTTGACGTTGCTGTTGCTGGTTCAATCAAAAATTATGAACAAAACTTCACACCTAACGTTTTTTTTATATTTTTCTTATTTTTTTTTATTAAAAAGCTTTTTTATAAATTAATTAACAAAAATACTTTAAAATATAGCCACGAGATCCATTTTTCAGAACAAATAAACAAGCTAATGGTCTCTGCCGGCCGCCATTTTATTTTGATTTTAACAGATGCGCAGTAGATTGCAAAAATAAGACCTCTAATGATATTACCATGGATATGTGTACTGTGATTATAATATATAGGTACTCAAAACCTCTTTAAATCAAATGGTTCATATGTGAAAACGGCAACATATGTAAGTGGTTGAATCCTATAAACTAAAATCGTGTTTAAGGCACTTAAGTCCAATAAGTTGATATAATGCATCGTCATCCATTCCTGAGTTTTAACAAACCTAATAGTATGTTAACCTCTTTAAATCAAATGGATCATATGTGAAAATGGCAACATATGTAAGTGGTTGAATCCTATAAATTATAATCGTGTTCAAATCCACAATGCGCGCCATCTTCTGGACGTTTGCTTTACTATCCTCCTATAATATTCCCATAAGCTGACAAAGTATCATTACAATTGGGTGAACAGTATGGCAGCGCATCACATACGAACAAAGAAACAAACAAACAACTCTTAATTTTTATATATTAATTGAAAAAAACTGGAAACCAAGTCAAGATTGAATCAAATAATGCAGATGAAATGTTATAAAGCAGATAAAAATGGTTGTCTTTACTATAATCTGCATTCTACAATATTTTATTATTTGTATTTCCTATAATCTTGAATATCATTCCCTTTCAATCGAACAAGTATGATTTTTACATTTTGTATCCTTTTTTTAGATGTTGACATTATTTAATTAAAATGAGGAGTAAGTTTTAAGAATATTTTCAATATTATTTACTATTTACTGTTTTTTTGGATGATTTTGTTTGTTGTTGATAATGTAGAGCATACTGCGCGGGCATTAGGAAGATAGGGAGGGGAAAAATGGCAACGGAAAATCTCGCCGGGTAAACTATTCAAAATTCGTGTTGTTCGGCTAAAAAAAGAATCCCTATATTTCACGGTACGTCCGAAATTGGGCTCAAGGGTGAACTGATGGGCATTCCTAGCAAGACGAGAATTACGGGAGAAAATGTTAAGGGGGAGAATGCAGCTGGCTACTTCGAGTGAAATTTTTTTGTTGTTTTTGTTGCTTTAACGACGGAAGTCAGCAATGAGTTTTCGAAGCATTAAACTCCACACGATTCCTTTTACCCCATTCGACAATGCTGTATAAATCGGAGTTTAATGAGCTTGACATACGGTACCGTTGCAATTGTACGTCCGAAGGCGAAGGACGTGAATTATCGAACGAATATGAAAAGCTGAGGGTAGAGTCGTCAGCAAACCAGTTAAGTGGATTAGAAGTATCAGACAGAAGATCATTTATAAAAATGAAAAGAACGGAGCGGTATATATGATTCTTAGGACTAACCATCGACCTTTGTGTCTTTTATTAAAACTGAAGTAATAGATTCAAAGATTATTAGACAATTTTTGACAAAAAATACTCAACCAATCATAAATCAATACAAACAATAATCGCAAACAAAAGGCTGTTACCCTTAAAGGAATTTCAAACACGAAAATCAATAAAAACAAAAAAACAATATCTACATGTATTAATTAATTTGCAATATTTTTTAATCATAAAAAAGCTATATCACCGCCAATTCGCACATAAACATGTCACACTGATGGTTGTGTTAATTTAATCAAGTTTGACACCGAAACAGCATTTAAAACAGGTTAATTGCACCCGTTTTCTCTCTGCCGCTGCAACAACAACTGCGGCATTATAATTTTCTCTTAACTCTTCGAATAATTTAACGACGCAGAAAACTGCATTGAAACTATCTGTCTTCGCGAGCAAATTTACAACTGCGATGCAATTTAATTTGCCAAATGGCAACCGGGTTTATTAATTTTACGGCCAAAGTGATGGTTAACAACACTTGAGTAAACATTTTTTGATTTTATTGCTTGTGACAGTTGTGAGCCGAGGCGCACAGATCAGTGACATGCTGCATGCTACTGCAGTATGAGGGAAAACGACTGCATTGCCGCACCATACTGTCAACAATAATGCAACTTGTTTTATGAAGATCACAAGTTTAAGGCTTTATCTGGGGTAAGCAGTAAGCAGCGTTCATTGCTTCGATTTTATTGAGCATCAGCAGGCAGTTAATGCAACAGGGCATCAAAATACTTCTTTGTTGGTAATTTAATTGAATTTAGGACGTAGTTTTGTGAGATCTTCTTTAAAATCGATTAACATGCTGCGATTTAAAAAAAAAGTTTGTAGATTAGTTTAACCTGTTCTTTGTGGAAGGGTGTGTTGAATCTACTTCGGTTTCAGTTTCAAGATGAGGCAATACAATGTTGCATTAATTCCCAGTTTTTTTATGAGAACGTTTAATTGCTTTTTAAATACTCATTAACTGAAAATGCAACTTCATGGCTCTGCAACTCTGCGTGATAATAAGTTAAGCCTCAGTTAAGTTTTTATGCAAGGGGTTTATCGGTAGGAAGAATGTTACCATTTATGTATGCTTTTACGTATTTTGACAGTTTATATAAAATATTGTTGACATAAAAATGAATTACATAGGTAAATATGAACAAAATATTTAAGAAAAAGAGTAAGTATTATATTAAAGAAATATTCATAACCTTTTGTCAGAACTAAAAAAAAGTGACCGACATTAAAGTTGAAAAAGTTAGTGCTGTGGTGAAAAAGAAAGAAGAGCGATAGGGCCAGACGAGCTACCCTTAGAGTTCCTGAAAAAGATGGGAGACATCGGGTCTAGATGCCAGATGGCATTATCAGCGGTGACCAAATGCCTATTCAATGTTGGAAAAGTAACCTTCTCCCGAAATAGCGATAGCTACCGTTAAATCACCGTGCATATCATTGAGCGCGTATTTAATGACTTTGACGACTACTGAGGGAATTTTATTTCCCCGTACTTAACTAAAAATTTGATTTTCTTATACTAAGAGGTTATAAGGTAACGTACCCGAAAGTAAATCGATTACTCTTTCCTTGCGATGGGAAGTGATTATCCCAAAATCCTTGAGAGAGCACTTCATGTATAAGGGTAGATGTTCTGGAAGGTAATGGATACTACATCTCCCATTACCGCGAAAAAGACTTACTATATATACGCCTGTTCTGGAGTTTTATTTGAATGGAGCAGTTCTTGGACCTATGATCAATATCGAAGGACCTTTTAATAACGATATTAAATATCGCGTAAGTGTAAGGTGGATGATGAAAAATTATGTGATCAAAAGTAGTAGGCAATTCTTCGTCTGGCGTTTACAAATGCTTCACAGTTGTTGAACTGTGTCCAAAACGTATCAGAGTAAGTTGATGGCAGATGAAATGAAGCAGCTTCGCATAGCAGCTGGATTGAAATAGCGTGATTGGATAATTAGCAACAAAGTCAGAGGAAGCCTCCTCACAAAGAATATCATCTTGGAGAAATTATAGCATGCTCAATGTGGTTCTACTATCTGCCATGTAAAGAAGATGCCCTGAGAACCCAATTCAAAAGGCTTAAGCATGACCCGTTCCAACACTATCGCGGAAGAGAGGCACGTAAGCTTCGAACAAAGACTGCCTGAGTGTAGTTTTAATCAAAAACCCTTATTTATAATTTTGTTTGGCTCAGAAAACATCTCGGCTAAATGAATTCACTTAAGAAAAATTTTAGAGGTTTTAGCTTTATTGGTAGTAAATATTTGGCAGACGAAATCGTTATTTTTACAAACAATGCTCTAGCGAAATAGCCAGCTGCATTTCTCCTCTGAAACGATTCAACCGTAATACTCGAACTGATGCCATCAGTTTACCCTTGTGCCTAACTTCGGACGTACTGTTAAGTATAGATATTCTTTCTTTAGTCGCACAACATGAATGTGGAATGCTTTGCCAGGCTCTGTTTTTCCCTCCCATTTTGATATGCAGAACTTTAAAACTAATGTGCATCGGTATCTCCTCTTTTATCCATCCCTAATGCTGGTGCGGTGTTTAAATATTTTAAGGGTACACACAAACCCTTTTCGCGAGTGTAAATTATAAAAAAAGAGCGGTATTAGCGAGGCGCGTAAGCTGCCAAAACCATTGATACGTGAAGAAAAGCGATGAATTCCTACGAAATAAAAGCCTTAACTCATAAAAGTCGTCTGTTTTATTTCGGCAAGCTCATTTAAGCCACTTTCGTCGTTCATAATGCGCAAAAAATGCAATTTAAAACTTTGAAAAGAGCACAACACTGATCCATTTTCAAATGCCATCCTTCCGAGATCCGATTCAGACCGATATTCTTAAGAGCCTTAATACCATTAGCTGAAAGCCCTTATGCCCAGTGCTGTTGAACTTGGACCTCCTTAAGAAATATTAGTCTGAAGATCCACTAATTCGGATTGGGTCAAATTCTAGATTTTGTACTCATTTTGGTATGCTAGAATTACATAGCGTACCTAAGATGTCAAATTAAAATTAAAACGAATAGTGACTTCTTAGCAGCTGGCGATGATGACCATGAAACAGTGATATCAGTGTGCGAAATATTTAATTATCCAACTCTAGAACTGTGCAAAACAATCAACAACAACAACTCAGTTTGAGGAACAAGGGATGAGGTTCCATTTTGTAGCTTTGCAAGACACAAGTTTTCACACTAGTTAAACGTATCTTCAATTCCTTTAAGTAAAAGCCGAAAGCTGTTCGTAGGAAAGCCGACATTGCTCTCTGGGTTCCAATATAAGTCGTTAAAGAAATCGTTAATAAAAAAAACCTAATCACTTCCAAGCAGGGCCTGGAGGAAGTTTTGGCTGAAAAGAAAACATGCGATTTTTTTTGAATTTGTCTTCCTATCTCTTTCAACTATGTTTCTAAGATGAGTCGGAGTCAAGAATTTGGCTACCTATTCTAATACCAGCAAAGAAAAAGAAGGTTCTAAAACCATAATCTTTTTTTCTTATGACCTCTCAACTTAAGCCGGTTATTTGAGTTCCAATCTAAGATAATGCGATTCCCATTTCGATCCATCGTTAATTGAGTATTTTAACTTAAAAATTTATGTGTGTCAAAAAAAAACTTGAAGGAACTCTGTATTAACATTTCTTGTTCCTACATTCCTCTGAGTCACAAACCACAAGTAGATATGAGCTTTTCGCATTTCGCACCCTGAAATAAATACGAAATCATTATTTTTGAGAATTTCAATATTCGACGGTTGAGGGCAAATGCTGACAATGAGTTCCAAATTTTTACTTGCGACTATAAGGCAAGTTATGCATTCGTAAAAAAAAAAAAAAAAATTTTAACAATCAAACATGATATTACGATGATAGAGAAGTCAAAAAAAGTGGGTCCGGAAATTCCGTCCGTCTGTCTGTCTGTCTGTCTGTCTGTCTGTCTGTCCGTATCGATATCTACAGCCTAAACGGTTGGGCCGATTTGATTCAAACTTGGTATATAGTATTTTTAGAGTGCTCTACCCGACAGTTTTTGGAATTGGCATTCTAGCTCCAAAACTAACGGTACCTGCCATATAACTTTTATTAAAAAACTTATTTTTCTCGAAAACGGCTCCTACGATTTTGATTAAACTTTCAGAATGATGTTTTCTGTGCAAAATCTATCTTTTAATTTTAATGGATTTTTCAGAAAAAGTTTTATAACGGTACCTCCCATATGACCGGTTTTTTAAAATCAGACTTTCTCGTTAACTAATTGACGGATTTTGATGAAATTTTCAAAATATGTAGTTTTTTATGATTTAAATAATATTGCTTATCAAAATTTTCAAAAACATTTTTTTTTAAATTTTAATAATTTTTTTAAAAAAATATTTTGTTTTTTGAATATTTTGAAAACGGATCCATAGATTTTTTTGTAAATTTTTCTTTATTTTTTCTTTAGATTTTCTTAGATTTCTTAAAATTGACATACTAAAAAAATTTTAAAATATGTTTTCGAAAAGTTTTTCAAAAAAAACATTTTTTTGAAAAAACTGGTCGAACGATTTTGAAATGAAAAATTCATAAAATAGAAAACAGCAAAAGAAATAAGATGGCTTACAACATTTTTTCCAAAAAACGTTATGAGTAGTGTTTTTTTGAATTCATAAATTTTTTTCCCCAACATTTTATTTCATATTGCTCGGCTAAGCCCTAGCCAAGCCATTAGTCAAATAAAAGAAAGTGACAACCTACATTACATACATACTTACGTATTTTAAAGTATTTTTCATCATCATAAAATCATAAAAGCACAGAATAAATAAGGAAGCCTTTGATAAACACACAAAAACAACTAACAAATAAAAAAACTATTCGATTACTACTGAATGCAAAAATTTCAATCGAGAAAACAAAAGTTTACACCTTCCTATAAATAAACAAAACCACTGTGTTAACTTTTAATATTGTCTCTATACCTACTGGCTTAACAGTAGTTGGAACACGTATCTTAATTTTAGTACCTACCTTCCTTCCAACCTTATTATAGGTACCTAAATCCTTTATAAATTCCATTGGTCCCATATTGGGACGTATGAAGGTCCCTTTACCTAGCATTATTGCCATACTGCTGATTCCGACGAATCTTTATGCCAGTTGTTCAAATTTTTCCATACCAAAATGAAAATTTAACAGAAAAAAGTCCTTTGTATCTTTCTATTAGCAAATTATATTATAAACAGTAAGCAGCAAGTGGAAAGATAATACTACACTAAAAAACTGCAAAAGCTAACAATCCTATATATTTATGTGTTTATCCCTTTGTCGTGACGCATGTTCGTTCGAGCTTCACCCCAAAACGATTCTAAGGAAGTTGCACGTCATACAAAAAATATTAAAATAAAATCTTTGTCAAAAAGACGCCTGCACTTAAAAAGGATTAGCACATAAGAGCAAGTACGTGCGACCCAGTCGTGCCTTTTATTTTTTTAACATCGCGATCAAGATGGTCCAGCCTACGACCAAATCGATAATGACGCGATTCACGGAAGACACTCCTCTAGCATTCTGAACATCAGTATACGTTCCGGAAAGCAAATAGTTTATGCCAAACCTCGATTACGGATATCTATTAGGCGATCAACAACCACGCAGAGGAAATTCAATGTTGCACAACTTCATTCTGAAGCAAAACAACCCCAACCTAGTCCCTAGGCCGATCTAGAAAGAAAGCTCCCAACTGAAAATATGAACCACGAAGATTAAGAAATGCTATAAGAAACACAGTGAGGTTTTTGGTTAAACCCGAGTTAGGTTCTAAAGGAGAACCTTAGAGCAACTTATAATTTCTACTTTGAACAAGGGATAAATGAGAAACACTTACTCAGGGAAAAGAAAAAGATCACCAAGAAACGTGAATCCTAGTTGTCCCGGGCCCTGCAAAGATTGGGATGGAAATACTGTACAGTAGATACGCAGTCGATGTAAATCATCGGAGTAGTCTCTCACTCCGAAGAGTTGCTGAACGACAGACAAAGTAGCCGTTTCCGATAGCTAAAGCGAGATGACATATAATCTCTAACAACCCGATCCTGTTTCCCATTCAAAGAAAACTTCCATGGGATATTCGAGAGAACCGTGCTACGAACGATTTATGACACTGTTTGCGGCCCAGAAAACAAAGAATCGTGAAGAAGATACAAACATGATTTAAACATGCTCTACAGCGACATATAAGGTTAAAGAAAAAAATCTGTATCGTATCCATCCAAGGTTCAACGGGCAAAGTCTTCGAAGCCATACAAGACAGAGCCAAAGGGACTTAGTATTGGGAGACCTCCAACTGCTTGCAATGCGAAATTGAAGACAACAGGTTAGTGATGAAGCCGGCAGAAGGAACATATTAAGCCAGGCTCAGGAGCACGTTATGTACCGCCATCAAAAAGGTAAGTAAATAAGCTATGTGATTTCGACAAGTTCAAGAATCAAATCAAGAAATCTCCTCAACTCAATGTTAAAAAAAAACAAGCCATACATTACACTCTTAAACGTCCTCCACCAGGGCCGCCCAGAGAATATTCGGGCCCATTGGAAACCATGTAGTACGGGTCCTCTGTTTTAAGAAAAATGTAAGTATTTGTATAGTAATTTTCGTTTTCTTTCGAAGAACTTCGGGTTTGGTGGTAATCCACCCGTTATCCCCCCTCTCGTCATCCACTATTATAAAGAAAATATTTTATAAATGTTAAGCCTCCATTAAAGCTCTGCCCCCATATTGATAACATTTCATACAGAGTTTGCTTTAAGACAATTTTGTATTTAACCTTTGGTAGACAAATTCTGGCAATTGCTTCCTAATAGGTCTGGTTTTCATATTAACAAGTTCACGCTTTTACGTTTTGGTTTGTATAGACTAGGCTGAGATGATCCTTTTGAGCTGCCCCTTTATGCAGACCAAGTTAAGTTATTATATTTAAATTGCCTCCATTAACGCCGTGATACTCCGATATTCACTAAATATTAAAGAATGCAATGCAAGGCTTACACCAAACTTTGGAACGAACCACGAGGTTGTAAGATCTTTGCTTACACTCTTACAACTCTTAACCTTAACTCACTCTCTCTCTCTCTCTCTCTCTCTCCTCTCATAGTCCTTGCCTAACCTCGCCCTTTAAACAGTCTAACCTTTTTTATATTATTTAAGTTAAGATTTAAGAAATAATTAAGTTAAGCTCATAATAAATTATCATCGAATTTCAATACCATCAAGGAATTCTCAGGAAACAAACTTGATCATCATGAGTCTTAATTCTCCGTAAAATATGCTTCTTTACTCTATTTTCTCCAAATAACGTCACCTGCAAAAAATTTTAAACCTCATCTTCCGTCATAATATCCAAAGACATAAGCTCTGGCTTGTTATTTTCACAGAACCAATAAACACAAATTGAATCCCCCAGAGCCCCAGCATGTCCTCCCTTAGCGTTCCCATGATTGTGCAATAACCATTTAGCGATTTCCAATTTGCTCCTAAGCGCGTCTTATGCGTGTATATCGACGCCACTAAACTTCCAGCAATCACAGACCCCAACTGTCATGTTAAATATACTTTATGAACGGGCGACACAACGCGACAACCCGCCGACAAGTTTCACTCAGCTGCTTGGACGGCAATTTAAATGCAAAACTAATTTGTAAGCGAATTTACGACGAAAGGCCACCATAATCCTGTGCTCCGGCATCCTGTCACTACTTCTGTCACAGCAGGTCCAACATTTGGGTAGAAAAAAAAACATAGGTAGGCCAATTTCCATCGAACCAAATTGTCACCATTCAATGGGAAGTTATCAGCTTGTACAGTTGCATAAACATAAACATGTCCCAGAGGATGCCGCGCCAAATGTTGCAACCACATCAGCAAGCCACCCCGTCGATCGTTGACGATCTTGCCTCATAGAACTCGTCTTGCACTGAACATACGTAAGAAAAAAAAAAATTAAATCACATGTCTTATGCCACGGCAACTGCTGCTTGAGGCAGTTTATCGGTTTTAATTAAAAATGTTCTTCTGGGTCATTATGTTGGGATCTAATGATATGATTGGGAGCACGGCTCACACACGGCACAATCTTATCGTCAGGGCTTCTAATAGTCATTGGGCATCTTTTATACGGCGATATGGCTTGAAATCAGATTCCGAATAACCGATGGTGATTATAATCGGAGGAATTTCTTTGATCTCTCTCTCTCTGTCATAATCGTCCAGGGAAATTGGCCGGTAAGACCGCAAGAAGTCCAAAGAATGAGTGAGAGTTGCCACAGCATCATTGAGGAACGGTGGCGTGAGATAGGGAGGACCATTTTTAACAGTGCGGTTCGTTGGCTTTGATGTTGCATGTTGAAGGTGTAAAATAGAGGCGATCAGCTACTTTTGCTTAAAACGCAGGTACCTATGCATGCATGGATCAGTGGTGGTTTCTTTTGTGTGTTAAATATGTGGCAAGTCACAGTGGCAGGTTATATAGCTTCTTTTAATTGGGATCAATTTGGTTTTGGGTATTAGCCTACGAAGGTCATGAAAAAAGAAAACAAGTGATTGTAACTGGTGTTGCCAATTTGTGCTATTTCCCAAATGTTGTCAAAATGGTATGGTAGTAGAATTTAGTAAATGGGGCTTTCAGGATTCCTAACTTCTTCTTACTTCCATTAGAAATGAACGGTGATTGATAGAATAGGTAAAAAGGGAGATTCTTAAAATATTCTAATAACGGGTGATTTTTTTGAGGTTAGGATTTTCATGCATTAGTATTTGACAGATCACGCGGGATTTCAGACATGGTGTCAAAGAAAAAGATGCTCAGTATGCTTTGACATTTCATCATGAATAGACTTACTAACGAGCAACGCTTGCAAATCATTGAATTTTATTACCAAAATCAGTGTTCGGTTCATTCACCGTAACGTTGCGTCCAACAGCATCTTTGAGAAAATACTGTCCAATGATTCCACCAGCGTACAAACCACACCAAACAGTGCATTTTTCGGGATGCATGGGCAGTTCTTGAACGGCTTCTGATTGCTCTTCACTCCAAATGCGGCAATTTTGCTTATTAACGTAGCCATTCAACCAGAAATGAGCCTCATCGCTGAACAAAATTTGTCGATAAACAAGCGGATTTTCTGCCAACTTTTATAGGGCACTGATTTTGGTAATAAAATTCAATGATTTGCAAGCGTTGCTCGTTAGTAAGTCTATTCATGATAAAATGTTAAAGTATACTGAGCATCTTTCTCTTTGACACCATGTCTGAAATCTCGCGTGATCTGTCAAATACTAATGCATGAAAATCCTAACCTCAAAAAAATCACCCGTTAATTCATCCAAGGTGAGGTAAGACCATCAAAAAGTTGAAACTTTAGATAGATAGATAGATATTTTATTGTTTCAATGAAATATGTACAGAGTTGTACAATAACTTTGAAGTCATTGCACAGCACAGAGATATGATGACAATTTGCATCTTACTACTGAAAAATAATGTTATATTTTTAATGAGCTAGCTTAGGTGAAAAAAAAGATAATTTGAAGGAAAATAAAGCTTAAAAACCTTCATTCGAATTGAATTTATATTTATATCACAGATAAAAAGCTTAAAACTATGAAATTATTAAATTTAATTAAATTTGTTTTTAGATCTATAACAAAGATAAATAATTAAATAAATAATTAAATACATAAATAAATAAATAAATAAATAAATAACTTAATAAATAATAAAATAAATTAATAAATAAATAAACATATAATTAAATAAATAAATAAATACATAATTAACTTAACATTTAAATAAATAAGTAGACGAATATATAAATATTTGGTTTAACAAACAAATAGGTTAATAAATTAATAATGAAAACAAAATAATTTAAATTAACAAAAAGACGTTATTAATAAAAAATAATACATTTTTTATACAAAATCAATTTTAATGCTTTCTTATTTTACTTTACTTTTTTTTCTTCTTTTTTTTTTAAATCTTTCATTGAGAATTTCAATCTTATGTTCTATTTTTAATAATTTTGCTTGCTCATGTAGTTCTTGTGTTGAAAAATGCCATGGTAATTGGAAGATCATTTTTAATATTTTGTTTTGCAATATCTGCAGTTTTTTCTTATGAGTTTTTGCACAGGCACCCCAGACAGGAGATCCGTATAGCAATATCGATTGAAAAATTACTTTAAAAATAATCAATTTATTATGTTTATTTAGTAATGACTTTTGATTTATAAGCGGATATAGTAATAGTGCAATATTTATTTTATTAACTACCATTTGTGTGTGTTTCCTAAAGGTCAGTGTCTTGTCTAAGTGAATACCAAGGTATTTCACTGAGCTGACCCATGGGATATCACAGTTATTAATTTTTAAATTACAGTTGGATAAGAAACAATTCTTTCTTTTTCTGGTGAAAAAGATAGCTTGACTCTTTCCAGCATTTATTTTGATTCTCCAATGTTTATAATATTCAAAAATAAGGACGAGAAAGTTTTGAATATTACTTATTATAATCGCAGGATGTTCATCAGATGAATATATCGCTACATCATCGGCGTACATACCAAAGTAACAGTTTTGTAAAGACGGAAAGTCTGAAGTAAAAAACATTGAAGAGCGTAGGGGACAAGAATGATCCTTGGGGAACGCCCGCAGAAACAGTTTCAGGAAGAGAACTCGTTCCATTTAATGAAACAAGAAGTTTTCTATTACACAAGAAACTCTGTATTATTTTGATTAAAAAACTTGGACATTCATATCTGATTAGTTTATGTATAAGCCCATTGTGCCATACCGTATCAAAGGCTTTTTTCTACATCTAACAGAACTAAACCAGTAGATTGTTTGTCCGTAAACTTTTCTTTTACATGCCTACATATTCTCAGAACTTGGTGTGACGTATTGTGCTGCTTTCTGAAACCAAATTAGTGCATTGGTATAATATGCTTTCCATTCAAAAATAGTTCTAATTTGATACGGATTATCTTTTCTAATATTTTACTTATACTACTTATTGGCCTGTAACTCATAGGATCACTACGGGGCTTTCCCGATTTTAGAATTGGAACAACTTTTGCTAACTTCCACCGAAGTGGAAAATAAGTTGAAACTCTGAAAATCAGAGAAGTAGAAATAGAAACTGAATCCGATCTATGAAGTGGTAAATCACAGGTGTAACTTACTTAAACAACTACGATATAACTTCAGATAAAGTTATCGAAGAAACTTGTCAACGACGCATTACATTGGTTCTTATAACAAAGTATGTTATTTAAATATCGATGACTGACCACTGAAACTCTCGATCTTCTAATGAGTTTAAGGCTCCTTTATTACTTAAACTTAAAACAGCTTGTATTTAATACCTTAAACGCATTGGCTAAACCTGGCAACAGTTTGAACCTTTTTTCAGCTTAATATTGTTCGAAAGAGTTCAAATTAATGTCAAAAAGCTTATGCAGGTTGAGCTGAATAAATCTAAGTCGAAGGTTGAGTATTGACAAAGGCACTCCCTGCTTAATTATGGGTTCAAGTAAACCAGAAGAAGAAAGGCTAGATGCTAGACAGTGTAAACGCTTACCTTCCAGACTTAGCGTAATTTAAATCGATATGGGTTCGCTGAGTCAGAGACCTTTTCAAATCCTGAATGTGAATGTAAGCTCACTGATTATAGGACCAAATGAAAAACCAATTGCTGCATTATCGATGTCCAGAATAGACAGTGGAATAGACGGCAACACTTACCCGAAAAACAAATTGACACATAACAATTTTTCCCTCGCCCCAATTCACCAACGCTTTGACAGGAGAACTCTGTTCAAACGACATTTCTCCTACAACGAATCTGTCGAACGTAGATATCAATGGATAACAGATTCAGATGGAAGGAATCATAAAACAAACGATGGACAGAACTATCCCACGATAGAAAGAACAAAACGCGTCTTAAACTTCAACGAATAAAAACATAGTCCTGAACGCTGGAAAAGATCCGGGGAATGCCGTCTTGGACAAACGATTAATTTGTGATCGAAAATCACAGAGACTATAGAGACTAAATAGAGACGGTAGAGATGAGAGCTTTTCAGCAAACGTGAATGAGTGCATTTGCCCTGAATCACGACCTGGAGAACAGATCTCTGCTGAATAATTTTTACCTTCGAATCACCATCAGGCAACCACGATCTAAAAATGTTGGTTTTACCAAATCCAATGAAGAAAACATGGCAAAATCCACCATCGCTCAGCAGAATAGGCCAAGGTCCAAATGTGGGGATCCAAATCGTCTTCGAATCACTTAATCAATCAGCAGAAGTCGACGGTAAAGCCAAATATTGTACAAAACCATCAACCTAAGGATGCAAAAGACAGAAACACAACACTTTTTAACCAGGCGTTGAATAAAGCATATTATCCAAAACCAGTGATTTAGAAGAGAGCTGTTATAAGTTATACATCGTCTGCCGAAAAGGAAAGGATAATTCAAATCCAGCAAATCTCTGGTCAATAAATCTTCTTCCGAGAATCAGCAAGGTATTCGAAAAAGTTCTCAATAAAGCTCTGTCCAAGTGGGCGCCGGAGTACAAAAATATAATTCCAGACACCCAAACTCGGCTTTAAGGCGGAACATTTTAAAATTCATGCCCCGTCTAAGCTAGTATCTGCTGTCCAATGGAACAATGCTAAGAATCAATGCACGGGTTCCTGTCTGGTTGATTTGGAAAAAGTCTTTCGACACTGTATCTTCAGAAGGTCTTTGTATGAAACTAACCGAATGGGACATAAATAAATCACTGTTATATCGGGTTTTTCAACAAAGGACGCTACAAAAGTAGAGCAACAGGGACAGCAAATGACGCCATATTTATTGCCGTTCTTTTAACATTTCTCTTCAGTTTGCCATTTCATGATGGAAAGATATACGAGCCAACAATGAGTCAAAATTATTAAAATATACTACCGAAATTCGATGTCAGTGGCCTCAACGTTAAGAGCGCTACGTCCAATTTATGGTCGTCATAATCGTCCTAGCAGATCAACAATTGAGCGTCTAGTGGAGAAATTTGAATCCACAGGCACAGTACAAAATGTTCCCGTGCCAGTAAGACAAAGAAGTCCCCGTAGTGTCGAGAATATTGCTGCCGCTGAGGCTTCAGTTGCAGAAAGCCCAAATGTGTCTCTCACACGTCGTTCTCAAGCATTGGGCATCTCTGTGCCGTCGTTGTGGCGAATTTTGCGAAAAGATCTTGGCCTACATCCTTACAAGATTAAATTGACGCAAGAACTGAAGCCGCTTGACCACCAGAAACGTCGTATGTTCGTGAATTGGGCTGAGCAACAACTTGAAAATGATTCGGATTTTCATCGAAAAATCATCTTCAGCGATGAGGCTCATTTCTGGCTGAATGGCTTCGTCAATAAACAAAATATGCGGTATTGGTCAAGCAGCAATCCACACGTACTCCATGAGTCATCATTGCATCCCGAAAAAATTACGGTTTGGTGTGGTTTATGGGCCGGCGGCGTCTTTGGGCCGTACTTCTTCCGTGATGATCAAGACCGGCACGTTACTGGTAATGGGGATCGCTACCGTTCAATGATAACCAAATATTTTTGGCCCCAATTGAATGATGTGGACTTGGAGGACATGTGGTTCCAATAGGACGGCGCCACAAGCAACACAGCAAATGTCACAATCAATTTATTGGAAACCAAGTTTGAAGAACCTGTTATCTCACGAAATGGTCCAGTCGTTTGGCCGTCTCGATCGTGCGATTTGACTATTTCCTGTGGAGCTACGTCAAGTCTATGGTCTATGCCAACAAGCCAGCGACGATTGATGAACTTCGTACGAATATCGAAAGTGAAATTGCAGCAGAATCGGCCGATTTATGCTTGAAAACCGTCGAAAATTGGGTTCAGCGTCTGGACTTCTGCAAGCGTGCCCGTGGTGACCATGCAAAAGAAATCGAGTTCCATACATAATGGCATCAAACGTTCTTTCACAGGAATAAACAATTTAATTGATATCCAAAACCGTTTTTGTTTTATTTAAAAAAAAACTTATGTAGCGCTCTTATTGAAAAACCCTTTATATATACGCTTTACGATATGCTTAATAGTATAGAGTTTGTTGTCAAGAAAGGTAATTTAAATTTGTTCACAACATTTAATTTTAAAAATGGTCAGAAACAGGGAGCAGTGAACTCAGCTATTCTCTTCAGTATTTACATTGGCAATATCGTTGGTACCAGACGATTATATCACATTATAATACAGAACAGTTAAGGTTATCAAAACTCTTACAGCGATGCAGCGTGACTTCAACAAGATTCAGAAAAATTGTTATGATTGACAGTTCGAAGTGTCTCATCCCGATCGAGAGGCTATCCGATCTTTAAATAGTCGAAGGCGGATACAAAATAGATCGGCGATTCCGTAAATCTACCGCGTCGGCCGTAAAACAGTGGACAAGCGACTGCTAGGCCAGTAAAAATAGCATTTAACCTCGCACTAAATTTCCGATCCAAGTTATCTTTTTTAATAGATTTTAGATCACTAACTGAAAACACAAAATGCTGACAGATCCAGGTGGAGCTTCAGGCGCCATCTTAAAAAAAAAATTTGATAATTATTGTAGAAAGTAAAATTTCGCATCTTTTGTTCCCAGTAAACTTTTTTTTGTAGAACCTATCGTTCACGATATAATGTACGGATTTTTCTATTTCGCCCAATAACTCTAAAAATATTTGATTAATCAATAAAATGCATGCAACTATATTTAAAGATCGGTTTATTCTCTACAAGTTTTTTCATAAACTTTTTTTCTAAAGTGCATTCTTTTTGAGTTAGGTTTAAGTTACAATCTTATAAAAACCAAATTTACGGGAAAAGTCTATTAACGGTACCTTTCATAATTTTCAATTTTCTCGCTAGAGGCTTATTTGATTTTTGTCAAGTTTCATATTTGGAGAGATCTAAGCATACTAAAATTTAGAATATTTATTTTTTTCTATTTATAATTAATGTTTGAAACTTTTTTTTTCAAAATTCAATATTTAAAAAACTAATCTTAAAAAAATATTTTAAATTTTACGTTTAGCTTTATAAAAATAAACTAAACTAAAAATGCACTCCAAAATGAAAAAAAAATTAAAAAAACCAAAAATAAAAACTGGATTTTATCAAAATCCGATCTACAATTTTCGAAATACTTTTTTCATAAATTCTTTGTTATTAAAGACTTCTGATGGCATACTTCATTTTTACTAAAAACCGTTAAGTATTCAGGTTTTGACACTTTTATAAGTTCAGAACAAGTGAATTTTTTATGTCAATGTTACTTGTTTCTATCAAAGATCTTGCTTATCAATGTGAATAGGCACATAAGTGCAAGTACGTGCAACCCAATCGTGCCGTTACGATGGCACCAACAAAAAATCTAAATATGTAAAAGAAAGACAAAAAAAATACAAAATAACAAAAAAGGGAAGAAATAACGAAAAATGTAAAGAAAATACCGATTGATTTTGAAACTGCATATAAAAATACATTCGTATGGTGCGACTACAGAACAAATCTTTTTACTTAAAAATTCGTCTGTGCTTGGCCTCAATTGTAAACTGTGAACAATTTTAGAAGTTACAGTTATACAGTAGAATTCTTTCAATGTAGAAATGCAACAGGCTTTCAAACTATAAGAGCACTTTTTCTTAAAAATATAATACGACATTGAAAGGTAGGTACATTACATTATGGCAGCTTTAATCTTTTAAATACATATATCCGTAATTTTCTTGTCATGTATGAATATAAAGACTTTTTCGAATACGATCCAAAAGAACCCGAATTATACTCTATGATCTTGAGGAGTTTATAGAAAACCTGGCTATTTAATAATGCCCTAAGTAACATTTCGGATTCACTTACTACATTTTTTCCAGGCTTACATTTGCAAACAATTAAAATGGTAACTAATGAACAATTTTTTAAGGATGTTGGTTAGTTCAGGAAGACTAGCGAGACGATCTACAGGGCTTCATTGTTCCACTTACTGAGAGTTGTTGCATCCAATTTCGAAGTGATGATGAAAACTATAAGATCATCCCAATGGTCAACTTGTGGTTTAGATTTTGCAATCCACTTCACTGATTTCCAATTTTATCAACTAAGCTTCTTAGTTCTGCAGTGGAAGGCTTCAGTAACTTGGGGTGATGAAAAATTTGCTGCAGATGTTCCTGTGCGATTATCTTTCGATTTTCAAACCGTTGTTCCTTCAACTTTGGTATGGCAATTTCGTAGTTGTCATCTTCAATATTGAGTCATTGTATTGAAGTCATTGCAGGTTCACTATGCTTTGGCACGAGGTAGTGAAATTTTATCTGCTTTGATAGAACTTGATTTTCGTGTACCAAAAAAACTAAACGATTATACTAACCCATCCACTTAGTTACTTCACCTGAAAATAAAGTTAATTCTATAATTGGGAGTTCAATATTTTCCTGATGTTGATAATGGGAATTTTATATACATCCGATTCTTCCTTATTTTTCTGGTCGTTTTGTACATTTTACTATTGTAAAGGTGCGAAGAGCTTTCTTCCGGCTTCTTAAGGAATTTGAAGTTCAGGCAGTGATATTGCCGCTGAATTTTCATTGGCTTTTGTGGAAAACTCTTGTTAAAACCTATACAGCTATGATTTTCATAATGCAAACTTTCCCCGTATTAATGAGTACCTCAAAAAAGTTTTTTTTTCCAGTTTTTACGGCCTGTAGACGCCTGTCACATATATTTTCGCACTCAGGGAAGCAAGAGCTTTCGGATGCGACTAATTTTAAGTGGTTTCCCAAAAGTCTAAAAACGTCAAAAAAAAAACTCGTTTTCGGCGGCGTCTGTTTGGGGTTTGGCTTTTCGCTCTCAGGGTATCGAGGGCGTTGGGATGCGATGCATTTGAAATGTTTTCCTTCACTAGGTCTATTTTCAGAAAAATGGTACTTTTAACCCACCATTATTCGGTAATGCTGCCTCTGCGGACTGGCAATCGATTGATGCCGTTATCACCTTGAGGCTCCTCAAGCCTGTTTGTAACATCAATATCATTTGGTTTCCTCTCACGCAAAAAATCTGTTGCGGGCTCTTAGACTATATTTTGTACAAAATACCACAGACATATTTTACAAAGAAATATTTAATTCTATCTCTCTCCATGTCCCCGTTTGTCGCCTAAAAACTTCGTTTTGCTCTCCCAACCTGGTACAACCGGAAGCTCCTTTCTTTGCGTAGCAAAAGAAACAAGCTTTGGGTAATTTTCCTTCGCACTCGGTGTCTCGCCGACTATTCTAACTATTTGGGCTCTTATCTTCATTTTTCTGAGTTATACAACTCTCTTTACCAACGTTATTTAATAGAAACCCAATCCAACCTCATAAATGATCCCAAATCGTTTTTCCAGTTAATTAGTTTTAAAAGAAAGAATGATGGTTATCCTATTCTCCTACTTCTCTCTCCATCAATTATGATATTTCGAATAATCCACAAGATATCGTCAATTTTTTTGCCACGTTTTTCAAGCAATCTTTCACCGACGATTCTTTTGAACCTGACTCAGATTATTTTGATTATTTGCCAATTTTCTGCAAGGGTCCTTTTTTCCTCTTACAGTCGTCCCTTATCTTATTGATAATAAATTAAAACAACTTAATGACGAATTTTTCTCCGTCCCGCAATTTTCCTTAAAAAAATGCTCATTAACCCTATCTTCCCCACTCTCCAAAATCTTTGGCTTATCGCTATCTCAAGGTGAATTCCCTCAGATATAAAAAAACTTCCTTCATAATTCCAATACATAAAAAGGGGACTAAGAGCGATGTTAAGAACTATCGTCCCATTACCAAACTTTCCCACATACCTAAAATATTCAAAAGCAACATGGTTTTTCTATATACCCTCAGATCTACCCTCTTTAACCTATTTTAAGCTACCTCAGGGATCCCCCAAGGTAGCCACTTAGGTCCTCTGCTTTATATCCTTACTATATTAGTGATATTGAAATGGTCATCAAACATTCCCATATTTCACTCTACGCTGATGTTACGAAGTTTTTCAAGACTATTTCTTCCACGCTTGAGTCTTCTCTCATTCAACAAGATCCCGATAGTTTCTCACTCTGGTGCCTCAAAAACTGCTTAGAACTAAATATTGCCGATCACTTTTTCACGTAAACGTATAAAATCTTCCCCACGTATCTATCAGCACCCCCTGCCATAAACTCCTTCTCCGGAATCTTCATCCCAACCCATTAGTTTTAAGTTAGCCGTAAGTTATATATCTTTAAATTAGTTTAAGATATGGAGCTTAGCTTGTATTAAGCTAAATAAATGGGGCTATTTTTAAAGGACTCCATAATACCTTGATTTTCTCCTTAGTCATGCTAGACCGACACTGAAGCCTGCTTCTCATCTTCGTCAGTTGGTTACAAGCGGCATGGTTTTTCTTAAATTTTACAGAATTTTGTTGAGAGTGCAATCGTTTTTTTTTTCTCTGTTTTTAGTTAAGCACCAAATGAAATATGAACGTATCTTATCTTACAGTTTGTCCACTATGAAATCACAATACATGCCTTATTGGAGAGCTTTACTTTTGCAAAAGTTGCCCATTGGTGGTTATACTCCCTGAAATATCCACTGAAATTATAAAACACCACCAGCGATTAACCCACGATCCATGAATTACACACGAATTGCTGATGCTAACAACCCTCTTCGTGTGTATTGAAAACAAGCACATCATTTTAGGTCTAACTTCTACGTTAATGCAAATCATGGTGGATTTTTCTTACGATTTTGTTAAAGAGCTTTCACAATTGGTGCTTTTTTAAAGCTTTTTAAGAGCAATGATCTATAGTTTGATACCTTCATTAATAATAAAACGATTTTGTTAGACAGGCATAAGGTATAGGTAGTATAGAGAAGGTTTGACATATTCAATAGTAATTTACATTTTTATTTAGACTTAACATTATCTAACAAATTTTGACGCTGGCCCTTTCTTATTAATTTTTATTTCACTACTTATGTAAATTAAAAAAAAATAACAGTGGCAACACCAAACCGACTGGTAAAAAAACCAATTACTTTATCAGGTTCATTACTCATTTTAAACAAATTGAATGTTCATTAATGTATGTCCAGTAGATTTTGGCTGACCTGAGTAATTTGACAGGTTTGTCAAAACATCTAATCGGCAACAATTGCCTCAACATACTAGAAATGAACTTCTTTGATATGATTCATTATTAGTTCTCTTTTCCCAAGTCAATTATCAAGACCTTCAAAGATATTTCTTTTTCTTGGATTTCACAAGGAAACAAGAAGTAAATTGGGTGTGATTTTACAGGCTTATTGTTATCCGGCATTTTGAATGAAATAAAAAGATGCCGACAGTATTTATAAGATATTGTTCTTGTTATAAGAAGATATAAATACCTGATTACGGTTTACGAAAACTTATTAATTTTCAGTCTGATATTTTTTTATTGCGTCGGCGTGTAGGTAGTTAATTTTTTTCCTCGTTAGCTATGACTTTGATATTACTACACCGATTCTGATGTAATGAATGAAGATCTAAGAATTGATCTCTTTACAATATATTCTACTTTAATAGAATATTAAAGCAGGTATGTACTTTAATAAGATAGAAGAATTGAACCTGCCCTGTTTAAACTCAAAAAAATTATTTTTTTTACAGATTTTTGATAAAACTTTTGTTTTTAACGTATCAAAGATTAAACATAAATGAAGCTGTTGGTTAAAAAAAAGAAATGCATCGTTTAGCTTTGAAATATTCAACAAAAAATTAAGTCTTGAATCCATTTTCCTTTTAAAAATAACAAAAACAAAATGTTGCACCTACCCCAAAATTTGGTTTCAGAAAGCAGCACAATACGTCACACCAAGTTCTGAGAATATGTAGGCATGTAAAGGAAAAGTTTAAGGACAAACAATCTACTGGTTTAGTTCTGTTAGATGTAGAAAAAGCCTTTGATACGGTATGGCACAATGGGCTTATACATAAACTAATCAGATATGAATGTCCAAGTTTTTTAATCAAAATAATACAGAGTTTCTTGTGTAATAGAAAACTTCTTGTTTCATTAAATGGAAAGAGTTCTCTTCCTGAAACTGTTTCTGCGGGCGTTCCCCAAGGATCAGTCTTGTCCCCTACGCTCTTCAATGTTTTTACTTCAGACTTTCCGTCCTTACAAAACTGTTACTTTGGTATTAACGCCGATGATGTAGCGATATATTCATCTGATGAACATCCTGCGATCATAATAAGTAATATTCCAAACTCTCTCGTCCTTATTTTTGAGTATTATAAACATTGGGGAATCAAAATAAATGCTGGAAAGAGTCAAGCTATCTTTTTCACCAGAAAAAGAAAGAATTGGTTCTTACCCAGCTGTAATTTAAAAAAATTAATAACTGTGATATCCCATGGGTCAGCTCAGTGAAATACCTTGGTATTCACTTAGACAAGACGCTGACCTTTAGGAAACAAACACAAATGACAGTTAATAAAATAAATATTGCCATAAAATTACTATATCCGCTTATAAGTCGAAAGTCATTACTAAGTAAACATAATAAATTGATTATTTTTAAAGTAATTTTTCAATCGATATTGCTATACGGATCTCCTGTCTGGGGTGCCTGTGCAAAAACTCATAAGAAAAAACTGCAGATATTGCAAAACAAAATATTAAAAATGATCTTCCAATTACCATGGCATTTTTCAACACAAGAACTACATGAGCAAGCAAAATTATTAAAAAATCTATATATATAAAAGAAAGTCGTGTTAGTTACACTATTTATAACTCAAAAACGGCTGAACCGATTTGGCTGAAAATTGGTGGGGAGGTAGCTTAGAACCAGGAGACGGACATAGGATACTTTTTATCCTATTCGATTGTATTCCCGTGTGACTTTACATAATACTCGATTTGAAATGTAAACAGAAATATAGAAAACAAATGACAACAACTGTCAAATCGATTTATCTCAATGGGCAAGTTCAATGCGTATACTGACTTTTAGTAAACTAACTTTTTGTCAAAGTGAAATCATTGAACGACAAGCTGAACATTGCATTGGTAAGGTCAACTGCAAATTGAAAGTTTTATGAATAACTTTTCGACTAAATGTCAACTAAAAGTCATTTAACTTTAAGAGCCAATCGACCAATCAGAAGCACGTTGACTGACTTTTAGTAGACACATTGAACCCCAGAAATCATTTCCCAAAATCGCGAAAGTGTTATTTTTTTATGTTTGTGATTTGTTTAAAAAATCATATGAAGCAAACTCGGTCGATTTGTTTATTTTGTGCGAGTGTAATTAGTAAACTTTATTGTGCGAGTTTTGTTGATAAAAATGCTCAGAAGATCTAATCTTCTTCAGCAAAATGAAATGAAATGAAGCTTCGTAACAGTGGCTACTCAATCCATCGAAGAAGAACGACAAATCAGATGAGAGGATCAATGCGTTTATATGGCCTGACTTCGTGCTTCTCAGAAATTTTGAAATTGGCCCGATAGGTAGCGTTGGAGTGGAGATATTTACGAACATTTAGTTTTCCTTCTATGAAGTATGAAAATGGTACCCTTGGTTGTTTTAAGGCATAGTTGGACCCGATAAGTGAAGCTGTTGTCGGGATCCAGAAAATATGTTGTGATTCAAGTAAGGCTGGGGGCACTCATTATATTCTTGATTTTGCTGTAATTCTTTGTAATTCGGCAGCTATCAACAGAACTATTTTTTTAAGGCAATTTCGATTCTTATTTCTACTTGCAATTATTGGTACTATAATACAAGTTATGCATTCGTGCAAAAAAAAAATTTTGACATAACAATCAAACATGACATTACGATGATAGAGAAACATTTTTGAGTTACTTGCAAAATTCTGTCCGTATGTCTGTCTGTCTGTCTGTCCGTCTGCACGGATGTATTTTGGACTGCAGCCTAAACGGGCCAATCGTCTTTAAATTTAGAACTTGAGGTTATTTTGACATTCTACAGAGGAGTTTTTTCAATTTTTTTTTTTTAGCTCAAAAATTAACGGTACCAGTCATATAACCGTTATGTAAAAGCTTATTTTTCTCGAAAACGGCTGTAGGAATTTTTATAAAAAAAATCAGTGTACTACTGTAGGTATGCATTATATTTTAGTGGAAAAAAAATTAATATGGTGGGCTAAAAACGGTACCTCCCATAGGACCGGTTTTTTTTCTTAGACTTTCTCGAAAACTGGTGATCAGATTACAATCAAAATTGATATTCAAGAAGATGTAGGTAGCCTAAGTAATTTTGGATTAAGTTTGTTGTTAAGTTTGTATTCTTGAATAATTTTTTTTAATTTTTTTTTTAAATTGTTTAAAAAAACCCTTTTTTTAAGAACACGCCTACAATTTTGAAAAAAAAAATCACACTTTTTTATATTTTCTAAAGAAATAAAATGGCGTTTAAATTTTTCCACCCAATACAATTTAACGTACTTTATTCAAACAATCAAAAGTCTAATTTTCTTTAATTTTATTCTACAACGTGACCGCACATATGAGCAAGTACGTGCGATCCAGTCATGCAATTTATTAATATGAGTAAATAGGCATTGTTGTCATAGATGTTTGCTTTCTTGAGACATGGTCAACTACATATCATCCAGAATCTTTAAATACAAATAATATGTGCTTTCCGTCTGAAGCCCTTTGTGATCCTTTAAGATTTGGACCCGATAAGCAACGCAACGTTGGAGTATTAACGAAAATATAGTTTTCCCTATAGGTATACATTTTCTTATCAACAACATTTAATTTTAAAGGATCAACCGATTTTGAAAACATTTTGTGTGCATGTTAACATGATTACTAGAAAACATATGGTAAACACGAGCAAGGCCGGGTGGGTCAGCTAGTAGAACATAAGATTAAAATTCTCAATGAAAGATTTTTTAAAAAATGTGAACTTAGTGAAAATGGTCTTATTAAAAATCTTATTAAAAAAAAAAAGAAAAAAAAAGTAAAGTAAAATAAGAAAGCATTAAAATTGATTTTGTATAAAAAATTTTTTTGTTAATTTAAATTATTTTGTTTTCATTATTAATTTATTAACCTATTTGTTTGTTAAACCAAATATTTATATATTCGTCTACTTATCTATTTAAATGTTAGTTTAATTATGTATTTATTTATTTATTTTTTTTTATTTAATTATATGTTTATTTATTTATTAATTTACTTTATTATTTATTAAGTTATTTATTTATTTATTTATTTATTTATTTATTTATTTATTCATTTATTTATTTATTTATTTAATTATTTATCTTTGTTATAGATCTAAAAACAAATTTAATTAAATTTAACAATTTCATAGTTTTAAGTTTTTTATCTGTGATATAAATATAAATTCAATTCGAATGAAGGTTTTTAAGCTTTATTTTCCTTCAAATTATCTTTTTTTTCACCTAAGCTAGCTAATTAAAAATATAACATTATTTTTCAGTAGTAAGATGCAAATTGTCATCATATCTCTGTGCTGTGCAATGACTTCAAAACTATTGTAAAACTGTGTACATATTTCATTGAAACCATTAAATATCTATCTATCTACCCCAAAATGTATTTTTTTATGTAACGGAAATTAACCAAAAAAATATATTGAGAACTAACATCCGTCTTATTGGATTTATTATCAAAAAAATATGTAGGTACACATACAAATATAAGCATATTCAGTTCAAGTACAAAAAGAATTACATAAACAATTTAAGTGCTGGAAGAGGGCAGATGATCTACTTCAGATTTAACGAGTTAATTCCCAAGCAAAAAAAAACCGAAAGATTATCTACTCAATTAGGTAAGATCATCCAAGGTTTTTGAATTTCTTATCTGCCGGCATCCATTAACGTCAAACAAACCGCGCGTTGTCATAAAAACCTACATCTTAAGTGGGCTCGTCCTAATTATCCTTAATTACGTCCAAACATTGTATTTACAGTAAACAAACAACCATTAAATCGAGGTATTATTCAATGAAGTTTCGCCGATTCGATGGAGGTTTTCAATAGAGATCCGGCTAGACAGACGCCATACTAAAGCATCCCCTTTAAGTAGACATAAAGTGCGATAGGAGTAATGCGTGGGTATATCCTTAAACCCACTTATCACCGACGACAATAGCGACGACCGCGACGGCGACCAATGGTTATATTTATGAGCAACTACGATATGAAACATTGCTAGACGTCAGTTCTCCTAGCACCTGCATACCGAGCGTCTAGATACCCAACTATTGCATCCACCAACTCAGACAGACAGCGTCTAATCTAGAGTAATAGAGATCGCACCCAAAAAACCAAAGGCACTTGCAATCGCATAAATAGGGATTTTCTGTTACGTTATCCTCTTAATTGATTTGTTCCACTCAATTAGAAGCCTCTGTTCGGCTTGGAATCCTCGTCATTTGCTAGACCTAGGAACAAAACATTCACTGTAAGGACTAATTTCCATCGAATACATCATCATCATCATTGAGGAGGCTATAGTTCAGTATTATTTTAGGCTTTTGTGTATGACTTGCCTTGAGTGGGCATATGGTTAACAAAAGTCCTGAACAATGCACATGCGTGCAGTGATGGAACAATAAAGACTTTTGTTGGCCAAAGCATCGTTTGCAGTTGTCCCACGACAATAGTCCAACTATTGTTGTGAATATCATCGAACATGGCCAGAGGTGCCACCAACGAAGAGATGAATGCAAAGGAGAGTGATGGGTTTCACACCCTTTTTTGACATGTTGACATGCGTCTTTTGAAGAGAGCTGACCATGACAAAAATGCCAGATCAAAAGATGAAGGTAGCATGGTTGAATGAGTTTGTTGAAAAGGACTACCATTGTAAATGGAGCGGAATTTAATCATCACCTGGACCATGGTGAGTGGGCAAGTTTACCCGGGAAGATAATTTATAAACTCATTAGGCGATGATGGATGTGGAATGTTGGGTAAAGTGGTCAGAATGACATTAATACAGAACGAATATTTGTAAATGTCACAAGGAATTTGTGAAGGTACTACATGATGAGAAGACAAGGGTATTTTTGTTTCTACACCTAAGGTAAAATATCTCAGTAAGCGAAATGTTAACAAGGAAACAAGGACATTATTAGCAACAACAGGGACACGTTTTTCGTTGTTAAAGAATTTGCAGAAAAAAAGAGTTGATTTAATAAATAATTATTCAATTGGATGCAATATTATTATGTCACATCGAAAGAGCTTATCAGCTTATAATTCCAAATTCCAATTTCCAAACATGTAGTGCCCCGTGACTTAGTGGTTAGTGTGTCGGACTGCTAAGCGAATGAGCCTGGGTTCGAATCCAGTTCATAGCCACATCTCCCCTCTCCCTCGCAGACTAGGGCAATAATTCTTCGTAAGACTTTCCTCTAGAACGATGTTAAGTGATCGGAGTTCCTTAGTTAGCACCAAAGGCTCGGATTCGGGTGTGAGTGAGTTCTGGCAAGTTTTTGGAAAAATTTCTGAATTTAAAAATCCTTGACAGACTATTATATTAGATTCTGTTGTATTTTTGCAGCCGGCCGAACATTTCATCCTTCATAATAGTATCGATTTCAACTTTTTAACCCAACGTATAGTTAAGGGATTTCACTACTTCAAATACATGTTTCAATACCCTTATCCTTGGATCAACAATTCTCCCACAGCCTACATGATGGCTTTTGGTTTTCCATTAATAATATGTAACCCCGTGTTTTATACCTCCTGGTCGATCTGGATTAAGGAATCTTGAAGAGCTTATTGACTTCTACTGATAATGCAGTATCTGGCTGCACGTGATGATATAGGAGAATATCTTAAACGATGTATTCAACAATGTCATACCCCAATAATTGCTGCATATTTTGATATCTCCCTTCTTCTGTATGGGACACATGATGCCTTTACTACAGTTTATGATATTTGATGTACGTACATATAATGACCCTCGGTGTTTGATCAGCTCGGCTAGTATACAATTGGCTCGCGAGACTATATAGTTATTTCTTGAGTCGATTATTCGCCTTTTGTATATTTCCTCCAAGCATGTTGGCTACCAGAATAAGGTCTTCCTCTTGAAATGATGGAATCTCCATTTCTTTCCTCAGGTGGCCATTCAAAAATTCAAAACTATATCTACTTTACACTATAGTTGTATATTGTGAGCTATACGGCACAGGAAATCTGTTTTATTTATTGCTTTTTTATTTTTCATAACTTTTGATATTGCTCTTGATTTCAAAACAGTTTTTTTGAAAAATGTTGTTGAGCATGGACTCTATATAAAGCGGATGAAGATATCCTTAGTCGTTTCGAGCGTACGATTCTTCGGAGGATGTTTGGCCCTATGTGCGTTAACGGGCTTTGGAAGAGAAGGTTCAACCAAGAACTATACGAGCTGTACAGCGACATTGACCTGGTCAAAAAAGTACGCATATCACGTTTAAGATGGCTAGGTCATGTATAGCGAATTGGCAACAGTTCTCCGGCTCGCAGGATCTTCGATTCCATCTCAGAGAGTCAACTCAGTTAAGGAAGAC